>CM048745.1:808292513-808740013 GCA_026315105.1 Locusta migratoria | reverse complement strand
TTTTTGTATTATTGTACCGTTAGTGAACTTTAATAGCGGCTACGAATAGTAACTACTACTCCAACACCTGATCGGAAGAAAGAAAACGCAATATTACAACAGATACATACATTTTAAGTGTTTATTTATTTATTTAGCTGATAATATAATAATACTAATAGAGTATGAGTACCGATACACGCATCATTTGGTACAATTTAGAAATTCACTAATGGAGTAGAAGGAGCTGGCCACTAGAAAGTCTTTTAGGCTCCTCTTGAACTGATCTTTATTTATAGCTAAATTTTTATACATGATGTTAAATTATTGAAAATGTGTGTTCCTGAGTAGTGGACTCCATTTTGAACTAAAGTAAGTGCTTTTAAGTCCTTGTGTAGATCATTTGTATTCCTACTATTGTATGTATGAACAGAGCTGTTTGTTGGGAAAAGGGATATATTATTTATGACAAATTTCATTAAGGAATACTGAGAGGCAGTAGTTGATATACCCAGTTCTTTGAAGAGGCTTCTACAAGACGTCCGTGAATTTACTCCACAAATAATACGTATTACATGTTTTTGGACTCTGAAGACTTTTGACTGACTTGAAGAGTTACCACAAAATATCACACCATATGACATTATGGAATGAAAGTAAGCAAAGCTTTGTTATTTTTATGTCTCCTATGTCTGATAACACTCGTATTGAAAATACAGATTTGTTGAGTAGTTTCTGCAGTTCTGTGGTGTGCTCCTCCCAACTAACTACGTGCTCAAATCCGACAGCCTTTACGTATTTATTTTACTTACTTATGTATGTAAGACGATCATACGGAGGCCTACGGACTGCTACAGCAGAGAAACATTTTATGAAAAGTACTTTACATCATATTTACATTAAAAATACTAATGATATAGTGGAGACTAGATTATCTTAATTGAACTACATTTACATCTACATAAATACACTGCAACACACATTGAAGTGCATGGCAGAGGGTTCATCGAACCGCTTTTATGATGTTTCTCTACAGTTCCATTCTCTAATGGCTCGCGGAAAAAAAAAGGAAAACCTAAATCTTAACGTTTTCGATCTGATTTCTCTTATTTTATGTTGATGATCATGTCTTCCTATGTAGGTGGGTGCTAACAAAATCTGTTTGCATTAGGAAGAGAAAGTTGGTAAAAGAAATTTCGCAAATAGATCTCGACGCAACGATTAACGCATATCCTTCAATGATTTCTACCCCAAGTCGTGCATCATTTCCGTGACACTCTCTCCCCTATATCGAGATAATAAAAAAGGAGCTGCCGTTTTCTGTACTTTCTCTAAATCGTCTGTCAATCCCACAGTGAGCAACAGTACTCCGAAACAGTACACACAATTGTGGTCTAGGCAGTTTCTTTAGTGGAGCAATTGATGCAGTAATTCAATCAGTTTATGGAAAATCCTGATAACTGAATTTATGAAGAAAAGAATTTTTTTTTCTATTACCGATTCTACATAGCCAGGGACTAGTTATCGTTTACTTATCATTCGGGTATATTGCTAAGATTAATACATAATGTTATGTGTTCATTCACAAAAAGACATCTATGCGTTGTTGGGGTTTTTTATAAAAATATCGGGTTGCCGAGCGCTTCTCGGAAATTTTTTCCCTGTTACATAGTTTTACTGTAATATAATTATCTTGCAACACTACCTGCTCAGGAATTACAACAGTTAAGCAAAAATAAATCACAAATGCACCTAGTTCAGTGTCACAGTAAATATTTTTGTCCAAAATTTCCTAGATATTTCGAACTGCAGTAAAATCATCCCGGAAAATCCGAAATTAATTTTGTGACACACACAATATATATATATATATATATATATATATATATATATATATATATATATATATATATATATATATATATATATATCGTTTAAATATATGAGAAACGCTGATATCTCTGAAGCATCTGTTTTTCTTCTTCGATCTTCATTTTTTTCTTGATCTTTTAAGTGAGGTGGTCCAAATTCATCTCCGACTATCCAGATTTACGTATTCTGTGATTTCCCAAAATCAGTCCACGAAAATGCCGAGATGGTTCCTTTGAAAGGGTACGGCCGATTTCTTTCCCCATTCTTATCCAGAAATCTGAGCGTGTAATCCGCCTCCAATACCAAGCAGTCGACGGAACGTTAAATGCCAATCTTCCTTCTTTTACTTATTCATTTATTTATGTTTCATTGAAGCGCAAAAGATTTTGAGGGTTCCGGTATCATTGTACAAACTACTACGGTAAACAGATCTCGTCGAGAGTCTAACGATTTTGAAAGAAATTAATTTCAGTTTAATCTGTTTTCAGCAGGATTGCAAACAAAATTCAAGTCCTAGTAAAAATAACCCTTGTGTTGCTTGGGAGTGGATAGATTCTGTAATTTCGTGATGTGCTCATGTAACTGTTAACCTTGAAGCAAGTAGAATTGTTGTATTAAGTAGAGGGATTTTTATAGGGTTAAATGGTTGAATTCCTATAGGTCTCATGCCCGAGGGAGGACTTGAACCCCCGACGAGAGCGATTGCGCAGACACTAACAAGGCGTTCCCACACGGCAAACTACTAATGTCTCCTCATTTACTGAATGAATAATTTTTGTTTTATATTTTAACTTTCTCGCCACTCTTTTGTGCTTTGACCTTTTTAAGGAAAATCAAGTTCTTGTACATGTTGGAAATAACTTTCCGTTCCCTATATTTACCCCTGCTTACTTCAGAATTTGAAAAGGTGTATTCCAGTCAACAATGTCGAAAGCTTTCTCCAAATCAACAAAATCTAGAAATGAAGGTTTACCGTTCCTTAATCTAAGTCGTAATCTGAGTACTGCATCGTGCGTTCCTAGATTTCTGCTAAATCCAAACTGATCGTTCCCGAGGTAAGTTTCTATCAGTTTTTCAGTTCTTCTATAAACAAATCTCGCTAGGATATTACAACCATCACATTTTAAACGATGGTTCTGTAATTTTCACACCTGTCTGCGCCGTCTTTCTTTGGAATTGGGACGTACACTTTTCTTGAAGTCAGTGTACTTCGCCTGTCTCATACATCTTGCACTCCAGCTGGAATAGTGCCTAGCTCTCCCGGAGACTTCAGTAGCTTTGACGGAATGTCGTTTACTCTAGGGACCTTCTTTCTATTTAGGTCTTTCAGTGCTCTGACAAATTCTTCGCTTAAAATAATATCTGTCTCATCTTCATCTATTTCTGCTTCCCTTACTAAAATATGGTCTGAACGTTCCTTTTTAAATTCTTTCCACCTTTCAGACTTCCCTTCCATCTCAGTTCTTGATATTTATGCATCTACCTCTCTTGTCTGCAAGTATCTCTTTTATTTTCCTGTAGGTAGTATCTCTGATTCCCCTAATATATTACTCTGCAACCTTGCTTTTGCCCTCTAACCACTCCTGCTTATCTATTTTCGACTCTCTGTCAGGCTTATTTCGCAGTCGTTTGCATTCCATTTTACCTACTTCAATTACTACAGTTTTATATAGTCTTCTTTCGTCAATTAAATTCAGTATATCCTGTGATATACAAGGGCTACCTGGTCCTCCGTTGATTTCACTATTTCATCTCTCTGCTTACAGGAAAACAAAAGAGACATTTGGGGACAAGAAAACCAACTCTACGAATATCAAGAACGCAGATGGAAAACCAGTTCTCAGCAAAGAAGGAAAAGCTGAAAGGTGGGAATAGTACATAGAGGAGCTCTACAAAGGAAATGAACTTAGAGACGATGTTGTAGGAAGGGAAGAGGAAGTAGATCAATATTAAATAGGAGATACTATACTGAGAGATGAATTTGACAGAGCCCTGAAAGACCTAGGTCAGAATAAGGCCCCAGGAGTAGATGACATACCCTCAGAGCTACTAAAGTCTCTAGGAGAGCCAACCATGACAAAACTATTTGAACTGGTGTGTAGGATGTATGAGGCAGGTGAAATACCCTCAGACTTTAAGAAAAATATAATAAGACCTATTCCAAAGAAGCAGGCGCAGACGGGTGTGAAAATTAGAGAACCATCAATTTGATAAGTCACGGTTGCAAAATTTTAACACGAATTATTTACAGACGGATGGAAAACTGGTAGACGTCGACCTCGGGGAAGATCAGTTTGGGAGGCAATACTCATTTAAAGGCTTATCTTAGAAGATAGATTAAGGAAAGGCAAACCTACATTTTTAGCTTTTGTAGATTTGGAGAAAGCTTTTGACAATGCTAATTGGAATACTCTCATTCAAAATATGGAGTCAGCAGGGGTAAAATACAGGGAAAGGAGAGATATTTACAACTTGTATTAAAGCCAGACCGCAGTTCTTAGACTCGAACGGCATGAAAGGGAAGCATTAGTTGGGAAGGGAGTAAGACAGGGTTGTAGCCTTTCTCCGATGTTATTCAAGTTGTACATCGAGCAGTCGGTGAAGGAAAGCAAAGAAAAATTTGGAATAGGGATTAAAGTTCAGAGTGAAGAAATAAAAACATTACGTTTTGCTGATGACATTCTGATTCTGTGAGAGACAGCAAAGGACCTGGAAGAGCAGTTGAATGGAGTGGACAGTGTGTTGAAGAGCATTAACAAGAGCAAACAAAGATAATGGAATGCAGTCTTAGAAATTCAGGCGTTGCTGAAGGAATTAGATTTGGTAACGAAACAATGAAGGTGGTAGATGAGTTTTGTTACTTGGGTAGTAAAATAACATATGACGGTCGCAGTACAGAGAATACAAAATGCAGAATGGCAATGGGAAGAAAAGCGTTTTTGAAAAAGAGAAATTTTCTTACATCGAATATTAATTTAAGTATACGGAAGTCTCTTCTGAAAGCATTTGTGTGGAGTGTTGCCTTGTACGGGAGTGAAACATGGACGATAAACAGTGCGGACAGGAAGAGAATAGAAACTTTTGCAATGTGATGCTATAGAAGAATGCTGAAGATTGGCTGTGTGGATCGTGAAACTAATGTAGAGGTACTAAACAGAATTGGCGAGAAAAGGAATTTCTGGTATACCTTGACTAAAAGAAGGGATCGCTTGGTATGACATATTCTTAGACATCGAGGAATCGTGAATTTAGCATTGGAGGGAAGTGTGTGGGGTAAAAATTGCAGAGGGAGACCAAGAGACGCATATAGTAAGCAGATTCAAATGGATGTGCGTTGCCATTCTTATGAGGAGATGAAAAGGCTTGCTCAGGATAGAGTAGGGTGGAGAGTTGCATTAAACCAGTCTCCGGACTGAAGACCACAACAACAACAAGCTACCCATTTATCTTCTACTGTGTTACGTCCCCTCAATTGTATCTACATCGTTGAGGCACATAAACCACTCTACCTCGGCAATGGAACCTATTTCAACCAAATTTGGTACATATATATTCCTCATCATCAACCAACAGTCACTGTGAAGGTAACAACTGCTAACGACACATCAGGAGATATGAAGTCATAAACAACGAGTTGGGTCAATAAACTGCCGCATAATGCGATGCGTTAATAACGATATTTTATTTATCTACTATTTAAGAATTAGAGCACTCAACAACTTGAAATGAAAGTTATACATAATTTCAAACCTTTAAGAAACTTCTTCTCGCTGTCAAAGCCAACATCATGATGGCAAGAAAATAGTTTATCGCTTGCTTCTTTTTTTCTATTAATGCAGGAAAACTACTACATTCAAATCGCCGTTACAATTTATTGTTTCTACCCTTACCTGCATTCGTGAGAAATTTTGCAGACAGTATCCACTTACATCACTCAATGAAATTTCCGAATTAAATGATAATACGGCACATATTTCTGAATATACGAGGTTGTAAACAATAAGGTTCATGTAAATCATCACGGTTTTATTAATTACGTCTTAACTCTAGTTGCAACACTTTTCCTAAAACTCCACTGAACGTATTTGGGAAATTATTATTGCAGAACATATTGTTCAGGCGATATGACGTCATAAGTATTGAGAAGCGTGAAAATGAAAATAATCGCCGGAATGGAGGTGAACATATGTTGACGTACAGTTGGGGGAAGAAGGAAATGGACCGTTATAAGTATAATAAATATAGGCTATACCCGGTCCCAACCTGGTCTTAAGGTTAGTTATAAAGACAGCATTCACAATCTAAGGTGCAAAAAGAGCTATTTGTTATATTAGCGATATTGTTATTTATGTTGGTTTTTTGTAAGTAAGTGAGTAAGTGAGGAACGTAGAGAAAGAAACAAAAGATAAGCAGGGCGAACACTTCATTATGTTTAACACTGTGATACGGGCGAAGTATAGAGGACCAGTAGCTGATAACTGCACGTGAAGAAAAAAATAATTCTGTAGTAAACTCTTTCCGACTATGCACTGGAAAGATACTGCGCGAAACAGGAAGACGTAAATCTGTAGATAAGCTGCGCAAATAGTTGCACGTGCTACGAATATTTAGGCTACCGCGTTTCTCTGGCAGTGTAACTTTTTATCTCTGCCCCGGCTATCAACAGAATAGAAAGTGACGCGGCCACAAAATTTTTCCGTTACCGGCAGTTTGACCCAGACAAAGTAGCTCCTGTAACGTGAAACAGGAAGCAGTAACATGTTTACTCTTATGTTGACAAACATTAGCACGCCCGTTGGTTATGACACACTTTGTCTTAACGCTTTACACACACGGTCTTGGAAAAGTGGTCATTAATAAAAGTTACTGTTAACGGAATACCACATGACATAACGTTTTCTACTGTGAGAAATTATTGCTATTTCTCCCTACATTTATATGGTGGATATTGCAGTAGCTGAAAATGGTTATGAACAGTCAAATATCTTATTAATACATGCTGCGATATGAGAAAAACTCAAATGAATAGCAACATAAGGGGTATATGAAATTATTTTTCGTAAGTATTTATATGAATGGCTATACTTACAAGTTATGTAACAATGTAAATTGGTACAATGAGTTATGTTTAATGGTGACAAAACTCTGATAAATGTGAAATATTTTTATAAATACGGCGAAATACGAACTGATATTATTTATACTGTCGTAGATAAATGACAAAGTAAACAAATTTTTTTCTGTGTTAACACAGCGTGATGAGTTTTCATATACCAGCAATTTTTTGGGATGTGCAACAGCTAATTTTATGTGAAACAATGTAGAAGGTTTCATATATACAGTGTTCCATATTTGTGTGTGTGTGTGTGTGTGTGTGTGTGTGAGAGAGAGAGAGAGAGAGAGAGAGAGAGAGAGAGAGAGAGAGAGAGAGACAGCTGTGTGAGAAATGACATCTGAAGATTGATTGAGCACAAACAAGAATCCACGGAGAAAGTTTAAACAGTATGGGCATCTGTGGATCTCTCATAAGAACATAATATCAGTGTGTTTCAAAAATATCTATGAGTTAAATCCAAGCACACAGAGAGAGAGAGAGAGAGAAAAAAGAAAAAGATTGTAAAATGTACTCTAATTCTATGGACATGCAAACTTACATGTGCTCCTAATGCTAAGCACCTCAGCATATTTGTAGTGAACATTGCAACGTAAGTCTCTTTACCTTAACGGCTCGAGATAAAATTATTTGCCTGAAAAAAAAAGGTAGCTCATTATGCACAGCCAGTACCTTCAATTAATGTACTTATTCACTGAAATTAATATAGGTGGAAGAATGAGAACACTGTAGCATAAGTCCTGATAGTGAAAGAAAAATGCTGACCGTTAAATATGAAATGTTAGAGACACCAGGTGTTACAATAAAAGGCAATATTATGCGATGGTACATCGAAATTTAATAGTAAGTGTCATACTTAAAGAAAGCAAACAAACAAGCACAAGAATTTGAGCAGTAATAGTAAGTTATGTGCAAAGACAGGGTAACAATAAACGGCAATTTCAGATAATGTTTCAAAATGATGACAAAGAAAATGCAGCACAAAATGTTAATTGATAAAGTTAATTGATAGAGTTTAATTTCCAACTAAGGTGCAAGCACGAATGCATACTCAGCACTCAAGACAAAAAAAAAAGTCAGTCAGTAGCAGTGATACTGGCATAGTCGTTTAAATTTTTTAGTAACAACAAAATAAATAAATAAAAGGTGAGAAATGCCGCCATAATGTAGTAATTTTATGGTTCAAATACAAATGAAACTGTCATTTAATAGCAATGATACAAAAATATTCGCGTACAATTGTGCAGCAATGGCCAACACAACCAAGAAAAGGTAGGAGTGTAAAGGAATTACTATCACACATACTGTGTAACAGAAGGGGGTTCCTATGAATACAAAATCTACACATCCTAACGTATATACATGATGTACTGAAACATACCATTATAAAAAGCATTATTATTATACACATTAGCCATTAAGAGGAGAAAATATCACATATATTCATCAACACCTAAATCATATCTATCACTGATTAGCAAGAAAAAATCATATATACCAGTATTCATCAATACAAATCTTCATAATACTATAAATACGATGGAAACATCCTAGCAAGGTAGCCAGGTGAAACTTGTTTTAAATGTGAATAAATAAAAAATACTTTGAATGAGTGTGAGAGAATGTGTGTGCGCAAATGTATGTGGTGTTGAATGACCACTAAACTTGCGTGAAAGGGTAGTTATCAGATAAATGCATAAATCAATACATACATAAAATCAAAACATTGGTACAAATATGAAAGTGAATGTATGCATCTACTTGTGTAACACAGTTCTTGTATATTGGTAAACACTGTGAGAGCAAAAGTCGACTTTCTTTGGCAAACAATTTATAATAATATAATCAAGTGATGTAATTAATTGTGAGGGGAAAAAAGAGTTCCAAATTAATATGAACACTGTACAGCTACCTAGCACGGTAGCTGATTACTTCTTTTGTGGCAAAGTGTAAACTGATGAAGCTGAATAGCAAATAATCTGTCTTCCTATTCGAGATGTCAGATACAAATAAATTGATTTTCTCTCACGTTTGTCTGCCAAAAAGCACGACATCTCTTAAACAAGACGAAGTCACAATAATCCGTGGACTCAAAAAAGTTAAATTTATAATATTGGCACTGCATTTTGTGAATAAGCAAGACTGATATCTGAGTTTAAGCATGAATTAAATAAAAATAGTTTTGTATGAAGTTAACAACTTGAACTAACTAATTGTAAATATTGCGTACATGCTTCTCACAGTGTAGAGGTAGTGTACTTCTGTGTTGAACAAAATTTTGTGTCTCGTAGTTTATCAAACATTATAAAAGTTAAAGTCAGTGACAAGATAAATACTGAACTTTATAACATTCATGGTTATGGGCAATGGCCACTGACTGAAAAAGAATAAGAGTTGGGGTAAAGAATCTAACATAATGTTTATTACGATGTACCAAATATGTAAAATATTGAAAATATCTAATGAATATAAAAATCATTCCTTATTTTAGTTAAATATTTAATCCTATATCTATTCTTATGAAATTATGACTTCACTTGAAGCTGTGTTCACCACGACCACATCAATATGCATGGTACCATGAAAAAACTTCAGCATTGGTCGTAATTTTAACTGTTTATTTGTGCTTGTTGGTGTTGTGTCTTCAGTCTGTAGACTGCTTTGATGCAGTGCGGCAACATACTCGATCCGATGCAAACGTCTTCTCTGAATAAGAACGGTAACCCACATCCTTTTGCATCTGCTTACTGTATTCGTCTCTTGGTTTCTATCAGCGATTTTTACTCACTTCCCTCCAGTGCAAAAATGGCGAATCTAAGACGTATCAGAATGTGACCCACCAATCGATCCTTTGTGTTAGTCAAGATATGCCACAGATTCCTTTTTTCCTCAATTCTCTTCAGTACCTCCTTATTAATTACGCGATCTGCCCCTCTAATCTTCATCATTCGTATCTAGCACCACATTTCAAAAGCGTCTATAATTTTTTTTGTCTGAAGTCCTTGTTGTCCACGTTTCATTCCCGTACATACACTCCAGACAAATGCTTTCACAAAAGAATATTATACAAATCTACATATATTTCAATTTTGCTATTTTTGGTAACAATTATCCAGCACAAAATTCGTATAAATTCATTTACGACATAGGCTACAGTAAGAATTCGGTAAAAACATGCGAGATTTCCAGTAGAACGTGGTGTCAAAATTTCATAGCATTCGGTCAAGAACTTTCGGAGATTCGCGGGTGGTATCAGCTAGATGTACAAATTTAAATGATAGTTTGTTCAAAATTTTAAATCTCCAAAAATTATTCATAGATTGCTTTGAAATTATGACATAATTTTGCTTTAGATTTAGTGCAGCTTTCGTTTAGCATTCTTTGCGTTGACTCGTATTTCGCAGAACATAGCAACCAATAAAACCATTTTCAGATAATATATTTTGTTAATATTACAAACAGTAATAGTATTTCCACAGAGTAATCATTATTCCACATTTAGCGTAATATGAGGTCAAAGTTTGACACAGTACAAAACCTGCACTAAAGATGCTTTTTATCCAATTTTTGCGCCATTAACATACCCTTGACTGCCAAAAAACAGTTAATTGCTGAAAACTGACAATATTGATTGTAATTGGTGATAGAAAAGACATAGTATACAGACCTCCATTACTATCGTTTATCCGATTGCTATAAAATTTTGCACTTTTGACCTTCAAAACAAACAACAGGAATGCTGCGCCCTGCATAATAATTCGTAGTACGGTGCATGGGGGAGGGTTACTTTACAACAGACCATTCTAGAATTTTATAAAGATCTTGCTTACGTTTTTGGGCTTTACCTTTAAAAAAATCATTGTTTACGTAAGATTTGACATGGTGTATGGCAGATATTTGGTTATAATTAAACTGACAGTTTTCCGGGTGCTACAGTGCTGAATATACGCGTCGTAGAGCGTTGAAACTTCGTTAGTATGTTCAGTAATAGCGGTAGTAGTTCCACTTTCTGGCACCAAGAGTGCAAAGTATGGCGCTGTAAGCAATCAGAGTACGAAATGGTTCCTCGTTTGATATCAGTATGCTGTTAGTTGTTTGGCGACGTTCGTGAAATGACTATTAGTGTAAAGGATAAAGAAGTATGAAGTTTTCCGTACGAACTGCAGTGCTAGCGAGAAGAAAGGCACTGTTGGTAAAATCGTTTTATCAGATCAGCACTGCTGAATTGCGGAAATATCGCCGACAGAAACAGATGTGAAGAGACCCATTAATGATAAACAGGCTGAAGGATCGAGAATAAATAAATAAATAAATAAATTACAGGTGAATTATGCGTCTCAATGTTGCAATGCTTGTAAACCTATGGGACTTCACTCTCTGGTCATCAGTCCCTACATTTACAAACTACTTAAAGTAACTTATACTAAGGACAACAAATACACCAATGCCCGAGGGAGGACTCAAACCTCCAACGTCGAGCAGCTAGGCGCCTTAGAACGTTCGGCCACTCCACCGCGGCGCGACCCCTTCCTACAGCGGTTGTTGCTGAAGTTGCTGTATCTGTAGCCGTCCATGCATTAGGAGACAATCCGAATAGCTCCCTTAGACTGTTCGCGGATGATGCTGTCGTTTATCGCTTAGTGAATGCAATTGAGGATCAAAAGCAACTGCAAAGCGATTTAGACAAAATTTCTGCATGCTGCGAAAATTGGCAATTGACACTAAATAAAGAAAAGTGTGAAGTAATACACATGACCACTAAAAGAAATTCGCTGAACTTCAATTACGCGATAAATCAGTCAAACCTTAAGGTCGTAGATTCTACCAAATACCTAGGAGTTACAATTACGAACAACTTCGACTGGAGAGAACACATAGAAAATATTGCGGGGAAGGCGAACCAAAGGTTACGTTTCATCGGCAGAACGCTTCGAAGATGCACCAGATCCACCAAAGAGACTGGCTACATCAGACTAGTGCGTCCTCTCCTGGAGTACTGTTGCTCCTTGTGAGACCCTCACCAGGTGGGACTGACGGAAGACATTTAGAAGGTTCAGAGAAGGGCAGCTCGTTTTGTTTTATCACGTTACGGGGGGGAAAGCGTCACGGAAATGTTGCACGAATTGGGGTGGAAATCATTAAAAGAAAGACGTTATTCATTGCGGCGTGATCTGTTTGCTAAGTTTCAATCACCGACTTTTAGTTCTGAATGGGAAAATATTTTGCTAGCACCCACCTACTTAGGGAGACATGACCATCCCAATAATATGAGAGAAATCAGGTCGAAAACGGAATGATTTAGGTGTTCTTTCTTCCCGCGCGCTATTAGAGAATGGAACGATAGAGAAAAGTTATGAAAGTGGTTAATGAACCCTCTGTCAGGCACTTGAATGTGATTTGCAGAGTATCGATGTAGATGCAGCACATGGCTGAAATTCTGCAGCCTGTGCTCCAACTGTGGAACGCAAACTGCCTGTTCCCTTTCGAGATTTAGTGGTGCATTTTAACACGAGAATCCCTAGAACATTCATACTGTGCACTAAATGAAGCTCCGGGATAACCTCCAAGTCGTGACTTTGCTCTTCGTCTTTTTCAAGCATGGAAATGGACGACACGTGGCCAGGGAACATTCTTTGGACGGAGGAGGCAAGTTTTACTCTGCACGGCGTCGTAAACGCCAGAACTGTCACATACGGTGTTGTACTCACCGATACGTGGTGCTGGAACATCCAATGCACTCATCTTGTGTGCCTATGTGCTGTTGTTTCAAAGCTACTTCGTCCTCTCTCTGTTTATTTTTCGAGGAGATGACATCTCGTGAGTCTATTAGGTGTACAGTAACAATTGCACATTATAAAGTCTTCCTCGTGCAACACGTGATGCCGACTTTGCATGAACTGATCTATATCCAGCATTCTCATTCAAGATTCGCCGACACCAAATTTCCCTCGCAAGGTGAAAGAGGTGATCTGAGAAACCTTCGACGAAGAAGGCACGGCATCATCTGTAGGCCTTCCAGATCTGCCGACGTAATTCCATGTGACTTCTGGTTGTGGGAATATTTGAAAGATTATGTCTCATCAGGGATGTATGTTACGGACAACTGTCGATCGTGCCTTGTTTAGGATTGGGCATGTTGCTGAGTCGAGAAACGATATTGAACACGTATTATAACTTGTAAACATACCCTAATAAATTTGCCATAACTACCGTTATCATGTGTTTGGTCTTTTTCCCCCATTCCTGCCACGCATGCCACAATCTGGTTGCTCACCTAGTGCCTAGTGTCAGAACATGGAACTATAAGTTTTTTCATCATGTTCCTCGTGCGCACCGGTCACCAAACATGTCCACAATATAACTCAGATTTTTACAAACATACAAGTCAACAAAACTGACGTTTTGATTATACAGAATGGGTGCACAGTGAGTCTGAACAAATTTCTAGGCGTTAGATAGTAAGCTGTCGTGGAAATCCCACGTTCAGGATCTTGTTCAAAGACTAAATGCTGCGTTGTTTACCATTCGAACAGTTTCTGTAATTAGTGGTAGTTCAACAAGAAAAATAGTCTACTTTGCTTATTTCCATTATTTATTACGTATGGTGTTATTTTTTGGTGTAACTCCTCTGATTCGATAGGGGTATTTATTGCCCAGAAATGGGTGGTACGAACAAAAATTGGAGTAAGATCGCGTATCTCTTGTCGACTCTGTGTGCAGTAGCCTGGGAGTTCTACCATTGGCCTTTGAATACATATTGTTTTACAGTCGTTTGTTACTGACAATATTAGGTTATTCCGAAGAATTACCAGATTTCATTCATTTAATTCTAGACAGAAAACGAATCTACACCTACATCTACATAGATACTCTGCAAATCACATTTAAGTGCCTGGCAGAGGGTTCATTAACCACTTTCATAACTTTTCTCTACCGTTCCATTCTCTAATAGCGCGCGGGAAGAAAGAACACCTAAATCGTTCCGTTTTCGATCTTACTTCTCTTATTTTATTGGGATGGACATGTCTCCCTAAGTAGGTGGGTGCTAGCAAAATATTTTCACATTCATAAGTAAAAGTCGGTGATTGAAACTTCGCAAACAGATCACGCCGCAATGAATAACGTCTTTCTTTTAATGATTTCCACCCCAATTCGTGCAACATTTCCGTGACGCTTTCCCCCCAAAACGTGATAAAACAAAACGAGCTGTCCTTCTCTGAACCTTCTCAATATCTTCTGTCAGTCCCACCTGATGAGGGTCCCACAAGGGGCAACAGTACTCCAGGAGAGGACGCACAAGTGTGATGTAGGCAGTCTCTTTGGTGGAGCTGGTGCATCTTCGAAGCGTTCTGCCAATGAAACGTAACCTTTGATTCGCCTTCCCCACAATATTTTCTATGTGTACTCTCCAGTCAAAGTTGTTCGTAATTGTAACTCCTAGGTATTTGGTAGAAATTACGACCTTAAGGTTTGACTGATTTATCGCGTAATTGAAGTTCAGTGGGTTTCTTTTAGTGGTCATGTGTATTACTTCATACTTTTCTTTATTTAGTGTCAATTGCCAATTTTCGTACCAAGTAGAAATTTTGTCTAAATCGCTTTGCAGTTGCTTTTGATCCTCTGTTGCCTTCACTAACCGATAAACGACAGCATCATCCGCGAACAGTCTAAGGGAGCTATTCAGATTGTCTCCTAAATCGTTTATAAACACGAGGAAGAGTAGGGGACCTATAACGCTTCCCTGTGGAACGCCAGATATCACTTCTGTTTTACTCGATGACTTACCGGCAATTACAACGAACTGTGTCCTTTCTGATAGGAAATCGTGAATCCAATCGTACAATTAGGAAGATATTCCATAAGCACGCAATTTAATTAGAAGCCGCTTGTGGGGTACAGTATCAAATGCCTTCCGGAAATCCAGAAATGTGGAAGCGATTTGAGATCCCTTGTCGATGGCACTTAACACTTCATGTGAATAAAGGGCAAGCTGTGTTTCGCAAGAGCGATACTTTCTGAATCCGTGTTGACTATTGGTTAATAGGTCGTTCTCTTCGAGGTAGTTCATAATATTCGAACAAAGTATATGTTCCAAAATCCTACTGCAAATCGACGTCAATGAGATAGACCTGTAATTTTGGGGATCACTCCTATTGCCTTTCTTGAATATTGGAGTAACTTGGGCAACTTTCCAGTCTTTGGGTACAGATCTTTCGCTGAGTGATCGGTTGTAAGTTATAGCTAAGTACGGAGCTACTGCATCAGCATACTCTGAGAGGAATCTAGTTGGTATACAATCTAGTCCGGAAGATTTGTTTTTGTTTAGTGACTTAAGTTGTTTTACTACTCCATTGCATTTGGATCATACCTCCTTGACCCTAGTGCAGAAAGGTGTCCAGTATTCTGTCGAATCCACTTTTAAGAAGCTGCCACAAGAATATAAAACGCATAGTAGTAATCCACGCACTTTCAAGGCTAGACTGAAACGTTTGCTCATAAATCACCCTTTCTTTGTCGCCGCGGCGGAGCGGCCGAGCGCGTTGAGGCGCTATGCTAAGATGCGCGAGGCCGTTCCCCGTCGGGGGTTCGAATGCCCCTCGGGCATGGATGTTTGTGTCGTCTTTAGTATAATGTAGCTGATAAGTAGTTTGTAAGTTTAGGAACTGATGACCTCGCAGTTAAGTCCCTTAAGCTTAACAACCATTTGAACATTCTACTTTGTCGAGGAATTCCTGGAAGAATTGAAAAAAAAAGCTAATTTCTGTGTTAAGTTGTTGCTCCTTTACATTTATGCTTAGAACTGTCGAGTGTAATAATACAACAAGCCAGAGAAATACATGTTTTTAAATATTCACTTTCGAAAACCACCTTAGATTTCCTTCTTCAGACCATATATATATATATATATATATATATATATATATATATATATATATATATATATATGGTCTGAAGAATGAAATCTAAGGTGGTTTTCGAAAGTGAAAATATATATATATATATATATATATATATATATATATATATATATATATGAATTGCTGTTCGTTAGTCTCGCTAGAACTCGAGAACGGCTGAACCTATTTGTTTAATTTTAGTCTTGAATTATTCGTGTAAGTCCAGGCTAGGTGTAGACGGTGATAAAATATGGAAAAGTTGTCCGGAAAAAGAGGAAAATCTGGAAAAACTGAAACAGCTTTTTCCAGTGAGCTATCAATTCCGTTCGTCCAATTGCGATAACATTTTGTACATTTCATGCTGAAAGCAAGAGGAAGGTTCGCATCAAATAAAACTCGCCTTAAAAGTAGGAAAATTTAGGAAAAACCGAAAGCGATTTTTTCTAAGAATAAGTCAATTGCCACTTGGTTGTAAGACCAAACTTCAGTACGGCATTCGCACGACGGAGAGGGGTAATTATTTTTTTGTTTTGTTCATTATGGTCTTGGAAAAGTTTTCAGAAAGGCGCAAAATTCCAACCGAGTTCCTTTTTCAAACTGTTTCTAAATGTGCTCAACACTAAAAGTTGAGAATCGTTCGTCCGATTGCTATAAAATGTTGATAATTTGACGTTCAACGAAAGATTAACGTTCTTATGAACTAAAAATTTGGGAAAGTTACCCGGAAAATTTGAAAATTCGCGAGAAACTGAAAGAGATTCCAAACATCATCAGGTGTAAGCTTCAATTTCTCCATCTACTACCCGATCCTCTTGCTTGGCTATCAGACGCGATCCTTCCCCGACCGACTCCAGACTGCTACCACTTCTTACTTAGAGGCAAAACCACTGCCTACCGGCAGCCACAGATAATCTTACTTCACCGAAACAAAGATGGCTGTATAAGTTGTTGCCAACCTATAGATTAGATTAATACTTGTTCCGTAAATCATATATACGATATTTCGTAATGATGTGGAACGTGTCAGTCTAGTAAATGTTGTCTACACTTGACAATCAATATTTAAGAATTTTTTATTACATTTTTATTGTTTTTTTTATTTTTTAAATTTTTTATTTTTTTAAAGTTTTATCTAAAAATTCATCTATGTTGAAGGAGTTGCCATTCAGAAATTCCTTTAATTTATTTTTAAATACCAGTTGGCTAGCTGTCTGACTTTTGATGCTACTTGGTAAGTGACCAAAGACTTTTGTGGCAGCATAATTCACCCCTTTCTGAGACAAAGTTAGATTTAACGTTGAATAGTGAATATCATCCTTTCTCCTAGTGTTGTAGCTATGCACGCTGCTATTACTTTTGAATTGAGTCGGATTGTTAGTAACAAATTTCATGAGTATATATATATATATATATATATATATATATATATATATATATATATATATATATATATATATATATATTGTGAAGCTACAGTGAAGGTTCCTAGATACCTAAATAAACGTCTGCAGGATGCTCTTGGGTGGGCTTCAGCAATTATTCTGATTACACGCTTTTGTTCAATGAATACTTTTTTACTCAGTGTTGAATTGCCCCAGAATATGATCCCATATGAAAGCAGGGAATGAAAATAGGCGTAGTAAGCTAATTTACTGAGATGTATATCACCAAATTTTGCAATGACTCTGATAGCATAAGTAGTTAAACTCAAACGTTTCAGGAGATCTTCAATATGTTTCTCCCAATTCAGTCCCTCGTCTACGCAAACACCTAAAAATTTTGAATATTCTATCTTAGCTACAGATTTATGTTCAAAGTCTAAATTTATTAATGGTGTCATGCTATTTACTGTATGAAACTGTATATACTGTGTTTTATCATAGTTTAATGAGAGTCCATTTGTAGAGAACCACTTAATAACTTTCTCAAAGATATCATTTACAATTTCAGGTGTGATAGCTATACTTGTATCATCAGCAAAACGTACTAGCTTAGCATCTTCGTGAATGTAGAATGGCAAGTCATTAATATATATTAAGAACAGCAAGGGACCCAAGACCGAACCTTGTGGGACCCCATTTTTGACAACACCCCAGTTGAGAAATTAATTGTTTCATCTATATCATGTGAACTGCTTATTTCAACTTTCTGCACTCTTCCGTTTAAGTATGATTGAAACCATTTGTGCACTGTCCCACTCATACCACAATACTTAAGCTTATCTAAAAGAATCCCAAGATTTACACAATCAAAAGCCTTTGAGAGATAACAAAAAATACCAACTGGTGATGTCCAGTTATTCAAAGCATTTAATATTTCATCAGTGAACGTATATAGGATTTTCAGTTGAAAAGCTTTTTTGAAAACGAAATTGACATTTTGTTACAACTTTATTTTTACTAACATGTGAAGCAATTCGAGAATACATAACTTTTTCAAAAATTTTTGATAAGGCTGTAAGAAGTGAGATGGGGCGGTAGTTGTTGACATCGGACGTATCCCCTTTTTTATGCAAAGGTTTAACAATAGTCTATCCGGGAAAATACCCTGCTTTAAAGAGCTATTACAAATATGACTGAGAATCCTACATATCGCCTGGGAACAAGTTTTTAATAACCTGCCATCAATTCCATATGACCGTTTACTCTTGAGAGTGTTTATTATTTTCCTAATTTCTGAAGGAGAGGTGGGTGGAATTTCGATTTTATCAAATTGTGTGGGTATGGCCTCTTCCATTAACTGCCTTGCTCCTTCTAATGAACATTTAGATCCTATTTTCCCTACAACATTTAAAAAATAATCATTAAAAATGTTTTCAACTTTTGACTTTTTGTTAATAAAGTTTTTATTTGTTTTGATGGTAATACCCTCTTCGTCTGCTCTTGGCTGCCCTGTCTCCCTTTTAATAATATTCCAAATATAGCGTAAACTTAGGATTCGAGATTTCCATTCAGTAGTCCCCTTAGAACATATAGGTTGAGAAAGAGCATTAGCATGATATGTAACATTTTAGACTGTCATTGTAAAAACCGTTATGAGTAACCTGCGTTGTAGCCTGAGGTCTGGGTTTGGAAATATAGTAATAATAGCTAGTTAATTGAATGTACGAAAAATATGTCATAATGGATACTTTTATCTTTATCAAACCGGGCTAGCGTATTCGCCAGCGGATAGCTGGCAGGAAGAAAGAGCCTAAGGGAGAGGAGGGGAGAAAAAGAAGATCAGCAATCGCGAAGCATTTCCGAGTTCGCCATTAGACAACAATTAGTCGATCGTCTTTGCGGTGTATAAAGGGGACACGTGTGGAGCAGCAAAGGCCAGTCACATCGTCCTCCCCAGCAAACCCCGCAAGCCGCATGTAAGGCGAAGTGGCCCTCCGACCTGCACCAATCGAGCCCAAGGAGAAACTCATAGGAAGCCCAGTCGGTTAATTGGCGCGCCGGGTGTCATGGGTGCCCTCTGGAGTCCACTTCCTCCAGCGGCTCCAGCGGCCTCCAACCGCCTTCCTGGAGCGATCCCTGAGGCTGAGGCTGAGGCCGCGTCGCCCATAAAGCAAGCCGGCGCGTACTTTACGGCCAGGCCAGCCTCAGCTCATTGTGCGAGTTACGGCGCAGCGGGGTCACCCGCACAATTACTCTGCGCGCCCGGCCGATCTCCGCCAAACGCAACTGACAGGGCAGTGGGCACCTCTCTTCGCGTCCATCCTGCGCAAGGGAAGCCTGCTAACTTCTACAACTTACATGAGAGAAACCTGTTGTAATACGTCCAAAGTGTGTGCTGTGGCGTTGGTAATTTCCCTCTGGGCTGGAATGGTTACATGCTGGACAACTCTGGCATGCACGCCTGACAAATATACTTGACACATTTACCTCACATAGGAATGTTGTTCCTTGCTGCGTGTTACTGCGTGGTTGTAATCCACACCTGGGTTGGAGCAACACCACCTAGAGACAAGGCCTTACAACAGGCCGTGGCTACGTCACACTTAGAGGCCCCATCCGCCACCTCACTGGCTGGCCGCTGGGGCACGCTCACCGCCGCGCAGCGACCAGCCACTCAGATGGCGGCCGGGGCCTCTAAGTGTGACGTAGGCACGGCCTGTTGTAAGGCCTTGTCTCTAGGTGGTGGTGGTTGGAGCCCCAGTATGCCGGAAAGTCCAGAGCCACAATTACTCTGCGCACCCGGCCGATCTCCACCAAACGCAACTGACAGGGCAGTGGGCACCTCTCTTCGCGTCCATCCTGCGCAAGGGAAGCCTGCTAACTTCTACAACTTACATGAGAGAAACCTGTTGTAATACGTCCAAAGTGTGTGCTGTGGCGTTGGTAGTTTCCCTCTGGGCTGGAATGGTTACATGCTGGACAACTCTGGCATGCACACCTGACAAATATACTTGACACATTTACCTCACATAGGAATGTTGTTCCTTGCTGCGTGTTACTGCGTGGTTGTAATCCACACCTGGGTTGGAGCAACACCACCTAGAGACAAGGCCTTACAACAGGCCGTGGCTACGTCACACTTAGAGGCCCCATCCGCCACCTCACTGGCTGGCCGCTGGGGCACGCCCACTGCCGCGCAGCGACCAGCCACTCAGATGGCGGCCGGGGCCTCTAAGTGTGACGTAGGCACGGCCTGTTGTAAGGCCTTGTCTCTAGGTGGTGGTGGTTGGAGCCCCAGTATGCCGGAAAGTCCAGAGCCACAATTACTCTGCGCACCCGGCCGATCTCCACCAAACGCAACTGACAGGGCAGTGGGCACCTCTCTTCGCGTCCATCCTGCGCAAGGGAAGCCTGCTAACTTCTACAACTTACATGAGAGAAACCTGTTGTAATACGTCCAAAGTGTGTGCTGTGGCGTTGGTAGTTTCCCTCTGGGCTGGAATGGTTACATGCTGGACAACTCTGGCATGCACACCTGACAAATATACTTGACACATTTACCTCACATAGGAATGTTGTTCCTTGCTGCGTGTTACTGCGTGGTTGTAATCCACACCTGGGTTGGAGCAACACCACCTAGAGACAAGGCCTTACAACAGGCCGTGGCTACGTCACACTTAGAGGCCCCATCCGCCACCTCACTGGCTGGCCGCTGGGGCACGCCCACCGCCGCGCAGCGACCAGCCACTCAGATGGCGGCCGGGGCCTCTAAGTGTGACGTAGGCACGGCCTGTTGTAAGGCCTTGTCTCTAGGTGGTGGTGGTTGGAGCCCCAGTATGCCGGAAAGTCCAGAGTCACAATTACTCTGCGCACCCGGCCGATCTCCACCAAACGCAACTGACAGGGCAGTGGGCACCTCTCTTCGCGTCCATCCTGCGCAAGGGAAGCCTGCTAACTTCTACAACTTACATGAGAGAAACCTGTTGTAATACGTCCAAAGTGTGTGCTGTGGCGTTGGTAGCTTCCCTCTGGGCTGGAATGGTTACATGCTGGACAACTCTGGCATGCACACCTGACAAATATACTTGACACATTTACCTCACATAGGAATGTTGTTCCTTGCTGCGTGTTACTGCGTGGTTGTAATCCACACCTGGGTTGGAGCAACACTACCTAGAGACAAGGCCTTACAACAGGCCGTGGCTACGTCACACTTAGAGGCCCCATCCGCCACCTCACTGGCTGGCCGCTGGGGCACGCCCACCGCCGCACAGCGACCAGCCACTCAGATGGCGGCCGGGGCCTCTAAGTGTGACGTAGGCACGGCCTGTTGTAAGGCCTTGTCTCTAGGTGGTGGTGGTTGGAGCCCCAGTATGCCGGAAAGTCCAGAGCCACAATTACTCTGCGCACCCGGCCGATCTCCACCAAACGCAACTGACAGGGCAGTGGGCACCTCTCTTCGCGTCCATCCTGCGCAAGGGAAGCCTGCTAACTTCTACAACTTACATGAGAGAAACCTGTTGTAATACGTCCAAAGTGTGTGCTGTGGCGTTGGTAGTTTCCCTCTGGGCTGGAATGGTTACATGCTGGACAACTCTGGCATGCACACCTGACAAATATACTTGACACATTTACCTCACATAGGAATGTTGTTCCTTGCTGCGTGTTACTGCGTGGTTGTAATCCACACCTGGGTTGGAGCAACACCACCTAGAGACAAGGCCTTACAACAGGCCGTGGCTACGTCACACTTAGAGGCCCCATCCGCCACCTCACTGGCTGGCCGCTGGGGCACGCCCACCGCCGCGCAGCGACCAGCCACTCAGATGGCGGCCGGGGCCTCTAAGTGTGACGTAGGCACGGCCTGTTGTAAGGCCTTGTCTCTAGGTGGTGGTGGTTGGAGCCCCAGTATGCCGGAAAGTCCAGAGTCACAATTACTCTGCGCACCCGGCCGATCTCCACCAAACGCAACTGACAGGGCAGTGGGCACCTCTCTTCGCGTCCATCCTGCGCATGGAAGCCTGCTAACTTCTACAACTTACATGAGAGAAACCTGTTGTAATACGTCCAAAGTGTGTGCTGTGGCGTTGGTAGTTTCCCTCTGGGCTGGAATGGTTACATGCTGGACAACTCTGGCATGCACACCTGACAAATATACTTGACACATTTACCTCACATAGGAATGTTGTTCCTTGCTGCGTGTTACTGCGTGGTTGTAATCCACACCTGGGTTGGAGCAACACCACCTAGAGACAAGGCCTTACAACAGGCCGTGGCTACGTCACACTTAGAGGCCCCATCCGCCACCTCACTGGCTGGCCGCTGGGGCACGCCCACCGCCGCGCAGCGACCAGCCACTCAGATGGCGGCCGGGGCCTCTAAGTGTGACGTAGGCACGGCCTGTTGTAAGGCCTTGTCTCTAGGTGGTGGTGGTTGGAGCCCCAGTATGCCGGAAAGTCCAGAGCCACAATTACTTTGCGCACCCGGCCGATCTCCACCAAACGCAACTGACAGGGCAGTGGGCACCTCTCTTCGCGTCCATCCTGCGCAAGGGAAGCCTGCTAACTTCTACAACTTACATGAGAGAAACCTGGTGTAATACGTCCAAAGTGTGTGCTGTGGCGTTGGTAGCTTCCCTCTGGGCTGGAATGGTTACATGCTGGACAACTCTGGCATGCACACCTGACAAATATACTTGACACATTTACCTCACATAGGAATGTTGTTCCTTGCTGCGTGTTACTGCGTGGTTGTAATCCACACCTGGGTTGGAGCAACACTACCTAGAGACAAGGCCTTACAACAGGCCGTGGCTACGTCACACTTAGAGGCCCCATCCGCCACCTCACTGGCTGGCCGCTGGGGCACGCCCACCGCCGCGCAGCGACCAGCCACTCAGATGGCGGCCGGGGCCTCTAAGTGTGACGTAGGCACGGCCTGTTGTAAGGCCTTGTCTCTAGGTGGTGGTGGTTGGAGCCCCAGTATGCCGGAAAGTCCAGAGCCACAATTACTCTGCGCACCCGGCCGATCTCCACCAAACGCAACTGACAGGGCAGTGGGCACCTCTCTTCGCGTCCATCCTGCGCAAGGGAAGCCTGCTAACTTCTACAACTTACATGAGAGAAACCTGTTGTAATACGTCCAAAGTGTGTGCTGTGGCGTTGGTAGCTTCCCTCTGGGCTGGAATGGTTACATGCTGGACAACTCTGGCATGCACACCTGACAAATATACTTGACACATTTACCTCACATAGGAATGTTGTTCCTTGCTGCGTGTTACTGCGTGGTTGTAATCCACACCTGGGTTGGAGCAACACCACCTAGAGACAAGGCCTTACAACAGGCCGTGGCTACGTCACACTTAGAGGCCCCATCCGCCACCTCACTGGCTGGCCGCTGGGGCACGCCCACCGCCGCGCAGCGACCAGCCACTCAGATGGCGGCCGGGGCCTCTAAGTGTGACGTAGGCACGGCCTGTTGTAAGGCCTTGTCTCTAGGTGGTGGTGGTTGGAGCCCCAGTATGCCGGAAAGTCCAGAGCCACAATTACTCTGCGCACCTGGCCGATCTCCACCAAACGCAACTGACAGGGCAGTGGGCACCTCTCTTCGCGTCCATCCTGCGCAAGGAAAGCCGTGCCAGAGAAATTTAGACTGTTAAAGTTGGGGCAGTTGAATAGGGATCAAAAATTAACACGTTCGTGACGTCTCAAGCCACTGTGGCGCGAGGGGCGACTTGCCTCCCAGACTGCTCACGCATGTAGGGCACCTGGATATAGACGGGCATGCGCAACCGCCATTTTCGTTCCTTCGCTTCGACGCGCGACTGTAGAATAGGACAGTCAATACACTTTCTTTTGTGTCCCAGCCTCGTCGCTGCTTTTGTGTCTTGTTTCCGTCGTAGGTGTCGGTGGCCGAGTAGAAAGACCGACACAGGAATAAAGGATGCACGCTTGTGCAGGTAGGAGGTGACCAGCCAGTGGGACAGCAGAAACTAGAAACACTAGAGTAAATTAGAACGAGATATATAATTCTTAGAGACTTAGTAATACTTAACTTTTACATAGTTCTTCACTGCTGAATGCTGATACGTAGATTAGATAGAGGCCTGCCTATTGATGTTTCCTAGTGCCTATCCGATAGCCAAGTCTTCACTGGTGCCTATCTGATTCCGAAGTGTTAACTGGTTCCTATCTGATTCCCAAGTGAACGATGCAGTCCAGTGGTGTCCACGAGCGGAGTAGCAGCAGAGCGCGCTCGTGGCTGACGTCGGAAGAACGCCGCGCCGTGCGTGCATGGCGGCGCGCGGCGTAATTACGTGGCGCGCACTTCATACTTGTGCGACACCACAATTGTATCACCCATTCGTGTAAATAACTGATTTATTTGCCTAAGTATTTGATGCCAAATTGCCCAAAAATACGGGTAATAGCACATGCTTTGGCATCAATGATTCATTATATTAAAAAAGCTGTCATAAAAAGAGCTCTTTTAGTAGCGGTAGCAAAAGCCAAAAAGAGCCGAAGAACTAGAAGGAGCTGACGCAATAGGAGCAGCGGACGAACTAGGAGCACCGGACGATTATGTCAAACGTATCTCGCTTCATAGTTGGATTCTGTTCCGAAAACCGACGGGCAATAGCGAGAGGGCGTGTAGCATAATTAAAAATCACGTGTTTGCCTTCTGCTGATGAGCCATTTCGAGGTGAGCGTCTGCCTGCTAATCACATAGTTCAGTGCTACAAAATTTCTGTTTTGATGTGTTCTGCACTCTGCAATATCTGACTAATAAATTCCATAATGTCAAGATATAGAAATAACTATAAACTTAATCGCGAGAAATTATCCACGAACTGTTTCTTTCGGTTTGCTTGATATCATTAGCGGCTCAAGCAGCAAGCGCATGAAGCAGCTAGATGGGAGAACTTCCCCCTCCACCTGCACGCGCAGACCACGCCGCTCAGCCGTTACTGGAAGCGGACGAACTAAAAGAGCGAACTACTTCACGGCAGAGCCGCGAACTAATGTGAGCGCTCCCGATCACGAACTACTATGCGCAAGTCTACTGTGTGGCGTCACCGAACTCTCACGTGACCAAGGCTTATAGGCTCGTTCCGGCTTGCAGGTTAAAAGGAACACTCTCTCTCTAGGTCCTAGTAGACAGTTTTCTGTCACCGAGACTGGTCCCGCTTGAGTTAAGAGTGTCAACTGATTTTATCCAGCTCTTCGAATATTCATATTCATTACTCCACCATTTGAATACTTTTCGTTCTAAAAGATAAATTATCTCATAAGACCAAATTCCCAGAGACATATCGAAGATTTTTTCAGAGGTACTTTGGGCCTGGGCTTTTTGAGGAAATTGGGGAGGGGGTCGAAACACCTCTGGCTACGTCCTGGACTTGTATCTCCTATAATATAATTCTGTTTGTTTGTTCTTGTACATTTAGATAAATTTTAAAGATTTTTGACTTACCTAAAGTACAGGCTCGTCGATAGAAACACGAAACACACACAAAAACACACAACCATTCGAGCTTTCGCCACCAGTGGTGGCTTCTTCGGGAAAAAGAGGGAGGAAGGAGAGGAGAAAGGGAAGGATACGGGTTTTAAGGAAGTGGAAAAGGAGCCATTCCAATCCCAGGAGTGGAAGGACTTACCTTAGGGGACAAAAAGGAAGGTAAACAAATACACACACACTCACACATATCCACATCCAAACACACCTAGGCAGACATTTCATATATATATATATATATATATATATATATATATATATATATATATATATATTGTCAATACGTTTTCCTTCTTGTGTATATTCAATGAAGTTTTGAAATGTAGGTTTATGTACAGGGCGATCAAAAAAGGCAATATAAATTTGAAAACTCAATAAATCACGGAATAATGTAGGTAGAGAGGAAAAAATTTACACACATGCTTGGAATGACATGGGGTTTTATTAGAACCACATCTACCGTTATCGGGCCTTTTTTCTTCGAGGAGCTGCGTGATTCTGGTTTTGTAACTGATGCCGTGACGAGTGAGAGGTAAGCCGTTATGTTACAGAATCGCATCATCACCAGCCTGGCTGATAAACACCTGCTGGAACGTACGACTTTTATGCAGGATGGCGCTCCACCCCATATTGCTAGACGCGTGAAAGATCTCTTGCGCACGTCGTTTGGTGATGATCGTGTGTTCAGCCGCCAGTTTCGTCATGCTTGGCCTCCCAGGTCCCCAGACCTCAGTCCGTGCGATTATTGGCTTTGGGGTTACCTGAAGTCGCAAGTGTATCGTGATCTAGGGATGCTGAAAGACAACATCCGACGCCAATGCCTCACCATAAATCCGGACATGCTTTACAGTGCTGTTCACAACGTTATTCCTCGACTACAGCTACTGTTGAGGAATGATGGTGAACATATTGAGCATTTCCTGTAAAGAACATCTTCTTTACTTTGTCTCAATTGTTATGCTAATTATTGCATTTCTGATTAGATAAAGCGCCATCTGTCAGACATTTTTTGAACCTTTTTGTTTGTTCTAATAAAACACCATGTCATTCAAACAAGAGTGTCAATTTTTACCTCTCTACCTACATTATTCCGTGATTTATTAAGTTTTCAAATTTATACCGACTTTTTGATCGCCCGGTATATGTAGAAGAGGAAGTGATTTTTTTCAGTTAGAGTTCTTTCTTTATTTATTTACAATTGTTTTCATACATAACTATATTCCTGTATAATAAGTAGATTCTTTACATCGAATATTAATTCACCCCAACTTTCTGAAACTCACGTGTCTAAATTTGAACGGAAAGTATCCCATGAAAAGTGAACATAAAATTAAGTAGCGTTACAAAATAGATCAGAATATAAAATATGAAGTAAAACTGGGAAACAGCAATTTGCGAAGTAGATAGAGGCTCGTTGCTGGTTGTTTGTTTTGCGGGTTTGCCTACCATAACGCCACTGTGGCGTGACGTGAAAATTGTACTGATGTCGTGGTATATATTTTTTTTCCTTGGTATATATCGTATTGTCGGCTACGTAAGGTTAAATTTACGTCAGAAAAGTCAGGCGCAAGTGAAAATGGATCATCAGTCAATGGCCCCTAACGTATTAACAGAAACTTTTTTTAAATAAACAACTACAGCCCTCAGTCGCAAGCCCTGCGGATTATGAGATGCATTTTCTTCCCTGATATCACGTCTGTACTAAGGTTGTTTTATGGCCCTGCTCAATAAGATTATTTTAGTGATTCATTAATTTTACTGCATGTGCCATGCCTTAACCACATGTCCATTTTTATGTAAAATATTATGTGGGGGCTTTAGACACGTACCTTTCTGGTATGTAAGTAAGTTAGCTGATATAATAATTTTTAATGTGGCCACAAGATGGCGACAAGCGTGCACCGCCGCTTCGTACACAAGTTCATCCAGTTGCTCAACCATCACAGCTGCATGAAGCCCCTAGCAACTGTTTTGTTGTATGACTATCTGCCTAAGGCATAATTGTTTTTAATTTCTTTGAGTTGAAATGTAATTGATAACCTTTTTACCTTCTATTGTCTGAAGAAGGTGTCCTTCCTGACACTGAAACCTGGGTTTCATTCAATTGCAACTTGCGACCGAGCAAGGTTAGGGTTTTTTACTTTTTTTTTTTTTTTTAATGTAATACAGTACAGTCGCTGATTAACAGCAATGCATAAAGTATTAAGAGAAACTTTTAAACCAGCTACTGACTCCCTCAAGCATCTCAAAACGAATTCATTTCCGCAATAAGAAGAAGAAGACCTAAATGATGATTCGTTAAGTCACCGCGATTCTACAATAGACAAGATATATAGCGTCAACAGAGTAAAATCATACACTTTAGGCAATCAGCCTATAAAATTAAATGAGAACAGAATTCAGAGTGGTGATAGGGAGTTTCACAGAATGAATGTCACTTTTCCTAAAACAAAAAAAATTGTCATTCAACATAAAAGTGTGGACAACAGACAACTCCCTGTCATCCAGATGAAGTGATAGATAGACTACGTCTGCTCATGGCATCGTCGGCTGCTGATAATACAGCTCACTCGAATGAGATGGTTTCGATAATTTCACAACTTAGACAGCGAGGTATCATCGAATAAGAAGAAGAAGGAGAAGGAGAAAGAGAATGAGGAGAAGAAGAAGAAGAAGAATGGAGACCGTAGTTCGAGAAATCCACAGACGTGCACGCATAATATATCTTCGTAGACATGTAATGATTAAAGGTTTCGATCACTTATGGCAGGCTGACCTCCTGGACATGAAACAGTATTCTAGAATGAATAACAGATTCAACTATACTCTAATGATCATTGACACATACTCCAAATTCGCATGGGCTTTACCGCTGCAAACAAAATCGGAGAAGAACGTCGCACATGTGTTTGAGCAGCTCCAACAAGTTGGAACCGATCTATGCCCTAACAACCTTCAAACAGATCACGGGGCCGATGTTTTACAATGAGAATTTCTAGACTGTAATGGATCGGTATAATAGAAACAACTACTCAACATTTACTCTTCTGAAAGCTAGTGTAGTGGAGCGTCTGAACAGAACAATTAAAACTCAACTATGGATGCGTTTCAATCTCCGAGGTTCATATAATTATACTGATATTCTCCCCGAGATAATAGAAATTTATAACCGAAACAAACACAGCACGATAAAAATGAGGCCCATCGATTTTCGAGTTAATGAATTCCTGAATACATTGTGCTTCATATTTAAAATTCTTGATCCACGTAGGCAAAAGTTCAGCTTGAGGGACTTGCTCCGAATTTCGAAGTACAAGACTACTTTTGAGAAATCATATCTACCAAACTGGTCAACAGAGATATTTACTATTGCCATGGTACAGAGAACGAATCATAGAAGTTACCTCTTAAAGGATAGCAAAGGAGAGGAAATCGCAAGAAGTTTCTACATTGAAGAACTACAAAAAATCTCTGTTATAAGACATCGTCGGAATAGAGCTCCTTAAATGGCTCGTTTTCCCCGCTTCGGAAAATAGTTGGACTTCAGTAGACGATTTGCTATATAATGAGATGCATGGACCACACGTGCGTGGTAGGAGACGCATAGAGGAGGTGGTGGTACTCTCGATAAAGTACCAGTCGAGCTTCACATTCCTGGATATAACTACTGTGGGCCTGCAACAAAACTTCGAATACGTGTAGCGAGAGGTGATAAGGGAATTAATCTGCTCTACGAAGCATGCGAGGAGTACGACGTCGCATACATACTGCCCATCACACAGCTGATAGCATTCTAGCCGATGAAGCTAAGGCGGTACGTTTAAGGAAGGATCTCGGACTTGGTCAAAGCCTTACAGCACTTGCAATGGCACTATCCACAGGAATGGTTGAATGGTTCGCACTTTGTTTGACGCCAACCATTGAATTCCGCAGAAATTAAAGAAAGATTTTTCTTTCTGTCAGTTCGAACGGTTCTCATCAGTCGTCGTTGATCCCGTTCCAGCAGGATTTTCCCGGCCGCAGCGACGTCTAAGATTTGATGTTTTCCCGGATTCCCGATATTCACGATGGACTCATGAAATGGTGGTGTGTAAAAATCCCCATCTCATCGCTACATCGGAGATGGTGTGTCCCATCTCTCGTGCGCCGACTTCAACTCCAGTTCAAACTCACTGTCATTGTAGCAGCAGTAAGCGATGTAACGCCTGCGCCAGAGACCTGTTATCTTCTATACACAACGAATACATGCACATTCGTATACCAGTTTCTTTGGCTCTTCAGTGGAAAACAAAGCAACATCTTCATTACGCAAGCTTAGATGATGATACTGAGCGTCTGGCTGACCAGTTTGGACATACGATGCAGAGAGAGATTGTGGCTAACTCACCCCATCGTGTTTCACAGCTCTTCCAATGTTAACGTATTATCTGCAGGGCCCACAGTGTTAGTGACGTCGTACATCGACATTTTAATAATAAGAATTATATAATTTCATCACTGTATATTCTTAATTCATATTAGTTACACTCTAAGCTTATTTCGATTCAAAAGCAATACATAAGTTTTCATAACATTTAGTACTATGCTGCCTACTTGTTTTATACAGAGGTAAAAGAAATGATATATACCACATTCTGTTATGATGTACATTTCAATATTATTGTGACGTGATTTATTTTATTTTTCTTCATATATATAAAATATCACGTAACTTATAATATTGTGTTGTAATGCGAAATCTTTATCAAGTTACGGATTTTGACATTTATTTGACAGCTCTACAGAGATGCAATGTGTTTACATTATTTACATTATTTGCACAGAGAATATATATCTATCAGTGTTAAGAGATAGATTATACAATTGTTTTGTGAGTGTGGTGTCGATTCTGTGCATTTGAAGGAAAGCTTTTATTTGAAATTGAACGAAATATGTTGGGTTTTTTCATCTTTGATAATTTTATTGGCATATTTTTATGTCAGATCAACGATGAGATTGTCTCTATGGATAATCATTAATGGTAATTTTGTTATTGCACTATTATCTAGGATTGGCAGTGGGATTGTTTATCCGTTGTCATGCACTTCAATATGAATAAAATTATCGAAATAATTTTTGTGCCTGAAATCCGTTTGATCGTTTAGCAAATTAGTTGTGTTCTTAGTTGCATGTAGGCGTACTTCTATTTCTTCAAGAATATTCATCTCTTATCCCTTCTGTACAGTAAAATTTCTAGTGCGTAGTATGCCTACATTGCAGGCGTAACACCTGGAGATGACTTTTATGTCGAAATAAGCTTATAGTGTAACTAATACGAATTAAGAATGTACAGTGTTGAAATTATATAATTCTTATTATTAAAATCTTTCAATGGTACTTGGAGAAAATTTGGGGCTTTGTGTCGATATTGCGTACAATGTCCCACCAAATAAGGCGTCAACAGCCTTCCTACTTGCTGTAGATTCCTGATTGAATGTAAGAGGCTATGGATTTTTTGTTCGAGTACAGCAATCCATCCTGTTTCTACACCGCTTTACCAGCGTCCCATATGTGCTTTTGCAACTGATGTAAAAGCACATGTTGGACTCTGGTGCAGTGGTGTTTATGTGCAGTATAGAGCCCAGTAGTGAAATAGTTATGTGTTATTGCTATATAAACACAAGGAGACCAGAGAAATGGAAATTGACTGTAAAAAGCCGGGCATACAGTCGCAAGCCAGCTCCCAACATGACGCTTAAAGTGATCCTGTAACATGCTCCATCTGAAGATGAACCTGAAAAGTTCGAAAACCGGTTAATGGAATAAACACCGTCATTTCAAGTGAACGTGACTGGTTGCAGTTTTCTTAAATCTTATTAAATGCCAACTTTATATGCGACACTATACTGAATTTTCTGTCTCTCTCGTATTGGGTTTCGAGCTTAGCTTGCAGAATGTTTTCTATGCTCTGTAACTGTGTATACTGTCATGTTATTTGTTTTTAGTGAATAATAAGATGGCGAATGGAGATTTGGGTGTGGCGGGAGATCCCGGGTTCGAAACCCGGCCGGGCGCAAATTTTCATTCGCCGCACATTAATATTATATCCAAACCTAGTACAGTGAAGCCATAAGTGGTCGCAAATTGCGATTTATTTCATTAAAGATGTTCATATGTCAACTCTGGATATTTTTTTTTCTCTGCATCATATTTATTAGAGCCTATTTTAAATTTGATACAGCATAAATGAAGTACTGAAGGAGCCTGTTTTAGGAGCCTAAAACGCACATTTTATGGCCTAAAAATCCGCGATCTACTGATCATCAAAAAGCCCAAGCGGCGTCAACTAAAAAGACCTGCAGTACGGCCGCCGAACAGTCCCGTGTGCGAATCTCCCGGCCAAAAATTCCATACGCTCAATTTTATTTACATTTCCACAGTGTGATCGTGCGTTATCTTGTTGCAAAATGGCCGTTAACAGGGAGAGGCTGCAAGCTCTGACCTACAGTGACGCCATCTTCCCTTGCGTATTTTCATGATAGTCTCCCTGTAACTCACGTGTTGGTATTTCAAAGAAACGGCAGACTGAAGAGGTGCCAAAAACACGTCGTTCTTAGTACGATTACTTGTAAAATAAAGAAATGCCATATTGGCAGTTAACCCCTGATTATGTTGGTAAAGAGAACCAGAGACGAGTCGGACAAGTACTCTGACCGTCACCGAGCGAGGTAGCGCAGTGGTAGCGAAGTGGACTCGCATTCGGGAGAACGGTAGTTCAAATGAACCGCCGGCCGTCCAGAATTAGGTTTTCCGTGATTTTCCTAAATCAATTCAGGCAAATGTTGGAATCGTTCCTTTGAAAGGGCACGGCCGATTGCCTTTCCCATCCTTACCCAAAACTCTGAGCGTTAGTTCCGTCACTAATGACCAAGTTGTAGACGGGACGTTAAACCCTGTTGTTGTTGTTGTTGTGGTCCTCAGTACGGAGAATGGTTTGATGCAGCTCTCCACCCTACTCTATACTAAGCAAGCCTCTTCATCTCCTCATAAGAACGGCAACCTACATCTATTTGAATCTACTTACTGTATTCATCTCTTGGTCTCCCGCTGCGATTTATACCCCACACACTTCCCTCCAACGCTAAATTCACGATTCCTTGATGTCTAAGAATGTTTCCTACCAATCGATCCATTATTTTAGTCAAGATATGCCAGAAATTCCTTTTCTCCCCAATTCTGTTCAGTACCGCCTCATTAGTTACACGATCCACCCACCTAATCTTCAGCATTCTTCTGTAGCACCACATTTCAAACCTACAAGACAACACTCCACGCAAATTCCTTCAGTAAGGACCTTTTTACAGTTGAATTAATATTACATGTTAGCAAATTCATCTTTTTCAAAAACGTTTTTCTTCCCGTTGTCATTCTGCTTTTTATATCCGCTGTACTGCGACCATCGTAAGTTATTTTACTGCCTAAGTAACAAAACTCATCTACCACCTTTATTGGTTCGTTACCCAAACTAGTAACTTTATCATCATCTGATTTTCTTAGACTGCACTTCATTACCCTTGTTTTGCTCTTTTAATGTTCATCTTATATGCACCTTTCAACGCACTGTCCATTCCGTTCAGTTGCTTCTCCAGGTCCTTTGTTGTCTCTGAGAGAATTACAATGTCATCGGCAAAACGCAACGTTTTTATTTCTTCACCCTGAACTTTAATTCCTTCTCAAAATTTCTCCTTGCTTTTCTTTGTAGCTTGCTCAATGTACAAATTGAATAACATCGGAGAAAGGCTACAACCCTGTCTTACTTCCTTCCCAAGCTCTACATCTCTTTCCTGCCCTTCAACTCTTTTAACTTCAACTTTTTTAACTACTCCGGCAATATTTTTATTTTTCACCTTGACTATTAAAAGTTTTGTAATACCCTTATGTATTAAATAAAATTCACGTCTTGAGCTATTTCGACATATTTAAGTCTACAAGAACTTTTTCTTAAAAGTGCGTTTTTGTTCGATTTAGTGAACATGACGTGAATTATGGACCAACGAATTGTAAATATTGTCTCCACATAAACTGCGGACACACTGTTACAGAGAATGTTGCAAATGACAGGCTGATACAGATAGTTTCATATATTGTCTACAAAGTATAGACAAAGTTCTTGAGTTCCGTGAAATAGTACAATTATCTCATAAATATGCATATAGAATGCAATAACGTGTATAATAACTGTTGCAAAAAAGGAACGAGGCACGTCGATCTCGTTACGAAACGACGTTGGCACAGAACTCCAGTACGTAATCTATATGTACAATTATTCAAATTAACTTGACATTTACAACATTAATAATTAAAACAGTGTGTCTCCAGTTTATTTGCAGGTAGTTCAGGAGACAATGTTTACAATTCGTTGGTACATATTTCATAGAACTTCTTAGAGAAAGCGCTTGTATACGCAACTAGCATAATTTCCGCTGCTTCGCAAGCGTGGTTTGCATTGGTTTTTTACTTCTAAGTATAAACTTTCATATATGTAGCTTTAAAAATGCTTTCCTCATCAAGTATTTGAAACAACTTGCCGCCCCCTATTGCATCATTGCACATTTCTAGCATCAAAATAGTCTTAGTAGTACCCTTTAATGATTTTCCCTTATATCACCCGCTTAATGGTTGAATTTCCAAAAATATCGAAATACGCTTTTTTAAAATTCCAATCAAAAATCTAAATCCAAAGTTTTGTATTTCTTAATTTTATAGCAATGTATTTTCAAAAAACCGTTTATCCCCTATTCACCCCCTTAGGGATGGAAATATCGAAAAATCGCTGATGCCTACAGTGTACGATAATCAACGTCTACAAATTTCAAGATTCTATCGCCTGTAGGTTGACTTTTCAGCGCCGAGAACGCGAAATTTCTTTCTTACACTTTGGCATCTTTCTTGGTAGTTTTAGTTTTCAAACTGCAATACTCATTTATTTTTTCTTATTCGTACACTTTTTGCAGAAAAACAACTGAAGAATGTGCATCACGTTTCGCTGTATATAACCTCTTTGCTATTATAGTGCCTAAAGTCATCGCTGGTCTTCAGTCCGAATTTTATATCAGCTGACGACTCTCAACCACTATATATTCCACCCTGTTATAGCCATCGACACGGAACTTCTATTGTGTACAAAGGGAGACTTTTTACTACAACAAAACAGAGAGATCGTTCGTCTCCATTGTGTAGTTTTTGCTGGAGAGCAAAATATTGACACCCACACGTAGAATTTTATATAAGTCGGTAACTTTGAACTCCCATATCTTCCACCCTTTTATCGTCATCAACCCTCTACCACCATAGTGCACAATGGAAGGCTGATACCTACTACCAGACACAAACACTATTCGTTTGCGATGCGTAGTTTTGAGTGAACACCTCAATTTATATGTATATAGTGTGTGTGTGTGTGTGTGTGTGTGTGTGTGTCGAGATGTCCCAGAATGTAAATTCAGTTTAATTAATAATACCGTAAGTAAACTTTTAGGAGTGAAAAAAAATATTGCCGGGAGCGGGAGGCGAACCACCGTCCAACATGATCAGCTGCTCAACCAATCGCGTTTATCCACTGCGCTACAGAAAGCACCAGTGCCGTGTGTCTTTGTTCCCCATTCCCACCAATATTAAGGGATACCCGCCAACATGGCATTTATTGACTCTACAATTATTAATCGTACTAACAACGACATGTTTTTAGTACCCATTCACTCTGTCGTTACTTTGAAACAGCAACACGCGAGTTATAAGGAGAATATAATGAAAATACGAAAGGGAAGATGGCGTCTCTGCAGAACTTGACTCTGAAGAAATCTTGTGATATTTGACAGGAGCGGCTGGCTACGTCATTTTGATGTCACTTCCTTGGTTCGTTAGGGTGAAAGTAGAGTCTTCCTCGGTAAGAGGGCAGCAGGACCCAACACTTCAGACATGAAACACCCGGCGGTTAGCAGCGGCAGTGCATTCTATGTATTCACTGGTTCAGTGAACCCCCCGAAAAGAGCTCATCGTGATAAAAGTAAATAAGTGAATAAGAAAAAAGTGTTTTTGAACTACAATTTTATATGCACATTCAACGTATTTTTATCGCATGAGAAAAGCTTTACGTCTTGGAGACAGCACATATAGGAGTCGTAGCTTGGCCGCTTAATATAGGCGGCAGTGGCCGCAGCGTTGCAATGCGCAGGCGCGGCTGAGGTTCCAATGTTTTTCTGAACCCCATTTGGGCACTCCCACTACAGGGGGGAGGACGAGGGGAAACGCCGTTTTTAACATCGGCACTGGAGCTGGTAGAGACGCCAGCTCCTGACTACTCGAGCTCTGGCGGTTACGCACGAATGGTCCCGAAGCAAGACAATTAAGCTACTGCGCATCTCGCTTTGTGCATGTACAGATCCTCCTTGAAGACAATATCCGCCGTTCATATTTGTTTTTGGCGTATTGAACGTTAATAAAAAACACGTCATATTTGGGAAAGTATCAATTGTAAAAGCCTTCAGAAGATCCGATCATCTACTATTCACATAGCAAGAATAGTCGTGGCATTGCACTGCGCCGTAGAAGGTAGTGCGGTAGAGACCGACTGCAAACAATTTTCTTAAACCCAACCTTCTTTTTAACAGATATGGGAGCAACAATGACTTTTGTATTGTTACTTGCCATAAATCTTTGGACGTTTTATCAAATGTGTCGCGATTTTGAGGCTAAATGACGTTCATATCTTCGTTGTAACAAATATTTAACTGTTTGAAAAGATTTGGGGGACAGCACCCTTTGCGCAAGCGTAAGATTAGGAGGGCAGGGAGTGCTGCTTACAGTGACATGAAGGTAGCTTTTCTGTTCATCGTAACAGATTCCGTTTCTTACAATCACTTACCAGTGTAATCAGTTACTGTGCATATTCATATGTTCATTCATATGTTCTTGCTGTTTATTATCAAAGAAAAATGAACAACGTTCAGTATCTTTTAGAAACAAATTACTCAGCTTTAAGCTTGGCACATATGTTCATTCATATGTTCTTGCTGTTTATTATCAAAGAAAAATGAACAACGTTCAGTATCTTTTAGAAACAAATTACTCAGCTTTAAGCTTGGCACATATGTTCATTCATATGTTCTTGCTGTTTATTATCAAAGAAAAATGAACAACGTTCAGTATCTTTTAGAAACAAATTACTCAGCTTTAAGCTTGGCACAAAAGAGTGAAATAAAGAAGCCGAGGCCTCAGCTCGAGTTGAAGCAAGCGCATACAAGCCGAGATATGACGTACAGCAGCTCTTTTACCGAAAATACATCTGAGGGTGGGGGTGGGGGCAAATTGGGGCGCTTTCTCCTGCGCCACTCGCAGAGGTGCGCCAAACTGTCTCTTTGGACGCCGAGCGGAGGGGTGGGGGCCGTGAAACATCGGCACGCCGAGCAGGGTAGGGGGGGCGGCGCCACACACAACATCCGGCACTGAAAGAAGTGAACCCCCAGTCCGCTGAAGCACCAGCCGCTACTGGTGGTTAGTGTACCGGCTTACCAGCGACCCACGCTAGGAATGTGCGGGATCACACCTTAAACCACAAGACCGGACGCAGGAGCAGTAGGGCGATGAAAAACGTAATAGCCCAACGATACCTCACCATGGGGTGTCCAGCCTCTAATCCGACCGTCGTGATGGTGCTGGGCTGGCGGAATCGGGATTCATCGGTGGCAGCAGTGTCGTGCCTTTCGGTTGCCCGTCGTCCACGGCACCATTCCCGGTACAGATCGCTGCAAAGTTGACTCGGCGGTAAACGCAGTAATGGTAGCCTTCAGGACAGCCCTCTCTGCTGGAAGCGATGTCGAATGGTAGACAAAATTGTAACCATGTGAGGCGTAGCGCCTTACAACTCTCCTATATCAGGAGGCCCGCAACCTCATACAACAGACAGAAATAGTCGATCAGGCTGAATATTCGAGTTGCCTTGTGATTTTAAAGTGTGTCCTCCCACATAATGCTGCACATATATGTATCTTTTAACCCCCGCGCCCATTTTAAATTCAGACTGTGTGTTTCACTGCTATCTATGTTATTGTTATTTCTCCATTTTATCTTCTTCAAGTGTCTAAAATCCGCATTGTTTTCGCTTCTTAATTCATCATATCAAATTTTTTTGTACGATTGTTGCTGCTGAAAGGTAGTAGTGAAGCTGATTACAGCAAAGAAAGAAAGAAAAGAGAGAGAGAGAGAGAGAGAGAGAGAGAGAGAGAGAGAGAGAGAGAGAGAGAGAGAGAGAGAGAGAGAGTCTAAATGCAGTGAATGCAATTATAGATTTAATGTATTGAACTCGTGGTCAGTTTGGACCGATCTGGAATCAATTTACACGGGTTTCCAGATAGCATATTATTAATTCAGATGACCGGTTTCGACGGGTCTTAGACGTCATCTTCTGTAGGCCCTAGGCAAGGTAAAAGGTAAAGGATTTTTGTGAGGATCCATTAATTCATCATCATCAGTGTCTTATACTGCAAAGATGTAAAGTAGTATACGTGCAAAGTAATAGCTGATGTTTACATTTGCGATGTAAAGCTTCATAATATAACACGCTTACGATTAAAAAAAAGGGTAAAACAGTGACCAATCCGAAGAATGGTTTGAACACCACAGAGCTTTACTAGGCATGGTCCTATTTGGAGGTGGTATGCCGTTGCCTTCACACGCACATGTTCACATGTTTGTAAATCTATCAGTCCGTAGCTTACAAACTACTTAAACCTAGGTAAACTAACCTAAGGACAACACACACAACCATGCCCCAGGGAGGACTCGAACCTCCACGGCGAGCAACCACGCGCTCCGCAGCGAGACGCTTTAGACCGCTCGGCTACTCCACCGCGGCCCCGTTGCCTTCCTCCGACCTTTGAACTGGCTTACCCAGCAAGTTATAGAAGGACCTACTGTTTAACGTGGGTTCCGAACCACGTTGCTACTCTATATTTTTCAATTTTTCACTTCAGCAACACTGCCAGAGTTGAAAGAAGTGGTCAGTGACAGATGAAAATCCTTGGACCTGGAGGGGATCCAACCCGCGACCTTTAGATTTATACCACTGTGCAACCTCTTATTACAAATATCTCGGTACAATTGGATACATAAATAAGGATATGAAATGTTAACAATGATGATATAGTTTGATATACATCATTAGATTTCCTGTACATGTTTCCTCAACGGCTGTACAAGAGGCCTTACATAAGATGTAACATCAAGATGTACAGGAGATCAGAAGGTGACGTCTAACACACGTCGAAACCTGTCATCCAAATTAATAAAACTTGATCTTGGCTGGAAACCTGTATACGCAGATTTAGATTCGACAAAACTTCATTTTAGAAAATTTTATGTATTTCATTAAACGTTACTGATTTATGTGCGTCATTTACTGGAATGAATGAAATGTTAACGTGAAATTAAAAGTCTAGAAGCTAATTGCACTATTGACACCATGAGCAGAACGTTCTGGAAAGAACGAGCAATTTTTATTGGCTGTTGAAGGAATACAGGTTTTAAAGGTATGCTGATTGGTGACGGCTTTGTTTTCAACCAATGAGAATTAAGTCGCGCATATTTACCAGAAGAATCAGGCTGGTCTAGGCTAGAAAGATAAGGGTTTGAGCTGAGTGATGGACAGGACCAGACGCGCGGACATGAGATCTGGAAAGTGTTTTGTAATTCCGCATCAAACTCAAAATGTGCAGATCAAGATGTATGCGAAACTGTTGTCTATTGTTTGTGTACGGTAAAGAAGTAAAGAATTGCTACTTTTCAAAGTGAACTGTGTTATAATGAACAACCGTCAATTCGCGTGGCGTATAATGCAATCTTCTAAGAATTTTTCAAAGACAGACAAAGATAAGTGTGATTATTCGGTAATTATTTTTATCAGGCTGCATTAGTGACTGTGCGAATGAGCGTGTTGAAGAGTTTTTATTTTTTATTTTGAAAGTACTGCTTGGCAGTAATCCTTACTATCTGCTCCTTAAAATGAATAATAACTCATTTATAAAAAAAAGACCTGTTACAAACATCTAACATTTCAATGCAACCTGTGGAATGTGTGTGCTGCGGCCAGTTTCCCAATAAAGTTTTTTTTTTTTTTTTTCTGGTGGAACAACAGAACATATTTTATAGTGCTGATGTGCACTGTTTCCCACAGTAAGAGACAACTACGAAGCACATGTTTCAGTCTCTCTTAGAACTACCCACATTAAGAATTCACGATTGTATTGTTACATCGTCTTTCCATTAATGGGCACAAAATTGTCACACAAAATAGTCACTGCCACCGAGGCGCTGTTCTACAGAGTCTTAATCAATCAGGCATCAACCATGACATATCCACATTAATAGTCAAGAAAATTGTAACTCTTACATCACGATTGAGTATGAGCCTCACTTTGAGAGATTTTGTTCAGTTGAACCTGCACGTAGTGTATAAGTAGTAATTATGATGTTATAATGTCATTTAATTAATGATTGTAATATGTAATGTATGTATGTAATGTAAATATAATCACTTCATGTCATTTATTATCTGTGTACTGTATTTGTCTATGGATATTTTATTTCATTTATTTAATGCACTTCGTATGTTTTCTGTATTTACTGCAATTACTTCTCATGTTTTATTTACGTATGTAAAATATTTCACTGTGAACGAGCTCAAAGATCGACACTTGCTGTAATCAAAAAGTTCCTCAGGTGAGAATCTTTATTGGACAGCAGTGCTCGCCTGTGGGAGACCAGGCAAGCAGTAGTATCTGCCGCCCCGTGACAGAGAACAGACGTTCGTGCGCGGCCCACGGAGTGCTCCAACAATATTTGTAACCAAGTGTTATTACAAAGTGAATGTAAAAAAGGTGTTAAAAGTGCTACGAATGAAAAGTATAAATGAAACCAGTGTTTAAGTGTATCCAAGTGTAGTATAAACAGATATGGAGCATCTTTCGTTCTGCTGAGGCAGAATTTCGTTACGTGTTCGGTGTCCGTCCAGACGTCCGAAATGCGGTAGCGTCATCGCGGACGCTAACTGTCGTGAATAATTACGCGATTCGCGAAGTATTTCTGCATACTGCTAACAAGCTGCCAAAGGAAGAGGCAGAAAAAATAATTTCTGTATTAATGAAAATCTTGTAATCAGCACATTGTAAAGGATCTATTGTCGAGCTACAGTGAAGCACATCGCTAGACTTAATGACTAAGATAAGTTGCATGTAATTTATTGTAATTAATGTAGATGCATGTTTGACTCTTATCAAAATATAAGAAATTTGATGATACGTGTTCCATATTATTTGTATCAAACTAGTTACCTAATCTTGCCAGTATAACAAAGCTTATTAATGTTTCATGAGCAAAGTGTTCAAAATTCAAATTCAAGTATTTAAAAGTAACTAATTAAGAGAGAGAAAAGTTAACGTAATAGAGAAAGTCAGTAATTAACTATTTCATTGTGACAAATTTTGATTTACGGAACAGTGATAGAATTTTTACTTAGATAATCAGTATTTGAAAACGATCGTTTCGAAAGTGATATAGTTCACGTAAAGATAGAAACAGTGTTAATACATTGATTGAGACTATTTTGCTAAACTTGACTATACATGATCGTAGACTGTTGCATGCCAGCGTTACGACACTAAATCAATCAACAGTAAATTAATTTTTGTTAAACACTTCACAAATATAACAATTAAACATTAATATAGTAATAATTATTTCAGATTTTATTAATTTGCATATTTAATGAATAACAGATTTCTCATAACTGAGTTTAACAATAGTTACCACCGCCACATCTATCCTATAAAGAACCATACTGCTACAATTATCGTGTGTATTTATCTATCAAGCCTGGATTACGTAAATTTTACTGTTTTTCCTAAGAGAATTAATTTTTATCAGATATTGACTTCAGTGATTGGACTGCATCCACTTGCATACTGTATTTATTACTGTTACAATTTTCAAAGTTATTACTACCACTGGCGTGCTAATTAAGTCGTACGCATTGCACATACGCGGTAGTTCATTTTTAGCTATCAGTGTGTGCACAGTCTCCGTTGGAGATTTTGTAAGGAAGGGGAAGGTGACTGATCTTTTGAAAAGTTTTCATATAGGACCATAATCTTTGTTAACCACACAAATTGTTTTGTAAATTATTTCAAAACTTAATTATACCACTTGCATTGATTACGAGTTTAACGTAGCTTACCACGAAATTAAGATCAGATTTGTTACGCCACGCGAACGATCGCAACACCTTTATTAACACGCAACCAAAATTAATCTTATTTATCTTCTCTTTCCACTCATAACTTCACGCTGCTAAAAAAAAAAAAAAAAAAAATTAAAATAAAATAAAAAAATAAAAAAACCACTCTTTCCTTACAATATCACCAATCCGCCCGGATTGGCCGCGGGGAATCAGGCGCTTCAGTCACGGTCTGCACGGCCACTACGGTCGGGGGTTCGAATCCCCCTCGGGCATGGATATTTGTGCCGTCCTAGTTCGTAAGTAGTTCATTAGTAGTTTGTAAGTTTAGGGACTGATGACCCCATAGTTAAGTCCCATAGACTATACAAACATTTTTGGCCGCGTGGTCTAGGGCGTCATGCTACTGACTGGGCGGCCGTTCGCGTGGTTAGAGTCTTCCCTGGGGCATGTGTGTGTGTCGTCAGTAGAATAAATTAATTTCAGTATTTTGTAAGTCCAGGGATGATCATAGGAGTTTGGTTCCAATAGGTTTACAAACATTTGATCTTTCTTTATCATCAAAATAGATGTAATTCCGCGGATTAAGTAATCGCTTAACGAAAGATCAGACACAAGCAACGACTCTGATAAATGGCCTTTCGTCGGTATTAATCACTGTCTGCTCTGTCTCGGCTGCACGGTAGCACATTCATTAGATTGCAGACAACCACGATGCAGACGTGGGTCGCACCCCAAACATGCAAGTGATTAATGGTGCGGTCCGCCGACCTGCCAGTCTAAATTTAATCTGGTTTGTGAGTGGCGGATCTTATGCTGTTGATACGTTGTCAGTCGCACTTGTACTTTAGCCATAAGTACCAGATTTATTTAAAATTAAATTGTGTGTGTCAAGATCGCATTAGCCACCTTTTTGACTTAATTTTATCTATTTGACAATGGGTTTAGAAAGCCTGCGACTGTGAAATCAATAAGTATTGCATAAACTACGCTTGTCCCTCCTTTTTTGGAGTATTGCTGCCCAGTGTGGGATCCTTATCAGGTGGGTTTGGCGGAGGACATCGAAAGTGACCAAAGAAGGGCAGCACGCCTGGAGGGCGAGCGCTGGCAACCACCGCCTGTGGTGAAACCGCTACGTCTGCAGATGAACATTTATATTTGGAATGGGCACGTCTGTGGATGCCCTGAGGCACAGACAAATATATACAGACGGGAAACCTCCGTAAGGGCCCGGTCACACGCTCAGGGGTGCGGGGCGGGGGGTGCTGAAGCAGTTCCGTAAGATGTCCCATGACGGTGCTGCGGTCAGAAGCAGCGCTTTAAACTGGCCAGAGCAGGCGGCAGGTAGCGGCTGTCCCCACCACCACCTCCCCTCAAACGCCATCAATCCGGACACAGCCGTGGCAGGCGGCACCAGCTCTCCCCTCAGCCTCACCTCCACGCTACCCTCTGACGCGCGAGAGGCACCCTAGTGGGCCGCTCCACGCTTCCTGCTCCTTGGCGGCAGGGAGGTGGCTGGAAAACCCAGTGGGTGATCCCATTGGGGTGGCCAAAGTGCACCCGCGTGGCCGCCTCAGCTCGCTCACATTGCTTTCACCAGCGCGGGCAAGAAAGAATTTATGTTTCTTGTTCCGCTCTCAGCTCGCGGGTGCCGAGGTTCAACGCTGTGCGCTGCGCATCACGTTTAATGGGAGCTAATAAAGACGCGTTTATCTCAAAAGTGTTGAATGAATGGCTGTTAATTCACTGTAGCTGAATTTTATTGAACTTTTGTAGACTCGCACAACCGGTTTTGTAATGTCTCTAATTGCATCTAATTGTTCATATTTGTGCAAGAATACCAGTATTTTATTATAGCAAACAACTACACATTCAAGATAATTTACGTTTAGATAGGTTATTTCGCTCAGAATATGAAATGGTTACTTCTTTGCTAAAGGTTGCACGTGACATTGGCTTTTTTGTGAGCCAATAACACGAGGCTACATCATTCAAAATTACTTTGCTGCCATTCCGTGTCAATTTAACTGAGCGGTATAAAATGTCGGTATGTGATTGGGAACCTTGACAGTGAAATAATTGTAACTACTGTCCTACTATAATCTCAAAATACATACACTGTGACAGACAGTACACTGTCAGTTGCAATATAATTTCAAGTAAAAATAGTCATGGATGCAAGATGGTGTTATTAATAACCAATGACGCGTTCTGCCCTCACAGCAGGTCATCATCTTATCTGCATGATTAACGTTACATAAGAATTACTACAACACTTAAAGTAGTGAAACAGCGGCTGTTGGAGTAATTTACATAACGTTTGTCATGCAAATAATGTGATGATACCCTGCTTTAAGAGCGAAATGCGCCATTGGTAATTAATAACACCACTTTGCAACCAAGACTGTTTTTACTTGAAATTAAAATTTGACTGGTTGCTGTATCACCCACACCAGGGACTATAGAAAACCTTACATTGTTACATTTTATGTATATTGAGATTATAGGACAGCAGTTACAACTTTTTCCCTGTCATGATCCAACGGTTACTACTACTACTCCATGCCATCAACTAGTTCAAATGTTGTTCAAATGTTTGTTAAGCTTATGGGACTTAACTACGGGGTCATCAGTCCCTAAACTTACAAACTACTTATGAACTACTTACGAACTAGGACGACACAAATATCCATGCCCGAGGGGGGATTCGAACCCCCGACCGTAGTGGTCGTGCTGACCGTGACTGGAGCGCCTCAGTCACCTCGGCCACCGCGGCCGGCCATCAACTAGTAAGTCCAGTTTTGGCATATTATGCAATTTGCGATCAAAAAAATTTTTTTCGTCATCATCATCATCTGTGGATGGTGCCAAGTTATAACAGCAGTTTCATTATAGCGCCACTGATTTACTTGCATTAAACTCAACTAGAGAGAAGATGCACTTAAGTTGCACATACGAACTGCATATTCCAACTTAACAGTGCCGTTGTAAACATCTTTAATGTCCTCCACTGTTGTTCTTTGTGGAGAAAGTCTGTCAAAAATTCTTCTGGTAATTTTAGTCTTCCCATTTCTATTGCATGTCAGGAGGGACATTCAACAAAAACACTAGCATTCTCTTTTCCTTAGAACCCTACAGTCCCCATTATGAACTTGCAATTTTCCGTTATTGACAGCTACCAATCCAATATTTGTAACTATAATACATAGAATATAGAACTTGTATGCTACCATTATTTTAAAACCTGATAGAGAACTGGCATCTGTCCCAAATCAACTTTGCTTTTTGTTAAAGTCCTTTTCTGTTGGCCCAGGCATGTGCTTTATTACGAAGGTTGACTGACTGAGCTGCAGGCTAGAGGCTCAGTAGTTGTGCACATGGCGTGCCGAAGGAGAGCGCGTGACGCAAGCGCCCTCAAATTTCAACGCCCAGTTCGCTACACTGGAGCGATGTATCACTTTCTTTTCAGCTTTAAAAACAATTTCACAATGTTAGCTACATTTCGTACACAGTAATGTATAACCTAAAGTTAACCAAACGGAAAGTAGCCAGCGCAAAACTTTTCACTGCAAAAGCTTCAAATGTTATGCGATAGGTTAACTGGAAATTAAGTATCGTAATAACTATGGAGAATACCGGAAAAATAGACACTCCGTTATTAAGCTGTTATGTTGGCCTGCAAGATGCGCAAAACTCAGTGATGTACGGCAATTAGTTTCCTCAGAATAGAGTGAGAAGTATCCTATGTCAAGGAAAACGCACAGGTGGTTTTTATTTTTTTACAGGAGAAGGAGAATTTTTATCGAAAAACTGATACCAGAGTGCGATGTAGCTTTGTTTCAAACACATACAGTATTTTTTTTTTCAAGAAGAAAATCGAAAAGTAATTTTGGTATCAGCTGGCACGTGGCTGGCTGCACACTGTGGCCACCACCAGCTGCCATCGCGCCGTTGCAGCGCGCGAGTGGCGATCGCTGCGGGTTAAGCGGCCGAGCAGCTAGCGGGGAGCTGTTCACTATGGCCGTACCCTAAGCCAGCGAACCGCCTGACACCTGCTAGCATCTTACGGAACTACGAGGGGAGCGTAGGACAGTGGATTAGGTAGGGCTGCTTCTCTGTATGTTGCTCTGTGCCTGAGGCACAGACAAATATATACAGACGGGAAACCTCCATAAGGGCCTGGTCACACGATCAGTGGTGCGGGGCGGGGGGTGCTGAAGCAGTTCCGTAAGATGTCCCATGATGGCGCTGAGGTCAGAAGCAGCCCTTTAAACTGGCCAGAGCAGGCGGCTGTCCCCACCACCACCTCCCCTCAAACGCCAGCAAGCCGGACACAGCCGTGGCCTCGTGGCAGGCGGCACGAGCTCTCCCCTCAGCCTCCCCTCCACACTACCCTCTGACGTGCGAGAGGCACCCTAAACCAGGGAACCGCCTGACACCTGCTAGCATATTACGGAACTACGAGGGGAGCATAGGACAGTGGTTTAGGGGGAGGGGGTCTGCTTCTCTGTATATGTTACTCTGTGCCTGAGGCCAGGTAGTTAGTTTTGCCGTTAAGGTGCTGTATTGTGTAGGAAGGTTCTCCGGGCGCGACGTGTCGGAAGGGCACTAGAGTACATTGAGCAGAGGCAGTAAAAGTTGGCGTCGTTATGGTCTGCACGTGCGCCTGAGTTCAGTAAACACCGGGGGTGGGTGTCTGCGAATGTTTGTGTAAATTGCCAGAGGTGATTTCTGCGGAAGTTAGAGCGGCGCTCTCGCGACGGGACGCTGGCGTCTGGTCGGCAGTAAAGTCATTTCAGCGTCTGCAGATTCGTTCCAATGGTTCGCAAATTCTATGGATTTCTGAGAAATTCTGGCTTCGTACAGAATGCAGCGTGGGACAGTTTCGTGGGGGAGGAGCCTGGCGAGTTGAACAATAGCTCTTGTATTCAATTGGTTTGACCATTAAGCTAAATTTGTGATTGGCTTGACGTCATCGATGTGGTGAAATTTTGGTGTAGGGAGAAGTTACTCTGGTCTGGGTCGCGCACCTGGCCGGATCGTGCTGTCTTGAAGTCTCTGGCTGGAGCTGTTCTCCTATCCAGATCGTGGACTTTGAATTATTTCAGTGTGCTTTCTGCACAGTCATGTTTTAGAGTCCTGCGTGGCTACTGTAGTATAAATTGAAAGTTTTAATATTCTGAGTGTGTGTTAGCCCTCAGCTACACCACTCGTAATCAGAATTTTTACCATGTCTTGAGAGAACAGTTCTTTTCCCCACTCTAGTATTGTTGTCGGCTTAACCGACAAAACCTGTTCCATCCATGTCAATCCACATTCGTGATCGCTGCTGTCAACACTGCAGCGCATCAGCTGGTCTTCGCCAATTCCAAAGCTGTTCTACTGAAAGACGGAAAGGTTGCGCTAATGCATCTGCTGAGGAAGGGGAGTTGAATGGTAGTAGTTAGGTGGGAGTTTATCGTGTGCCAGAGGGGACGCTTTTTTGTCGATCAAAATAGACTGGGGTCAGAGTTGGGTTTAAAATTTCACTTGTTGATTTTATACTTCGTGTTTTTGCCACCTCCTTCCCATGACTTAGCCATTCAAAACCTTTATATTCGTGTAGCAAACTTAGTTAATTTCTGCTTTATGTAAAGTCACCCAATTTGATATTAATTATATTTCATTGTCTTTTAAACTGATCTTTTTTGTAATTTTTTACATATATGTGGCATATGGTCACATTGGTGTGTCAGGGTGTAAAATCTAAACCGTGAATATAGTTTTTTTTTTTTTTTTTTTCAAATTTGTGCCTACCTCATTGCAACCACCTTTGACTGAAATATTTTGGAGGGAAAGTTCTTGTATAGATAGGTAGGTCAGGGGACAATATTTCAATTGCACAGAGAGTGCAATATTGCCAATTATTGTTATTGACAAATGAGAAGCATGCATGTCGCCACTGCAGTCTATAGTAAATTCACTTTAGATAAATATTTTTCTTTTTAGTTTTTTATATTTAATAAATAAAAAGGTAGTGGCGACCCTTAAATTTGATTTCAGAAGTAGTTTATAAGCAAAATGATTGCATCAATTTACGAAAGTAATTTCACAAATGATATTTGAGTAGTATGAGTTTTCACTCATCTCACTTGCTATTTGCACATCATTTTTGGTGTGTAAACCAATGCTTTACATATAATAATTTACATTATCTGATTTACATATTAATTGTATAGTCAATTCCAAGCAAATTGGCAACAAGCAACCACATATACATATGTTAAAGACCACATACTTTCACAACAAGGGACGACCATTACTCCGGTTAACAGCCCGTCAAGACAGGAGGCTGAATGCAACTCAAGTTCCAACATACCCTCCAGGCAGCAACGGGACGCGCGATATCAACACAAATAGTCCGAAATCGCCTTTAAAAATATAAACTCTGTGCATGGAAGGCTTTGGTGTTTATCCCATTAAAAGCAAGACGCCGTTTAGGGGACAGAAACTGGAAGGAAGAACATCAGGACTGTAGTCGTAACTTATGGCTCCGGATTTTGTTGACAGATAATTCAAGACCTGGTGAGAACGCGGAACTTGGACAATCGTTCTTATGTGCAGGGACATCATCATATCATGGTGATGGGCGAATGGCTTGGGCGTGAGTCATTACTGGCGGACGTACGGACCTCTGTGTCGTTCAGAATGGCGCTTTGATTGCTCAGAGGTATAGAGACGAGATCCTTCGACCTTTTGTTGTGTCCTACGCTGGTTCCATTTGAGATGAGTTCCTTCTGGTGGACAACAACGCTCCTTTCCACAGAGCTGCACTGGTCGTCAACATGCTTGAAGCTGAGGGAATTGAACGAATGGAATGGCCAGCTTCTTTACTGGTCTTCAACGCGATCGAGCATGTCTGGGATGCACTTGGCAGCCACACCAGGACCTCCCATAACGGTTGCAGAGCTGGATATTGCATCCTTGGAAGAATGGCCATATATCAAGAGCTGATTGGTAACGCTATACTTTCCAAGCCACGCAAGTGTGCACACACCGTATTAGAGGGCAACATGAATGACTTTTTCACTATTAACCCAGATATGGTGGAATTATTTTTGGTTTAATTTTTTCTCAGCAGCTATTAATTACCTTCATATGACTGTAAAAGATCGTTATAAGTGATTTTTTCACAATCACGCCATTTGTTTTGAAAACTGCCCTTCTTTCTGAAATGGCGTCAAAATGAATGTTTTATAATTTTAATCTGATGTATCATTATCATTAAAACAACATTTAAGATGAAAATATGCATATAAATGACTCAAAAATTGCAGGAAGTTCAAGAAATATAAACCCAACTACGAGGAAGTATTTAGTATCTTCTGCATAAACCTCAAGTTTGCAGCTGTGGCCAACCACTTCGCAATCGACAATACAAGCTAAAATTGATCAACAGTGGCAGCAGGCGATTTAAAGAAAAAAAAAAATGACACTGTACACGAATTCCTACAGAAAAGAATGAAAAAGTAAACTATCGTTCGCGTCCTTCTGGAAGAACGTCAGCACTATCTGGGTTAAGGTGGCTCGCTTCAATTAAACGTCAAGTAAACCTCAAGTAAAGAGTTGAGACAGCACAATACTGTAAAACGAATAAATTACAATTGCGACCAATATCTGAATAAAATACGTTAACATATGTATGTTGAAGGTATTAAACATAAAGAGAAGCATGTATGCATGTGGCGTCCTTTTCGAGAGAACATATATCACTTCTGATCCTGCAAAAAAAAAAAAAAAAAAAAAAAAAAAAAAAAAAAAAAAAAAAAAAAAAAAAACCTTATTCTTTTCATTCTCCACTCCGAGGAGTGGAGCGGGCTGTTTGAGATCCGGCCCATAAAGAGTCGCGGTTCTATTCAGCCAATTATCAGACAAGCTGATAGTGGGGCGAAGGAGTCATCCCAATTGGAAATAAGTGGGAGGGGCTTACCAGTTCCGGCATACGCCTTACAACCAAGGAAAACCTCCCGAAAACCTTGGTCGGAACCGGGGGATTGGGACCAATTTATTTTATCTCCGGGACTTGCCACGGACTAAAAATGAATTATCGAGAGAACACGACTGCACTCACGACAATCAAAGGTCGGACGCCCGAGTTACTCTCGTAAACTCGTAGAGATAGTTGTTATTGTTTCATATTCACAGAATGTATGACATCAACTGCGAGTGGGTAAAGCCGAAAATGTGTACCCAGGTGGGTCTCCTGCTTTGTAGGCAGTTGCGCTGACCCCTACATCACTGGGGACACAGTGATCACCGCACCTGCAAGGACTACCTAAGTACGCCTCCCGGGGAAGCTGGGAATTTGTGTCTGACGGGAGGCGTACTTAGGTAGTCCTTGCAGGTGCGGTGATCACTGTGTCCCCAGTGATGTAGGGGTCAGCGCTACTGCCTAGAAATCACGAGACCCGGTTTCCAGTCCCGGCTGGGTACACATTTTCGGCTTTACCCATTCGCAGTTAATGTCATATATTCTCTGAATATAAGGAGAGGCATTGAATTAAAATTTGGGCTGTGGCTGAGATTCGAACCCAAAACCTACTTAGTAGGTAGGCGCTTTAGACTAATCACCTAACACAGCATTGCAGCCAAAGTGACTACACGGACTGTCTTACAGCACATCTCCCTCCACACCACATACTTCAACTCTGCCTCATGTTCCCTGCGAAATGCGTGTCAAATTGCCAGAGCTCTCCTATAATGTTCCAGTGTTTGTAGAGCTTATGGGTCTCTTAGTATAAGACGGCACAAACATCCATGCCCGAGGGGGGATTCGAACCCCCGACCGCAGCGGCCGTGCTGACCGTGACTGGCACGCCGTAGACTGCTCGCCCACTGCGGCCGGCGCCAGAGCTCTGCTATATTTGAATAACACCCCACCAAAGAACGCGAATGGGAACAATCCCGCCTTGTTCCTCGGGCGGAGGTGATATAAATATCAAGAAGGAACAAGGCGGGATTGTTCCCATTCGCGTTCTTTGCTGGGGTGCCCTGAGAGCCCTGCCAATTTGATACGCATTTTGCAGGGAACATGAGGCAGAATTAAAGTATGTGGTGTGGAGGGAGACGTACTTTAAGACAGTCCGTGTAGTCGCTCTGGCTGCCAAGCTGTGTTAGCTGAGAGTTCGAATGCGCCTACCCAGTAAGTAGGAGGTCCCTGGTTCGAATCCCGGCCCCAGTACAAATTTTAATTCAGTGCCTCTCCTTATGTTTAATACCTTTGGTATAAAGAGACAATATTGCCTCAAGGAAATGTATTATCTCTACATATAAATGGAAGTGTCTCGATTGACTGACTGACTGACTGACTCATCATCGCCCAGCCCAAACCACTGAAGATAGGAACTTGTAATTTGTGGAGGGTGTTGATCTTTCTCTTTAGGCGTCATTTAAGAAGCGATTTTTCGATATTCCATCCGTAAGGGGGTGAAATAGGGGATGAAACAGTTTTTGAAAATACGTAGCTATTTAGGCTATTTTGAAGCTAGAACTACAAAATTTCGGATTTTAATTCAGGGTTCGAATTTAAAGGACACGTGTTTCGGAATTTTTTGAAATTCGACAAATAAGGGGGTAAAATAGGTGACGCAAAAAATTTATTTTCAAAAATATGTTGCTGTTAACTCACATTTTAAGCTACAACTACGAAACGTCGGATATGGAATCTTGGTCAGGATTAAAAATCCATGATTTTTAGTGTTTTTGGAAAATCAACAAGTAAGACGGTTAAATAGAGGATCAAAAATTCTTTTTGAAAACACGTTGCTATTGATACAATTGTGAAGCTAGAGCCGCAAAAATTGATATTTGTATAGTTGGTTAGACGTTAAAAAATACGTGTTTCGGTATTTTTGGAAATTCAACCGTCAACGGGGTTAAATTTGAGAGGAGGTGTTTTTTGAAAATATGTTGCTATTTAGGCAATTTTGAAGTTAGAACTACAAATTTTCGGATTTTAATTCAGGGTTCGAATTTAAAAGACACGTGTTTCGGATTTTTTTGAAATTCGACAAATAAGGGAGTAAAATAGGTGACACAAAAAATTTATTTTCAAAAATATGTTGCTGTTAACTCAAATTTCAAGCTATAACTACGAAACTTAGGATATGGACTCTTGATCAGGATTAAAAAGACACGAGTTTCGGTATTTTTAGAAATTCGACCATCAAGGGGTTAAATTGGAGAGGGGATATTTTTCGGAAATATGTTGCTATTTAGGCAATTTTGAAGTTAGAACTACAAATTTTTGTATCTGTATTCGGGGTTCAAATTAAAAAAAAAGCACGTGTTTCGGCATTTTTGGCAATTCGGCCAATAATGGGGGTGAAATACGAGATGCAAAAAATGATTTTCAAAAATATGGTGCTGTTAACTCAAATTTCAAGCTATAACTACAAAACTTAAGATATGGATTCTTCATCAGGATTAAAAAGAAACAAATGGTGCAGACCAACCAGCCTACACATGCGAAGCAGCGGGGGTTCAGCTAGTTGTAGTGATGATATTTCACATGATCCCCTAATTGTTTTGATAACTCCCTTACAGGATTTTTGAGACGTAATGAAGCCTATTGCGTCACCTCAGTATAGACACCTGCAGTTGACCGTAAAACAAGGTGCTGGAGAGGTGAAGTTCGCGCAGAGCGCTTCTGCTGCGTGACTGCCGGTGTGTACGCGGACGGCGGAAGGACGTCAGTGTTGTGGTGCGGTATTCAGTCCTGGTGCCGCAGCGTCTTCTTCCTGGAAGGCCGCAGCGCTGGCGACCGCAGCCGGCCATTCCTGCGCACTCCAGGTTTCCGCTGCACTGCGCCGACTGGCATCACAAGCGCACCTGCTGACGCCAATGGGATTCCGCAGACCAGCGTCCTTATTCTCCGCCACTGCGCCGATTTCCTTCTATCGAATTCGATTTGAACTTAACACGAATTCAAGACAGGGAATTTGACTGTTTTCTGGAAATCGTGTTAAATGGTTAATCATGTCATGATCAGAATATTCTATTTTCCTCATTACTTTCGGTACTTCTAGTAAAAAAACAAGTGTGTTCGTGACTTCCTATCAGAAAGGACACAATAGGGGAGACCAGGTCAAAAGATCCCTCGGGGCAAAACTATCACACTTCAGATCTGCCCAAGGCCCCACAATTCCGTAAGTGGCCGCCTGAGAGCAGCGGGCAAATTGGGGTGCGCCTTGGCGGCCATTATGGTGGCAAACTTCGCCGCGAACTTTAAATATGCGTAACACTCTTTTGATTAGAGTGTTTATTCATTCTACTTAAGTCGCGAAAACTATGTCTCATTTAAATATAGCCGGCCGCTGTGGCCGAGGGGACTGAGACGCTCCAGTCACGGTCTGCACGGCCACCACGTCGGGGGTTCGAATCCCCCCTCGGGCATGGATATTTGTGCCGTCCTTACTATAAGCTAGTTCATAAGTAGTTTGTAAGTTTAGGGACTGATGAGCCCGTAGTTAAGTCCCATAATCTCTACAAACAAAAAACAAAATAAACAAAATCATTTAAATATATAACTACAGAAGAGCGTCAAACTCTTTCAATATACAGTAGTGTGTAAATTTATTACATACGGTGTAGAAATCGGCCAACAGAGTTTATTCTTCCTAATTAAAACGAATTATAACATTTAGTTTTTTAGCGTTCTAAGTGCAGAATATGAAAGGAATTCCTCGGTACATTTAACGATGGTGAAACATTTGTATAAACAATACTTTCGGAAGAGTTACACAACACTTTACGTCTTTGTTTGAGTGCCTCCTATATTCCCCAAAATTTATACATATTTTATATAATCAAAAAATTAAACAGGGCTACCTGAAACAACTAATGTTAAAAATCGAGTGCGAAAATGAAATATTCCATCAGATATATCACTGTAAAATAGCGTCTTACCTTGTCAATACTGCAACCAGCAACCAGCAATTTTTTTAAGAACACGAAGTATACCATAACTTTTTCTTAACTAAGTGCATAAAACTTTCCCATTTGGGTATATTAGTATTTTTAATTACGTAAACCAAATACCTTACAATGGCGTGAACTGAACAAAAATCAGCAACTATCGTCCTAGGGCTCAGTTTCACGATGTGCATCCAGTACAGGTATGTGTCGTTCATATATGGAAACATACACAGTTCTCCAAATCCCTTTCAGTTGTTATACCTATATGTAAAGCAGATGTCCTTTAAATTCTGTGTTACAAGTTGCTAATACTAATTTCATTAACAAAAATTCGAACTGCACTGCACTATCATAAAATGAAACTTTTTGAACTTCTTGTCCAACAGTACTGCCTAAAGTAGCTCCTTTTTAAGAGTTACCAGTAGTGTAAAAGTCTGTTATTTAATGTTCTGGCAAGGTGGATGACGCTGAATGTGTAGATATAATTTTATTATTTTTATTCAATTCTTTTTAATTACTAGGCTCAAAGATTTTATTTTTTGGTCTGTGATAAAGAAACGAAATTACATTTCAGATTGCATTTCAGCTGAGTAAAGCAGAAGATCCAAAGCAACTGAAAAATGGTTTAGATAAGATACCCTAAATAATGAAAATTGCAAGTCATCTAGATGAGGACCAAAAAATAAAATCTATTAGCCTTCATTTACACGATAAATCAGTCAAATCTACAGGCAGAACAATTACAAGATTCAATATTGCTACTAAACTGCCTACACTAATCTGTGCGTCCTATTTTGCAGTACTGTTGCGCATCATGAGGTCCCCAGCAAGTGGGATTCACGAGCGATTTAGAGAAAGTTCAAAGAAGGGCAGCTCGTTTTGTATTGTCGCGCTATAAAGAACAGAGTGACGAGATCTATTTGCGAAATTCCTTTCAGCAAATTTAACTTACGAATACGAACATATTTTGTTAGCACTTACTACATACACTATTATGAAATAAGAGAAACCAGATCGAAAGCGGAAAGATTTAGACGTTTCTTTTTCCAACACGATATTAGAGAATTTCAACGGTACAGAAGTGTCATAAAAGCGGTTCGACGAACTCTCTACCATGCTCTTTAAAGTGATTTGCATTTTATGTAGGTGTAGATGGAAAGTCAACTAAAACGCTCAGCCGGCCGCAGTGGCCGAGCTGTCTGCGGCGCGCCAGTCACAGTCTGCACGGCCGCTACGGTCGGGGGTTCGTTTGTGACGTCTTTAGTATAAGGTACTTCATAAGTAGTTTGTAAGTTTAGGAACTGATGACCCCGTAATTAAGTCCCTTAAGCTTAACAAACATTTGAACATTTGGAAACGCTCATGTTGAGTTACCTTTCGGTATGTGTTGTTGTTGTGGTCTTCAGTCCGGAGACTGGTTTGATGCAGCTCTCCACAATACCCTATCCTGAGCAAGCCTCTTTATCTACACATAAGAACGGCAACCTACATCTGTCTGAATCTGCTTACTGTATCCATCTCTTTGTCTTCCTCTGCGGTTTTTACCCCACACACTTCCTTCCAAAGCTAAATTCACAATTCCTTGATGTCTAAGAATGTGTCCTACCAATCTATCCCTTCTATTAGTCAAGGTATGCCAGAAATTTCTTTTCTCCCCAATTCTGATCAGTACCTCCTCATTAGTTACGCGATCCACCCACTTAATCTTCAGCATTCTTCTGTAGCACCATATTTCAAAAGCCTCAATCCTCTTCCTGTCCGCACTGTTTATCGTCCATGTCACTCCCATACAAGGCAACGCTCCATACAAATGCCTCCAGAAAGGACTTCTTTAGGCTTAAATCAATATTGGATGTTAACAAATTTCTCTTTTTCAAGAACGCGTTTCTACCCATTGCCATTCTGCATTTTATATCCTCTGTAGTGCGACCATCATTTGTTATTTTACTGCCCAAGTAACAAAACTCATCTACCTCCTTTATTGCTTCGTTTCCCAATCTAATTCCTTCAGCATCTGATTTTCTTGCACTGCACTCCATTACCCTAGTTTTGCTCTTGTTAATGTTCATCTTATAGCTTGCTCATTGTACAAATTGAATAACAATGGAGAAAGACTACAACCATGTCTTACTCCCTTTCCAACCACTGCATCCCTTTCATGCCCTTCAACTCTGACAACCGCTGTCTGGTTTTTGTACAAGTTGTAAATAACCTTACGCTCTATATTTTACTCCTGTTTGCTTCAGAACTTGAAAGACTTTATTCCAATCAACATTGTCAAAAGCCTTCTCCAAATCTACAAAAGCTAGAAATGTAGGTTTGCCTTTTCTTAATCTATCTTCTAGGAAAAGCCGTAAAATGAGTTTTGCCTCCCGTGTTCCTACTTTTGTTATCATGCATATAACCACAGCAGGGCCAATTGCAGAAGTAGTCGAAACGGCTGAGAGATTTGAAGATTGACAATTCGGTCTCACAACCAGAAGACTTTTATTGACAATTTCAACAGTTAAAAACTCATAAAACATTTGCTGCGGTGGAAAAATAGTAATTCTACAGTATTTATTTTCTGATTAAACGGTTTTCAGCCGTTACACCAATCGGAGTAAAAAATTATATATTATTATTATTATTTGCGTACATTCCTCTGAAGGAGAGCGCTAAAAACACATAAAATCTAGCTTTTATTCCCGTCTTTTTTCTTCTTTTTTTCTTCCCAAAAATCTTTCATTCTTTCACTTTGTGCCTTCTTTTGTTCGTCTGTCCATTTTCGTCTGTTTTTTTTTTTTGTTTATTTTTATTTATTTATTTATTTTTTTTTTTTTTCCTTTTGTGTTGTGACAAACTTTTTGGTTTCTGATTTTTTTCTCTACAGGTTTTGCGGTCTTGTATGTCTTCTATAGGGATGTTTAATGTTTTCAGGTCTTCTATGGTTTCTTTGTTCCAAGATGTGCCCAGTTTCGATGTAGAAATTATGTTGAATATTCTTTTAGTTAGTCTGGTGTCATTCATGCTGGCGACATGCATGAAAAATTTTGCTCTGCGTTTTCTGATATGTTTCGCGATTGTTTCAGAGTGTCTGTATAGTTCTTCTGTGGGTATTGTTTTGCCAGATATTTTCGCTAAAAACTACACCGTGGATTTTTCTCAGAATTTTCCTTTCTTGATTTTCAATCTCCTTGATTTTTGCCATTTCTTTGGTGCTCGTAGTTTCTGATGCGTAGAGAGCTTCTGGTAAGACGACTGTGTTGTGGTGTCGTAGTTTTGCGGCCGTAGAAATACATTTTTTTATTCTGGTGGGACCAGGTGAGTTTATAGGCTCTGTGTAATTTTGAGACTCTTTCTTCGTTTGCTTTTTTGTTTATCCCAGACTTCTGCATGATTTCCTCCTAAATATTTAAACTCACTGACTTGTAGAATTTTTTCGTGCTTTGTTTTTAGTGCAGTTTATCTGATGATTTTGTATCAAAAAAAAATTTTTTTTTATAAGAAATTTGTAGACCGGTTTTCATGGCTATCTCGTGGAGTTTTTCTAGTGCATGTTGTGCTTCCGTTCTGGTATTCGAAAGTATGGAGATGTCGTCTGCAAAAGCGAGGCATTTTATGTGGGTTATCTTTTCCTTATTTCTGCCTAGTTGACTTCCTTTGACTTCTCCTTTCCATGTACGAATATTTTTCTCTAAGACTGCATTGAATAGGATGGGTGAGAGACCATCGCATTGCCGGACGCCGGTTTTGATTTCAATGGGCTCTGATAATTCTCCCATAAATTTGACTTTAGATTCCGGGTTTTAAGGTCAACCTTCATCTCTCTTAGAGTCTGGAAGAGTGTGTCTCGGGCAGCCTGTGTTAGCAGCATCTTTTGCTGTATAGACCATTCCTGTAAGTGATATAGCAGAGCTTTAGGGCACTTCAATACTGATTTCATTATTTTCTCACTGGTTTTCATTACTATCACGTGACACCCCTGAAGCTTCGGATAGTTTCTATTCTGTCTTCGACTCTCGACCTGCGTTCGCGTCCCATGGATCAGCATCAAAAGACTTGGGCTGAAAATTCTGGTGAGGGACACTGAGAAGACACACCTGTGACCACGAACGGTCGGTACCGCACCAAACCATGCTTGGCATAACAGGCAATGATGTACAGCATAGTGGTGTGCGTCATTTCCATGAGAAGCGTTGCAGTGCTCCTCAAGTAGCATTTTAACTGAGATAAACAAAGTAACGTCAGCGCCATAGGAAGTTTATCATTACATAATCGAAAAAAAGTTCAAATATTTGTAAATCTATGGGACTTAACTAAAAATGTCCAAATGTTTGTGATGCTTAAGGGACTTAACTGCGGGGTCATCAGTCCCTAAACTTACAAACTACCTTATACTAAAGACGACACAAACATCCATGCCCGAGGGCGGATTCGAACCCCGACGGGGACCGGCCTCGCGCATCGTAGCATAGCGCCTCAATGCGCTCAGCTGCTCCGCCGCGGCTGGGACTTAACTACTCTCGTCATTAGTCACTAGGCTTACAAACTACTTAAACTAATTTTGATTAAGTAGACAATATCTATAGTCTTGACCGCAAATTTAACAGTGATGACCGGTTTAAACTCATTTCTGAGTCATCCTCGGATCAGTTTCCGTGTTTGTCAGTAATTTTAAATCATCAAATTACAACTTATAAACACAAAGAAAAACGGTACAACATTTGAAGAAAATCAGATTGGTTATTGCACATACATGACACTTGTTGGATAAAATATTTGTGAAGAACAATAACTAAAATCAGGCATTGCTGGTTAAAATCCACTGACTGTGCCTTGTACGTGAACTGCATTGTATTTAATATTTTTTTTAATTTAATTTTAGCTCCACGAATTGTTGTAGGTAAGTGAGCCACATTGTGGCTAACGTCATGCTGAAGTACAGTTAACAAGTCAGACCGCCTCCCTGACAACATGTCAAATAACATACTTACACTAACTATGCTAAGGACAACAAATACACCCATGTCCGAGGGAGGACTCGAGGCCGGCCGCGGTGGCCGAGGGGACTGAGGCGCTCCAGTCACGGTCTTCACGGCCACTACGGTCGGGGGTTCGAATCCCCCCTCGGGCATGGATATTTGTGCCGTCCTAGTTCGTAAGTACTTCATAAGTAGTTTGTAAGTTTAGGGACTGATGACCCCGTAGTTAAGTCCCATAAGCTTAACAAACATTTGAACATTTTTTGAGGACTCGAAGCTCTGAAGGCGAACAGGCGGTGCGCTCCGCAGTTAGGCGTCTCAGAACGCTAGGCCACTCCACCGCGGCATAACATACAGTAACGTCGAAAACTCTCTACCTAAAGTGCCTATAATAGCGCAAAACAGGCATATACAACAGTACCACACACCTGAAAGTGCCTTTATTAGTCATCAAAGTACAGATGCGAGATTTCGATGAAGGGGTTAAAACAAACTGGGAGAGAGCAATGTGCACCTCACTAAATCCAAATCACTTTCCCATTCGCGCAGTCTAATATTAAAAACCACACTAATTGCTTTTTCAAATGATGAAGTTGGTATGTCAATGACATACCCTGGCATTCCCCAATCATATTGTAACACAGGGTTATAAGTAATTGCAGCAAATTGATTGTAAATCACAGAGTGAAGTTTCACGATGAATTAACGATCATGCGTCTTCACTTCTTTAGTCTTACGAAATCTATATCTACACGAATACTCTGCAAATCATATTGAAATGCATGGCAGAGGCTTTTATGATGTTTCTCTACAGTTCGATTCTCTAATAGCTCGCGCAAAAAACGAACACCAAAATCTTTCCCTTTTCGATCTGATTTCTCTTATTTTATTTTGATGCTCATGTCTTACTATGTAGGTGGGTGCTAACAAAATATATTGGCATTCGGAAGAGGAAGTTGGTGAAAGCAATCTCGCAAATAGCTCTCGTCGCAACGAATAACGCCTTAGTTTTAATGATTTCCACCCCAACTCGTGCATAATTTCCGTGACACTTTCCCCTACGTCGTGATAATACCAAACGAGCTGCCCTTCTTTGTACTTCTTCTAAATGATCTGTCAGTCCTACTTGATGGGGATTCCACAATGAGCAACAACAAAATAGGATGCACAGGTGTGGTGTAGTCAGTTTTTTTAGTGGAACTGTTGCATTTTCTAAGTGTTCTGTCAAAGAGAAGTAGGTTTTGGTTCGCTGTCCCTACAATAATTTCTATGTGTTCTTTTCAATTTAAGTTGCTCTTAATTGTTGCTCCTAGGCATTTAGTTGAATTTACGGCCTGTAGTTTTGACTGTCGTGTCAATGAAGTTAAACGGGCTTCTTTTAGTGGTCATATGGATGACTTCACACTTTTCATTGTTAACGGTCAATTGCCATTTTTTGCACCCTGCAGATATCATATCTAAATCAGTAATCCTTCTGATATAGAATTTATATTACCGAAAGAAATAAAGATCAAGGGGCGGCGGTGGCAATATTTTGTTGTTTTAGGTGGCAAGATCTTCAGCGCAACGTCTTTGTTTGAAAAAATTGCATCTAGAAGGGTATGATCTGTAGAACCCGTTCAGGAATCACACAACAGTAGGCTATTATCCAGTGACGTTAGCAGACAAGTGCAGCGTTTTGCATGGAAATGACGCACTCCACTATCGTGTTTATGATTTCCTGTTAAAAGTCGACCACTGTGCGCAACAAGAGCTTTGTTTTATCACTAAAAGTAGCAAATAAGGTCCGTGTAAACTACTGGTTACTCCCTGCAACAAAACATTGTTTCTTGGCCCAAACTCAGAACTGACTCGTTTCAAATTACTTCAATAACAGGAAGTTAATACTACAGTGGTCAATATACATAGCATCTCACACGTTAGTACACTACAGACATTAATAAGCAAGCCACCACAATTAAAGTCATCTTAGACATGTGGCTAATAAAACATTTATGTCGCAACGAAATTCAGACATAAGAAAAATTGCATCTGAGCTTGTTCTCAGCACTTATGAAGAACAATCTTAAATAAAAGAGGAGAGGTGTTCTGAAACTACAATTTATAGGCAACTTACGGATTATGCTGAACTTAGACAAGTTTATTCAGATAGAAAACAAGCTAAATGGGGAACCAATTTTGTTAATACAATAAAAATACACTTCTTACATGGATTAATGCAGACGGTGCCCAGCCTAAATTATACATGATTTAACGCTACAGGGGGGAAGGATTCACAAACAACACTCATTCGCTCACACACACGCAATGCCACAGCGAAACTCACCAAAGACAGCGTGCTGAGACGAGGCAGAAGCTGGCGCCGCTATTGTAGGCGAAATTCAGCAAGTCGGGGGTAGCACAAAACACAATATACAAAAACACTCTGAAGCTGGCTCTGGTCTGTCATCTCTGTTTTGAGATGGTGCGCTTGTATACCCAACTTAAATTACATCTGAATTGGACTGCGAGCAAACACGCTAACGGCGACGCACGGCGACGTTACATGAACGCACTCCACTGAAGGTGAAGTGGTTGAAAATCGGATTCATTATACAAAATCATGGTGGATTCTTAAGTTGCAGTCTGTTAGAAATCGAGCTAGGTACTGGTTTAATAAGAGAAGTGGCGTGAACTCAGGCGACTAGCTGCAACCCCGGAAGTCGGAACTCGGACCTACGTGGTTCCGGAAACCAATAAAATCGAATAAATTCAGTTTCTGAAAAATAAAGAAATTTAACTACAGCATGCAACCCATAGAATGCTTATAATTATATAAGGAAGCGAATGAAATACAGCTACACGCGATAGGGGGCGATTACAGAGACGGATGAAGTCCAGTATCAGAAAAACCACAAGAATGAAATAATTACAAAGTCGGGAAAATAAAATTAAGAATTACAGCATCAACCCATAGAAATGATTAGAATTACATAAGGAAGCTATTGAAGGAGGTTGTACAAAGCTCATAGACAATTACTGACAGAGTGCGTACTACCAGTCGGAGAAGAAACAGCAACATTAAAATAGGCGGGAAGAGAAGATCGCGAAATGTTAGTGAAAATCAGAAGGATAACCGCATAGTTACTTGCCTGATGGGCATGGAACAAACAAGAGTGGAAGCTGAAGGCTCTGTTCTATGAACCAACCACGTGGAACACATATCACTCACGGAAGGAAACGATGAGAAGAATTTTACATGCACTGTATAAATTGAAGATATCAGCTATTAGAAATCGGGCCTCACAAAGCTATAAAGTATTTACACAGAATTGATACACTGCCACATGATCGCAAAAGCTTTTAACATATCAGGCCGTTGTCAAACTGCAACTAGAATCATACACACCGCGTTTATCTATTGGAAATCACTGAATTGCAAAACGAGAACACATTTCCGCACACGATCGGAGGAAATATCCCAAAAAATGATTCTAAGTTCACGAGTCTAAGTTAAAGGTGCTAGACCAGAGGTAGCCAACCCGAGACCCGCGGGCCGATAAATTTTGGCCCGCGCAGCTGTTTCATATGTAAGAAAAATTTTACTTTCATTTCATGTAAAATCTGGAAATAGCATTCCATCAAGCGTCTTTCGCATCATATCGATTTACAACAGGTATATATCATTACATTGATTCATCTATGATTAAATTTTTGTGTATATTCCTGTTAAAAAAAAATACGGTACAGTATCTTGAGCAGCATGTGGCTGAGGCGATGGACGATACGAGAAGAAAGGGGAACTGCGTGGCGGTCAGTTTCAAGCTTGAAGAAATGAGTTGAGGGAGACGCGGACGTCGCCGGCCGTAAGTCCTGCGAGAGGACCGCCGGAAAGAAGGGCAGCTTTGGTAGCTGCCTAGTGACTAGCCTCCTGGCGATCGCGCGGGTGACGAGGAGAGGGAAGAAGGCCCTTGGCACAGATACTGGCTCTCGGGCTTAGGAATCCATAGCGCTGAGTTGTGGTGACTGTAGGATGGAGGCACATAGCGTGCACTTTCATTTCTGCCACATCAGCCCCAGCTTGTAGCACGCCGAATACACAACGGCATCTACAGCCCTCTTCGATCAGACAGAAGGTAAGAATTCGCTGCACCGTGCGATAGACCCCTTCAGACTGATGTTGCATTCTTTGAACCGCAACCGCTTCAGCTACTGCTTAGCATAGAAAGTTCGAAAATAAATTTTGTGAATCGTCTCCATTTACCGAAGGGTAGTAGTGTCTGCTACACCGACGAGTTTACATATTCAACACTTTTTATTTCCCTTATTTTGTTTAATATAATAAGTAAATAAATAAAATAAATCAAACTGAATGAATGGTAATAAGGGCACGATTAGTACCAGTTGTAACTTTAGACAGAGGAATATTTAAGAATGAAACTTTCACTCTGCAGCGGAGTGTGCGCTGATATGAAACTTCCTGGCAGATTAACCTGGGACCTTTGCCTTTCGCGGGCAAGCGCACTACCGACTGTGCTATCCCGACACGACTCACGACGCCGCCTCACAACTTTACTTTCACCAATACCTCGCCTCCTACTATCCAAACTTCACAGAAGCTCTCCTGCGAACCATGCAAGAGGTACTGGCGGAAGTAAAGTTGTGAGGCGGCGTCGTGAAGTCGTGTCGGGATAGCACAGTCGGTAGTGCGCTTGCCCGCGAAAGGCAAAGGTCCCAGGTTTGAGTCCCGGTTCCGGGCACAATTTTAATCTGCCAGGAAGTTTCAGGGGAGTATTTCAATTAAAACCAGTTTTTATCTTTTTACAAGTGATCTATGATGCTTGTCATTATTTTTAGTAGCTTGCATGTATTTTATGTATCCAGTTATGGCGGGTAGGAACACCAGTCGACATTAGCAATGTATTCTGTCTCAGTACTAGCTTTCAATTTCAGTAGTATAAAATATATAAATCTTTAATTGCAATATCGTGGTTTTACTGATGACGTTGAAGGATTCCGTATTATAAATGTACAGATGTGACGCTCCTAATGCAAGTTTATCCACGTGTCTTTCTGTGTTATTTACGGTAACTATAACGTTAAAAAGTAGAAACGTAGAATACTTTTCAGTAAGAATCATAAAAAAAGATGTCGAAATTTTAAAGTAGGGCTGTCAGGTTAAGTGAAGCACCATCAATTTTTATATTTATGATACATAACGTCCAGAACTAAAATACCGATTTGCTAAAGCAGTTGAATACTATTATCAAACATTCAAAAATCATGTGTTACTTCAGGCTTTCCCAACGGATTTCTTCTAAATATGGTTCTCGGGTGAGACGTCGTATATTATTGTCAAAACTGCACAATATTTCGTCAGCACACCTGGCTGACATCTTCAGGTGCGATGGACACACCGCCGGGCCGTGACCGACGAATTCCTATTCAAAAATCAAATGTTTGTGAAGTTTAAGGAACTTAACTGCTGGGTCATCATTCCCTATATTTAAAAACTAATTATGAACTACCTTATACTAAAGACGGCACAAACATTCATGCCCGAGGGGAGATTCGAACCCCCGACCGTAGCGAAAGTGCAGACTGTGACTGGCACGCCGCAGACCGCTCGGCCACTGCGGTCGGTTATATCAGACGTTCCCAAGAGAACAGACTATGACGTTTCCCAAGTACGTATAATGTTGTACTTAAATGACACACTGATAATCGGTGAGCAGTGTACCTCTGTGGTACCGCCATTTAGGCTGAAAACATGTATACAAAAATACCTGTTATAAAAAATATTGAGTATTGAATTCCCTGTCATGGAAACTAAAGCACAGTAAATAAATCGGTCTGTTACCTCACTCATGCAGAAAGGCTCCTGAATTAAAAAAAAAAAATATCGTTTTCTTTCTTTATTTTTTTATTATTTTTATTTTTTTATAAATCTTCAATGCGACAAAAACAACCGTAAGGCGCATATGTTACCTTCAGGGAAGTTTTGCGCATGCGCATTGCAGATAAAATGATCTGCTACGACAATGAAATGAAGACTCATAAGACAATTTGTTTTTTACACGATCACCTCACTAAACCGCGGGACACGTAGACGCACCTCCAATGTTTTGTGGTGTTAAACAATTTCGGGAAACTTCAAAGTAAATTAATGTAGGGAGTTTTTGAGAGTTGCATGGAACTACTTTATGTAAGTGATATTTCATTCTGAACTTCACATACAACGTATATAATTTTTTTTAAAAATTAGAATACTTCGATTACCGTGTGGTCTCTTTGTCAGTCTGAAGACGTAAACTTGGAATGTTGGCAACTATCAAAGAAGTAGGACATAAGAAAAGGAAAATTATGGAGGAGTTGAGAACTTTTCAAGATAGGTGGACAATAAACTATTTTTGTGGAATATAAAACAAAACCGATATGTCTAATATGCAATCAGTCTATCCCGGTTCCAAAAGACTATAACGTCAAACGGAATTACGAGACTAAACATGCAGTTATGTTTGACAAGTGCAAGAGACAATATCGGCAAGATAAAGTAAACGACGTAAAAAGGAAATTTTGTACTCAACAGCAGTTATTTAGTAGGGCTAATTCTAAGACAAGATGCTATGTGAAAAAGAGTTATGCAGTAGCTCTGATACTGGCAAAAATCAAACCCATATTCAGATGGCGAAATGTTAAGGAATGCTTTGGGACCGTCGTCGAAATGGTGCATCCACAAAACAAACAGAATTTCTCAAAAATGAGCCCTTCTCGTAAAACTATTACTAAACGTGTGTCCACCTTGGAAGACAAATTGAAGAACATTTAGAAAATCGTGCTTCTGAGCTTATGTTTCATTCACTAGATTTGGACATCAGTGCACATATTCTGGTACCGTTCAAGCGGCAATTTATGTCAGTGGTGTTAATAAAACAGAAGAATTAGCGACATTGTATCCACCTAGGGATACCATGGCCACGAGACTTACATCCTCATTAAGTCGGTTTTCATTAAAGCTTGACAACTTATTGGGTCTAGCAACGGATGGGCCTCCATAATTGCTGGGAAACACGATGGTCTCGCAAAGTTGTCTATACATCGGTGTTTATCACTGCGTTATTCCTAAAGAGAATTTATGTGCCAAGTCCTTCAAAATGAACATGTCATGAAGGTAGTTGTCAAAACAGTGAACTTTATTAAATTGAGAGGCTTGAATCACCGTCAGTTCCAAGAAAGTTTGAAATCTTTGGATTCAGAACACGACAACATTACGTAATATACAGAAATAAGGTGATTAGCCCGTGAAAAAATTTCCAAAAGAGTGATTTGAAGCTAGAAATATTACAATTCTTTGAAAGCAAAAGAGATTTCCGGAGTTCGAAGATAAGTAATGTCTTTCCAACTTTGCGTTATTGGCTGATTAGCGACCTAAATGATCTTAATGCTCGACTCCAAGGAAAAGATCAGCTGATTAGCGTCATGCATGATCTTATTTCCGCATTACAAATGAAACGTCTTGGGAGCAACAGTTACAAGCAAAAAATCTTCACACATTTCCTACACCGTCAAAACAATCGGACATCACACAACGGCAACGATTAAATACGCCCCTTTAATTTCTGAGTAGAAATACGAATTCGTAACCTGATTTCAACATTCAGGAAAGATCGTCTGATTTTCCTGTATTTGCTATGCCACTGTATGTAGACATCTGTTCACTACCGGTACGTTTACAAACGGAATGCTGAGAAATGCAACGCCATGAACAATTAAAAGAGAAATCTTATCTGGTTTTTTGGAAATGTTCTATAAAACATATTTAGACGAGAAATATCCGGCGTTTTACAAATACGCAATAAAATTATTTCATTATTTGGAAACACTTGCGTGTGAGTGTAACAGCTTTTTAGTCGGCTGAATTCCATAAAATCGTATATGAGAACACGAATTACTGATTTTTATCTGGAAAAATCTTTCGTGTAGCTACCTAACTTGATTTCAACAATGATTCACTTACTTCCTTTGAAACAAAGCCAGATTCCCCAAGTAAACTGTATTTCATAACATTGTATAGTAATTGTGCAATAAATGTTCTTTAATCAAATTTGTTGTATATTCTTTACAAAATTAATTAATATTTCTTGCTTTTTTGATTCACAAAGCAAAAATCGGTAATGCGGCCGGCAGGGTAATTCGCTCTGAAAGATTTGGCCCGCCTACTGTAAAATTTGGCCACCCCTGTGCTAGAAAATGAAATGCTATCATCTCGCAGATACAAGAGAAGAACCAACCTTACCTCGCCAGACGACCAGTATAAAATGGCCAGAACGAGCGGCTATGAGACGCGGGAAGCCACTGGATGCCGGAAAATCCAAGATCAGCGGTGGTGGGTACGGAGCGGGAGTAGACTCGCTCTCGAAAGAGAAGGCTCGCCATCTAGCTCGCAACCAAAGCGTGTAGAAACCTCTTTGGTAGTATCAGCAGCTATTGACACTGAGTCAGAGAGAATGATGCAAAGCGAGCTATCAACCCCACATTCAGACAGCCATAGATTCTCGCACATCCACTTAAAAGTAAGATAAGTACACATTCTCACAGGAACAGTGGCGTAGCGGAGAAGTCACATTTATGCCACATTAATTAATATAATAACAAATTATTAACATAACAAAATAAGAAAAACCTAGCAATATTAACTAATATTTTAACACATGAGATAAAAATGCTATTCCTCAAGCCTTGAAAAGATTGGGGTTCAAGTTCTAACAAAATGATAATCTAGCGACATTAAATAAATTATAACTTTACAGAAATATACCAAAAATATATGGAAGACGACAGATGGTCGTCTTTCACTGTTATTCCGAGCATGGTTTCGTGCAGTTCCGAACGTTCGAGGTCAAGTTGTCCTTTGTGCGTGAGAAACAATTATTGCGTGTAAAACATGGAACGTAATTTGCCTTCTTTGTATTAGTTGAAGTTCCTCGACAAACGGAGAAATGGCAACTTTATCTCTACTTTCCGGAAATCGTTTGACACAGTATCCCACAACCAGGGCGTCCCACACACTGAAAATAGCTCGCATGCAAAGCGAGTGTGTTTGCACGATGCTTCCGTTCAACTCGGCTTAATTCGGCCAAACTCGGTTGCGATATGAAGCCGTTGAACTGCACTGCCGAGTGCTTTGATAGATGGCAACATTTAAATAAGGGGGGTATTCAAAAGTTTAAATTATCGGCATAAAATAAAAACCCTCAATAGTTATTTGGAACGTTTCTTCACCTCTTTCAAGCTCTGTCCGTAGAAGTCTTCCACTGTGGTCGAAAACCACTATTCCACTTCTAAAATGATAGTCTCTCTATCAAATCGCCGTCGACGAAGTGGTTTCTTCCTCTCGGGGAAGAGCAAGTAGTTGTTTGGCGCAAAATCAGACGAATCATGTTAATGCTGCGAAAGCTCATAACCGGTGGACGACGACAATGGATGCTTGGACCATATGAACGGGTGGATTGTCGGCCAGGAGAAGGACGTCTTTGCTGATCACACCACGACGATTTTTCTTTCTGTGCATCACGCAGTTTCTCCTCTATCCTACACTTAAATATGATTTGCAGAGCAATTATTTAGATTATGTAGATGGATGTCGCAGTAGTAATCTCTGTTGAAGGTCTCGCCTGTCGGACGTAATTGGTTATAATAATCGCAAGGCTACACCCAAAAAACGGACAGCGTCCTTCACGGTAGGTTTCCGGACCTTTGCCTTCTTGCGTGATAGGAGGGGGCGGGGTAGAGGAGGACGGATGTCTCAACTCCTTGATTACTTCTTTGGTCTCCGGATCGTAGAGGTATACCCAATATTTGTCCATAGTGAAAAGACGAAAAAAGAACTAATCATTCCTCCGCTTCAACATATTCAAATTCTGCTGGGCAAAGTCGTGACGAGTTTGCTTAAGAAAATAAGTCAGCCAACGAGGTACCTAGCTGGGAGACATCTTATTCATCAATTCCTCATGATTAATCCTCCACGCATTTCCGTAATTCTGTCCAGTCTCCGCCATCACTCCTTCCATAGTCGATCTTCTTTCGTCGAGGATAACTGCCTCCACTTTCGTTACCATGTCAAGATCATCCTTGACTGACACTGACTCGTCTGTCAGGCATATGTGACCTTTTTGAAAGTTCCTCTTCCACCTCACAACCGTGTCATAGGATCCATCCGCAAAGGCACCTTTCCTTCGTCGTGGATCTGGACTGCACTGTTCCTCTTCAAACGGAGGCAATTACTGACACTTCCGGATAACTGCCTCCACTTTCGTTACCATGTCAAGATCATCCTTGACTGACACTGACTCGTCTATCAGGCATATGTGACCTTTTTGAAAGTTCCTCTTCCACCTCACAACTGTGTCATAAGATCCATCCGCAAAGGCACCTTTCCTTCGTCGTGGATCTGGAATGCACTGTTCCTCTTCAAACGGAGGCAATTACTGACACTTCAGGATAACTGCCTCCACTTTCGTTACCATGTCAAGATCATTCTTGACTGACACTGACTCGTCTGTCAGGCATATGTGACCATTTTGAAAGTTCCTCTTCCACCTCACAACTGTGTCATAAGATCCATCCGCAAAGGCACCTTTCCTTCGTCGTGGATCTGGAATGCACTGTTCCTCTTCAAACGGAGGCAATTACTGACACTTCAGGATAACTGCCTCCACTTTCGTTACCATGTCAAGATCATCCTTGACTGACACTGACTCGTCTGTCAGGCATATGTGACCATTTTGAAAGTTCCTCTTCCACCTCACAACCGTGTCATAGGATCCATCCGCAAAGGCACCTTTCCTTCGTCGTGGATCTGGAATGCACTGTTCCTCTTCAAACGGAGGCAATTACTGACACTTCAGGATAACTGCCTCCACTTTCGTTACCATGTCAAGATCATCCTTGACTGACACTGACTCGTCTGTCAGGCATATGTGACCATTTTGAAAGTTCCTCTTCCACCTCACAACTGTGTCATAAGATCCATCCGCAAAGGCACCTTTCCTTCGTCGTGGATCTGGAATGCACTGTTCCTCTTCAAACGGAGGCAATTACTGACACTTCAGGATAACTGCCTCCACTTTCGTTACCATGTCAAGATCATCCTTGACTGACACTGACTCGTCTGTCAGGCATATGTGACCATTTTGAAAGTTCCTCTTCCACCTCACAACCGTGTCATAGGATCCATCGGCAAAGGCACCTTTCCTTCGTCGTGGATCTGGAATGCACTGTTCCTCTTCAAACGGAGGCAATTACTGACACTTCAGGATAACTGCCTCCACTTTCGTTACCATGTCAAGATCATCCTTGACTGACACTGACTCGTCTGTCAGGCATATGTGACCATTTTGAAAGTTCCTCTTCCACCTCACAACCGTGTCATAGGATCCATCGGCAAAGGCACCTTTCCTTCGTCGTGGATCTGGAATGCACTGTTCCTCTTCAAACGGAGGCAATTACTGACACTTCAGGATAACTGCCTCCACTTTCGTTACCATGTCAAGATCATCCTTGACTGACACTGACTCGTCTGTCAGGCATATGTGACCATTTTGAAAGTTCCTCTTCCACCTCACAACCGTGTCATAGGATCCATCCGCAAAGGCACCTTTCCTTCGTCGTGGATCTGGAATGCACTGTTCCTCTTCAAACGGAGGCAATTACTGACACTTCAGGATAACTGCCTCCACTTTCGTTACCATGTCAAGATCATCCTTGACTGACACTGACTCGTCTGTCAGGCATATGTGACCATTTTGAAAGTTCCTCTTCCACCTCACAACCGTGTCATAGGATCCATCCGCAAAGGCACCTTTCCTTCGTCGTGGATCTGGAATGCACTGTTCCTCTTCAAACGGAGGCAATTACTGACACTTCAGGATAACTGCCTCCACTTTCGTTACCATGTCAAGATCATCCTTGACTGACACTGACTCGTCTGTCAGGCATATGTGACCATTTTGAAAGTTCCTCTTCCACCTCACAACCGTGTCATAGGATCCATCGGCAAAGGCACCTTTCCTTCGTCGTGGATCTGGAATGCACTGTTCCTCTTCAAACGGAGGCAATTACTGACACTTCAGGATAACTGCCTCCACTTTCGTTACCATGTCAAGATCATCCTTGACTGACACTGACTCGTCTGTCAGGCATATGTGACCATTTTGAAAGTTCCTCTTCCACCTCACAACCGTGTCATAGGATCCATCCGCAAAGGCACCTTTCCTTCGTCGTGGATCTGGAATGCACTGTTCCTCTTCAAACGGAGGCAATTACTGACACTTCAGGATAACTGCCTCCACTTTCGTTACCATGTCAAGATCATCCTTGACTGACACTGACTCGTCTGTCAGGCATATGTGACCATTTTGAAAGTTCCTCTTCCACCTCACAACCGTGTCATAGGATCCATCCGCAAAGGCACCTTTCTTTCGTCGTGGATCTGGAATGCACTGTTCCTCTTCAAACGGAGGCAATTACTGACACTTCAGGATAACTGCCTCCACTTTCGTTACCATGTCAAGATCATCCTTGACTGACACTGACTCGTCTGTCAGGCATATGTGACCATTTTGAAAGTTCCTCTTCCACCTCACAACCGTGTCATAGGATCCATCGGCAAAGGCACCTTTCCTTCGTCGTGGATCTGGAATGCACTGTTCCTCTTCAAACGGAGGCAATTACTGACACTTCAGGATAACTGCCTCCACTTTCGTCACCATGTCAAGATCATCCTTGACTGACACTGACTCGTCTGTCAGGCATATGTGACCATTTTGAAAGTTCCTCTTCCACCTCACAACCGTGTCATAGGATCCATCCGCAAAGGCACCTTTCCTTCGTCGTGGATCTGGAATGCACTGTTCCTCTTCAAACGGAGGCAATTACTGACACTTCAGGATAACTGCCTCCACTTTCGTTACCATGTCAAGATCATCCTTGACTGACACTGACTCGTCTGTCAGGCATATGTGACCATTTTGAAAGTTCCTCTTCCACCTCACAACCGTGTCATAGGATCCATCCGCAAAGGCACCTTTCCTTCGTCGTGGATCTGGAATGCACTGTTCCTCTTCAAACGGAGGCAATTACTGACACTTCAGGATAACTGCCTCCACTTTCGTTACCATGTCAAGATCATCCTTGACTGACACTGACTCGTCTGTCAGGCATATGTGACCATTTTGAAAGTTCCTCTTCCACCTCACAACCGTGTCATAGGATCCATCGGCAAAGGCACCTTTCCTTCGTCGTGGATCTGGAATGCACTGTTCCTCTTCAAACGGAGGCAATTACTGACACTTCAGGATAACTGCCTCCACTTTCGTTACCATGTCAAGATCATCCTTGACTGACACTGACTCGTCTGTCAGGCATATGTGACCATTTTGAAAGTTCCTCTTCCACCTCACAACCGTGTCATAGGATCCATCGGCAAAGGCACCTTTCCTTCGTCGTGGATCTGGAATGCACTGTTCCTCTTCAAACGGAGGCAATTACTGACACTTCAGGATAACTGCCTCCACTTTCGTTACCATGTCAAGATCATCCTTGACTGACACTGACTCGTCTGTCAGGCATATGTGACCATTTTGAAAGTTCCTCTTCCACCTCACAACCGTGTCATAGGATCCATCCGCAAAGGCACCTTTCCTTCGTCGTGGATCTGGAATGCACTGTTCCTCTTCAAACGGAGGCAATTACTGACACTTCAGGATAACTGCCTCCACTTTCGTTACCATGTCAAGATCATCCTTGACTGACACTGACTCGTCTGTCAGGCATATGTGACCATTTTGAAAGTTCCTCTTCCACCTCACAACCGTGTCATAGGATCCATCGCAAAGGCACCTTTCCTTCGTCGTGGATCTGGAATGCACTGTTCCTCTTCAAACGGAGGCAATTACTGACACTTCAGGATAACTGCCTCCACTTTCGTTACCATGTCAAGATCATCCTTGACTGACACTGACTCGTCTGTCAGGCATATGTGACCATTTTGAAAGTTCCTCTTCCACCTCACAACCGTGTCATAGGATCCATCGGCAAAGGCACCTTTCCTTCGTCGTGGATCTGGAATGCACTGTTCCTCTTCAAACGGAGGCAATTACTGACACTTCAGGATAACTGCCTCCACTTTCGTTACCATGTCAAGATCATCCTTGACTGACACTGACTCGTCTGTCAGGCATATGTGACCATTTTGAAAGTTCCTCTTCCACCTCACAACCGTGTCATAGGATCCATCGGCAAAGGCACCTTTCCTTCGTCGTGGATCTGGAATGCACTGTTCCTCTTCAAACGGAGGCAATTACTGACACTTCAGGATAACTGCCTCCACTTTCGTTACCATGTCAAGATCATCCTTGACTGACACTGACTCGTCTGTCAGGCATATGTGACCATTTTGAAAGTTCCTCTTCCACCTCACAACCGTGTCATAGGATCCATCGGCAAAGGCACCTTTCCTTCGTCGTGGATCTGGAATGCACTGTTCCTCTTCAAACGGAGGCAATTACTGACACTTCAGGATAACTGCCTCCACTTTCGTTACCATGTCAAGATCATCCTTGACTGACACTGACTCGTCTGTCAGGCATATGTGACCATTTTGAAAGTTCCTCTTCCACCTCACAACCGTGTCATAGGATCCATCCGCAAAGGCACCTTTCCTTCGTCGTGGATCTGGAATGCACTGTTCCTCTTCAAACGGAGGCAATTACTGACACTTCAGGATAACTGCCTCCACTTTCGTTACCATGTCAAGATCATCCTTGACTGACACTGACTCATCTGTCAGGCATATGTGACCATTTTGAAAGTTCCTCTTCCACCTCACAACCGTGTCATAGGATCCATCCGCAAAGGCACCTTTCCTTCGTCGTGGATCTGGAATGCACTGTTCCTCTTCAAACGGAGGCAATTACTGACACTTCAGGATAACTGCCTCCACTTTCGTTACCATGTCAAGATCATCCTTGACTGACACTGACTCGTCTGTCAGGCATATGTGACCATTTTGAAAGTTCCTCTTCCACCTCACAACCGTGTCATAGGATCCATCGCAAAGGCACCTTTCCTTCGTCGTGGATCTGGAATGCACTGTTCCTCTTCAAACGGAGGCAATTACTGACACTTCAGGATAACTGCCTCCACTTTCGTTACCATGTCAAGATCATCCTTGACTGACACTGACTCGTCTGTCAGGCATATGTGACCATTTTGAAAGTTCCTCTTCCACCTCACAACCGTGTCATAGGATCCATCCGCAAAGGCACCTTTCCTTCGTCGTGGATCTGGAATGCACTGTTCCTCTTCAAACGGAGGCAATTACTGACACTTCAGGATAACTGCCTCCACTTTCGTTACCATGTCAAGATCATCCTTGACTGACACTGACTTGTCTGTCAGGCATATGTGACCATTTTGAAAGTTCCTCTTCCACCTCACAACCGTGTCATAGGATCCATCGCAAAGGCACCTTTCCTTCGTCGTGGATCTGGAATGCACTGTTCCTCTTCAAACGGAGGCAATTACTGACACTTCAGGATAACTGCCTCCACTTTCGTTACCATGTCAAGATCATCCTTGACTGACACTGACTCGTCTGTCAGGCATATGTGACCATTTTGAAAGTTCCTCTTCCACCTCACAACCGTGTCATAGGATCCATCGGCAAAGGCACCTTTCCTTCGTCGTGGATCTGGAATGCACTGTTCCTCTTCAAACGGAGGCAATTACTGACACTTCAGGATAACTGCCTCCACTTTCGTTACCATGTCAAGATCATCCTTGACTGACACTGACTCGTCTGTCAGGCATATGTGACCATTTTGAAAGTTCCTCTTCCACCTCACAACCGTGTCATAGGATCCATCGGCAAAGGCACCTTTCCTTCGTCGTGGATCTGGAATGCACTGTTCCTCTTCAAACGGAGGCAATTACTGACACTTCAGGATAACTGCCTCCACTTTCGTTACCATGTCAAGATCATCCTTGACTGACACTGACTCGTCTGTCAGGCATATGTGACCATTTTGAAAGTTCCTCTTCCACCTCACAACCGTGTCATAGGATCCATCCGCAAAGGCACCTTTCCTTCGTCGTGGATCTGGAATGCACTGTTCCTCTTCAAACGGAGGCAATTACTGACACTTCAGGATAACTGCCTCCACTTTCGTTACCATGTCAAGATCATCCTTGACTGACACTGACTCGTCTGTCAGGCATATGTGACCATTTTGAAAGTTCCTCTTCCACCTCACAACCGTGTCATAGGATCCATCGGCAAAGGCACCTTTCCTTCGTCGTGGATCTGGAATGCACTGTTCCTCTTCAAACGGAGGCAATTACTGACACTTCAGGATAACTGCCTCCACTTTCGTTACCATGTCAAGATCATCCTTGACTGACACTGACTCGTCTGTCAGGCATATGTGACCATTTTGAAAGTTCCTCTTCCACCTCACAACCGTGTCATAGGATCCATCCGCAAAGGCACCTTTCCTTCGTCGTGGATCTGGAATGCACTGTTCCTCTTCAAACGGAGGCAATTACTGACACTTCAGGATAACTGCCTCCACTTTCGTTACCATGTCAAGATCATCCTTGACTGACACTGACTCGTCTGTCAGGCATATGTGACCATTTTGAAAGTTCCTCTTCCACCTCACAACCGTGTCATAGGATCCATCCGCAAAGGCACCTTTCCTTCGTCGTGGATCTGGAATGCACTGTTCCTCTTCAAACGGAGGCAATTACTGACACTTCAGGATAACTGCCTCCACTTTCGTTACCATGTCAAGATCATCCTTGACTGACACTGACTCGTCTGTCAGGCATATGTGACCATTTTGAAAGTTCCTCTTCCACCTCACAACCGTGTCATAGGATCCATCCGCAAAGGCACCTTTCCTTCGTCGTGGATCTGGAATGCACTGTTCCTCTTCAAACGGAGGCAATTACTGACACTTCAGGATAACTGCCTCCACTTTCGTTACCATGTCAAGATCATCCTTGACTGACACTGACTCGTCTGTCAGGCATATGTGACCATTTTGAAAGTTCCTCTTCCACCTCACAACCGTGTCATAGGATCCATCCGCAAAGGCACCTTTCCTTCGTCGTGGATCTGGAATGCACTGTTCCTCTTCAAACGGAGGCAATTACTGACACTTCAGGATAACTGCCTCCACTTTCGTTACCATGTCAAGATCATCCTTGACTGACACTGACTCGTCTGTCAGGCATATGTGACCATTTTGAAAGTTCCTCTTCCACCTCACAACCGTGTCATAGGATCCATCGGCAAAGGCACCTTTCCTTCGTCGTGGATCTGGAATGCACTGTTCCTCTTCAAACGGAGGCAATTACTGACACTTCAGGATAACTGCCTCCACTTTCGTTACCATGTCAAGATCATCCTTGACTGACACTGACTCGTCTGTCAGGCATATGTGACCATTTTGAAAGTTCCTCTTCCACCTCACAACCGTGTCATAGGATCCATCGCAAAGGCACCTTTCCTTCGTCGTGGATCTGGAATGCACTGTTCCTCTTCAAACGGAGGCAATTACTGACACTTCAGGATAACTGCCTACACTTTCGTTACCATGTCAAGATCATCCTTGACTGACACTGACTCGTCTGTCAGGCATATGTGACCATTTTGAAAGTTCCTCTTCCACCTCACAACCGTGTCATAGGATCCATCGCAAAGGCACCTTTCCTTCGTCGTGGATCTGGAATGCACTGTTCCTCTTCAAACGGAGGCAATTACTGACACTTCAGGATAACTGCCTCCACTTTCGTTACCATGTCAAGATCATCCTTGACTGACACTGACTCGTCTGTCAGGCATATGTGACCATTTTGAAAGTTCCTCTTCCACCTCACAACCGTGTCATAGGATCCATCCGCAATGGCACCTTTCCTTCGTCGTGGATCTGGAATGCACTGTTCCTCTTCAAACGGAGGCAATTACTGACACTTCAGGATAACTGCCTCCACTTTCGTTACCATGTCAAGATCATCCTTGACTGACACTGACTCGTCTGTCAGGCATATGTGACCATTTTGAAAGTTCCTCTTCCACCTCACAACCGTGTCATAGGATCCATCGCAAAGGCACCTTTCCTTCGTCGTGGATCTGGAATGCACTGTTCCTCTTCAAACGGAGGCAATTACTGACACTTCAGGATAACTGCCTCCACTTTCGTTACCATGTCAAGATCATCCTTGACTGACACTGACTCGTCTGTCAGGCATATGTGACCATTTTGAAAGTTCCTCTTCCACCTCACAACCGTGTCATAGGATCCATCCGCAAAGGCACCTTTCCTTCGTCGTGGATCTGGAATGCACTGTTCCTCTTCAAACGGAGGCAATTACTGACACTTCAGGATAACTGCCTCCACTTTCGTTACCATGTCAAGATCATCCTTGACTGACACTGACTCGTCTGTCAGGCATATGTGACCATTTTGAAAGTTCCTCTTCCACCTCACAACCGTGTCATAGGATCCATCGGCAAAGGCACCTTTCCTTCGTCGTGGATCTGGAATGCACTGTTCCTCTTCAAACGGAGGCAATTACTGACACTTCAGGATAACTGCCTCCACTTTCGTTACCATGTCAAGATCATCCTTGACTGACACTGACTCGTCTGTCAGGCATATGTGACCATTTTGAAAGTTCCTCTTCCACCTCACAACCGTGTCATAGGATCCATCGGCAAAGGCACCTTTCCTTCGTCGTGGATCTGGAATGCACTGTTCCTCTTCAAACGGAGGCAATTACTGACACTTCAGGATAACTGCCTCCACTTTCGTTACCATGTCAAGATCATCCTTGACTGACACTGACTCGTCTGTCAGGCATATGTGACCATTTTGAAAGTTCCTCTTCCACCTCACAACCGTGTCATAGGATCCATCCGCAAAGGCACCTTTCCTTCGTCGTGGATCTGGAATGCACTGTTCCTCTTCAAACGGAGGCAATTACTGACACTTCAGGATAACTGCCTCCACTTTCGTTACCATGTCAAGATCATCCTTGACTGACACTGACTCGTCTGTCAGGCATATGTGACCATTTTGAAAGTTCCTCTTCCACCTCACAACCGTGTCATAGGATCCATCGGCAAAGGCACCTTTCCTTCGTCGTGGATCTGGAATGCACTGTTCCTCTTCAAACGGAGGCAATTACTGACACTTCAGGATAACTGCCTCCACTTTCGTTACCATGTCAAGATCATCCTTGACTGACACTGACTCGTCTGTCAGGCATATGTGACCATTTTGAAAGTTCCTCTTCCACCTCACAACCGTGTCATAGGATCCATCGGCAAAGGCACCTTTCCTTCGTCGTGGATCTGGAATGCACTGTTCCTCTTCAAACGGAGGCAATTACTGACACTTCAGGATAACTGCCTCCACTTTCGTTACCATGTCAAGATCATCCTTGACTGACACTGACTCGTCTGTCAGGCATATGTGACCATTTTGAAAGTTCCTCTTCCACCTCACAACCGTGTCATAGGATCCATCCGCAAAGGCACCTTTCCTTCGTCGTGGATCTGGAATGCACTGTTCCTCTTCAAACGGAGGCAATTACTGACACTTCAGGATAACTGCCTCCACTTTCGTTACCATGTCAAGATCATCCTTGACTGACACTGACTCGTCTGTCAGGCATATGTGACCATTTTGAAAGTTCCTCTTCCACCTCACAACCGTGTCATAGGATCCATCCGCAAAGGCACCTTTCCTTCGTCGTGGATCTGGAATGCACTGTTCCTCTTCAAACGGAGGCAATTACTGACACTTCAGGATAACTGCCTCCACTTTCGTTACCATGTCAAGATCATCCTTGACTGACACTGACTCGTCTGTCAGGCATATGTGACCATTTTGAAAGTTCCTCTTCCACCTCACAACCGTGTCATAGGATCCATCCGCAAAGGCACCTTTCCTTCGTCGTGGATCTGGAATGCACTGTTCCTCTTCAAACGGAGGCAATTACTGACACTTCAGGATAACTGCCTCCACTTTCGTTACCATGTCAAGATCATCCTTGACTGACACTGACTCGTCTGTCAGGCATATGTGACCATTTTGAAAGTTCCTCTTCCACCTCACAACCGTGTCATAGGATCCATCGGCAAAGGCACCTTTCCTTCGTCGTGGATCTGGAATGCACTGTTCCTCTTCAAACGGAGGCAATTACTGACACTTCAGGATAACTGCCTCCACTTTCGTTACCATGTCAAGATCATCCTTGACTGACACTGACTCGTCTGTCAGGCATATGTGACCATTTTGAAAGTTCCTCTTCCACCTCACAACCGTGTCATAGGATCCATCGGCAAAGGCACCTTTCCTTCGTCGTGGATCTGGAATGCACTGTTCCTCTTCAAACGGAGGCAATTACTGACACTTCAGGATAACTGCCTCCACTTTCGTTACCATGTCAAGATCATCCTTGACTGACACTGACTCGTCTGTCAGGCATATGTGACCATTTTGAAAGTTCCTCTTCCACCTCACAACCGTGTCATAGGATCCATCCGCAAAGGCACCTTTCCTTCGTCGTGGATCTGGAATGCACTGTTCCTCTTCAAACGGAGGCAATTACTGACACTTCAGGATAACTGCCTCCACTTTCGTTACCATGTCAAGATCATCCTTGACTGACACTGACTCGTCTGTCAGGCATATGTGACCATTTTGAAAGTTCCTCTTCCACCTCACAACCGTGTCATAGGATCCATCGCAAAGGCACCTTTCCTTCGTCGTGGATCTGGAATGCACTGTTCCTCTTCAAACGGAGGCAATTACTGACACTTCAGGATAACTGCCTCCACTTTCGTTACCATGTCAAGATCATCCTTGACTGACACTGACTCGTCTGTCAGGCATATGTGACCATTTTGAAAGTTCCTCTTCCACCTCACAACCGTGTCATAGGATCCATCCGCAAAGGCACCTTTCCTTCGTCGTGGATCTGGAATGCACTGTTCCTCTTCAAACGGAGGCAATTACTGACACTTCAGGATAACTGCCTCCACTTTCGTTACCATGTCAAGATCATCCTTGACTGACACTGACTCGTCTGTCAGGCATATGTGACCATTTTGAAAGTTCCTCTTCCACCTCACAACCGTGTCATAGGATCCATCCGCAAAGGCACCTTTCCTTCGTCGTGGATCTGGAATGCACTGTTCCTCTTCAAACGGAGGCAATTACTGACACTTCAGGATAACTGCCTCCACTTTCGTTACCATGTCAAGATCATCCTTGACTGACACTGACTCGTCTGTCAGGCATATGTGACCATTTTGAAAGTTCCTCTTCCACCTCACAACCGTGTCATAGGATCCATCGGCAAAGGCACCTTTCCTTCGTCGTGGATCTGGAATGCACTGTTCCTCTTCAAACGGAGGCAATTACTGACACTTCAGGATAACTGCCTCCACTTTCGTTACCATGTCAAGATCATCCTTGACTGACACTGACTCGTCTGTCAGGCATATGTGACCATTTTGAAAGTTCCTCTTCCACCTCACAACCGTGTCATAGGATCCATCGCAAAGGCACCTTTCCTTCGTCGTGGATCTGGAATGCACTGTTCCTCTTCAAACGGAGGCAATTACTGACACTTCAGGATAACTGCCTCCACTTTCGTTACCATGTCAAGATCATCCTTGACTGACACTGACTCGTCTGTCAGGCATATGTGACCATTTTGAAAGTTCCTCTTCCACCTCACAACCGTGTCATAGGATCCATCGCAAAGGCACCTTTCCTTCGTCGTGGATCTGGAATGCACTGTTCCTCTTCAAACGGAGGCAATTACTGACACTTCAGGATAACTGCCTCCACTTTCGTTACCATGTCAAGATCATCCTTGACTGACACTGACTCGTCTGTCAGGCATATGTGACCATTTTGAAAGTTCCTCTTCCACCTCACAACCGTGTCATAGGATCCATCCGCAAAGGCACCTTTCCTTCGTCGTGGATCTGGAATGCACTGTTCCTCTTCAAACGGAGGCAATTACTGACACTTCAGGATAACTGCCTCCACTTTCGTTACCATGTCAAGATCATCCTTGACTGACACTGACTCGTCTGTCAGGCATATGTGACCATTTTGAAAGTTCCTCTTCCACCTCACAACCGTGTCATAGGATCCATCGCAAAGGCACCTTTCCTTCGTCGTGGATCTGGAATGCACTGTTCCTCTTCAAACGGAGGCAATTACTGACACTTCAGGATAACTGCCTCCACTTTCGTTACCATGTCAAGATCATCCTTGACTGACACTGACTCGTCTGTCAGGCATATGTGACCATTTTGAAAGTTCCTCTTCCACCTCACAACCGTGTCATAGGATCCATCCGCAAAGGCACCTTTCCTTCGTCGTGGATCTGGAATGCACTGTTCCTCTTCAAACGGAGGCAATTACTGACACTTCAGGATAACTGCCTCCACTTTCGTTACCATGTCAAGATCATCCTTGACTGACACTGACTCGTCTGTCAGGCATATGTGACCATTTTGAAAGTTCCTCTTCCACCTCACAACCGTGTCATAGGATCCATCCGCAAAGGCACCTTTCCTTCGTCGTGGATCTGGAATGCACTGTTCCTCTTCAAACGGAGGCAATTACTGACACTTCAGGATAACTGCCTCCACTTTCGTTACCATGTCAAGATCATCCTTGACTGACACTGACTCGTCTGTCAGGCATATGTGACCATTTTGAAAGTTCCTCTTCCACCTCACAACCGTGTCATAGGATCCATCGGCAAAGGCACCTTTCCTTCGTCGTGGATCTGGAATGCACTGTTCCTCTTCAAACGGAGGCAATTACTGACACTTCAGGATAACTGCCTCCACTTTCGTTACCATGTCAAGATCATCCTTGACTGACACTGACTCGTCTGTCAGGCATATGTGACCATTTTGAAAGTTCCTCTTCCACCTCACAACCGTGTCATAGGATCCATCCGCAAAGGCACCTTTCCTTCGTCGTGGATCTGGAATGCACTGTTCCTCTTCAAACGGAGGCAATTACTGACACTTCAGGATAACTGCCTCCACTTTCGTTACCATGTCAAGATCATCCTTGACTGACACTGACTCGTCTGTCAGGCATATGTGACCATTTTGAAAGTTCCTCTTCCACCTCACAACCGTGTCATAGGATCCATCGGCAAAGGCACCTTTCCTTCGTCGTGGATCTGGAATGCACTGTTCCTCTTCAAACGGAGGCAATTACTGACACTTCAGGATAACTGCCTCCACTTTCGTTACCATGTCAAGATCATCCTTGACTGACACTGACTCGTCTGTCAGGCATATGTGACCATTTTGAAAGTTCCTCTTCCACCTCACAACCGTGTCATAGGATCCATCGGCAAAGGCACCTTTCCTTCGTCGTGGATCTGGAATGCACTGTTCCTCTTCAAACGGAGGCAATTACTGACACTTCAGGATAACTGCCTCCACTTTCGTTACCATGTCAAGATCATCCTTGACTGACACTGACTCGTCTGTCAGGCATATGTGACCATTTTGAAAGTTCCTCTTCCACCTCACAACCGTGTCATAGGATCCATCCGCAAAGGCACCTTTCCTTCGTCGTGGATCTGGAATGCACTGTTCCTCTTCAAACGGAGGCAATTACTGACACTTCAGGATAACTGCCTCCACTTTCGTTACCATGTCAAGATCATCCTTGACTGACACTGACTCGTCTGTCAGGCATATGTGACCATTTTGAAAGTTCCTCTTCCACCTCACAACCGTGTCATAGGATCCATCGGCAAAGGCACCTTTCCTTCGTCGTGGATCTGGAATGCACTGTTCCTCTTCAAACGGAGGCAATTACTGACACTTCAGGATAACTGCCTCCACTTTCGTTACCATGTCAAGATCATCCTTGACTGACACTGACTCGTCTGTCAGGCATATGTGACCATTTTGAAAGTTCCTCTTCCACCTCACAACCGTGTCATAGGATCCATCGGCAAAGGCACCTTTCCTTCGTCGTGGATCTGGAATGCACTGTTCCTCTTCAAACGGAGGCAATTACTGACACTTCAGTTTTCTTCGTCATCCAGGTTGATGTCCTGTATAGCCTATGGAAAGAGAACTACTTTAGACGATGGTTAGATATACAGGATGATCTTTACAATAAAGAAAACAGAAACCAACCACATTTGTTTATGCTACTTATGTAGTAAATAGCGCCGTTACCGGTTTCAAACTTTTCAGTTTATTGTCAGACGGGTGTTCACGGTCACATACATGTCATTTACATTTTGCTTATGCACATTATTTAGCTTGTGGGGAAAAGTCCTTGGTTATGTGGTTCCCTACAATACAAAAAGATGATTGTAACTGCTTGGTGAGCGCATAAATTTTTAACGGTTTGACCAATTCATCTAATTTCCTTAAAACATGTTCGCAATAGTAAGTAATCAAAAATTTGACGTAAAACTGACACTTGAAAAGGAAAATAAAAATCGGAAAACTACAAAAAGGTCGGCAACTTCAGACAAATTAAAAAAATTATGGTGTTTTTTTTTTTTTTTTTTTTTTTTTTTTTTTTTTTTTTTTTTTTTTTTTTTTTTTTTTGCTCTGTTGAAAACAATGGACTGGACAAGAGTAACTACAAATTTCAGTATGAAATTGGTGCAGATATAGCCTTTTTTTCACGGAGACGGTTTTTTTATGCTCCAAAAACCACCAGATGGTGCATGGAAACGGTACCTTTCAACTGACGTCGATATCGTTTGATCGATCACCATATTTCATCATGAAGGTTTTTATACTCCGCACCTTATGGTGCATGGCGAACGATACCTTGCGATAGATTTCGACGAGGTTTTAACTGGGCAATAAACGTATCACCACAAAAGTATTACGTAGTCCACAGCAGTGTTTCCCAACAGTTTTGAATACGGCCCCCTTCCAAATAAAAATATTTTGGATTTTGGTGACCCCCCACCACCCCCACAAACTATAACACAACTATGAGTGTAATTTCAAAGGAAACAAATTTGATTTTCTCGATACAATTTTCATGTAGGAAACAATAAATAATTGCAGTATTGTACATTATATGATAAGTTTCAGTCCATTTTTCTGAGTTGAACACGACCTATTTTACATGAATTCCGACAGAAATATATGTATATGTCTTATAATAAGGTTTCGCATTGCAGGTAAACCTCAGAAGCGAATTATCCTCGTTGGGCAAGGTCCCACTGCATACTCTATTTGTAAACAAGCGAAATCCTCATAATATCTTACTGTGTCTTGTAAATTTAGCTATCGCCGCGCACCTGAAAACAGTTTAAGGGCCTTTCTTTTATTCATTGTTATCACGGTGTATTTATTATAAAACAATCTTTTCTCTCTTCAAAAGAGAATTGATGATCAACAAGGAAACGCTTAATTTTAATAGAGAATACTCTCCACTTTTTTTACTCTTCTTAGGCCTATCTTTTTGCATTACGGAACCGATGGCATTCAGACATACTCTGGTCTGATCTTTTACGATACGATTCCCCGAACAAGACTTCGCCGCGACTCCCCCCCCCCCCCGGGGGGCGATGATAAAAGTGTCATTCAAATCCATACTAGTCTGGTAAAGGTTGTAAATGAACACCATTCCAAAAAAAAAAAAATAAATAAAAAAAAAATAAAAAAAAAATTAAATAAATAAATAAAAAATAAAAAAATAATAAAAATAAATAAATAAATAAAAAAGTTTAACTAAGTCTCAGTTGGTTGATAGGAAGCTGTTGACTCAAAGTTTTCTGTTACCTAGCAACACTAACTGTCAGTTTTAGCCACGAAAATTATCAACTTCGTTCCGAAGTTCCCGCACCACCAACGCGATTCAAAAAGAAAAAGAAAATCTTCTCTTTAGTTAAATAAAATAAGAAGTCGCAATATGAGCGTGGCAGGAGAACTAATTTTCAATGTTGCTGTAAGTTCATTCTCAAAATCAGTGACAGCGACCGTACATTCCTATCGATTTTTTTAAACTCACAAATCTAAGTTCACTGCCTGCTAAACTTGAAGTCTCTTAGTTAACGTACTTTATCTTGCCACAAATGAAGGTACGGCAATGTTAAAATTCAATGATCCATTCATTTCTCTTCCTGACAGAATTAAAAACTTTCAATAAATCCGAGTCATACCCGCTTGATTAGCCGTTTGGTCTAAGGCACCGCTTTACGAGAAGGGAAGGCGTACCGGCCCCGGTTCGAATCCGCCCGACGGATTAACTAAGGGGGTCTGAGTGCCGGCCTGCCTGGATGTGGTTTTAGGTGGCTTTCCACATCCCCCTGGGTGAATACCGGGCTTGTCCCCAAATCCCGCCTCAGTTTCACGAGCCGCAAACATTTCGTAGCACTTTACACTTTCACACACACACACGTAACACTATACGCAAACATTTGGGGTACACATTTCCTCCTGGGGGTCATGGGGTGGTGGCAGGAAGGGCACATGCCAAATACGCGTTTAGCACGGTTCCGACCCTGCATCTGCGAGAAAAGGGCCAAAGAGAAAGAAGAAGAAAAGAAAGAAGAAAAAAATCGATTCATCTCCCTGCAATAATTATGCACACACTAAATAAACATAATAAACTCAAAATGCCTTTCAATAAAATACATCTACATTTATTGCCGTCTGATATAATACTTGTCAAGTTAAAGCAATGCTCGCATGAAACGTCAACTCAGAAGGAGAAACAATAATGTAACAACATTTTTTTTTCATCTTTGCAGACGATCGACGCGCCGCAATAGAGAAGGCGAGCCGCATTCGAAGCCCCATAGCCGTCGGCTGAATGACGATAGAAGATTCAGCAATGCTGGCTGCGGCGGCGACGACGCCGCCCTTGTTTAGTGCGGCACCTCGATCGTACACGAAGCAGAAAGAAAACAAACAAAAAACATTTTAAGTATCACATCATGACATTACAACATTTAAACACAAATGAACATATACAATTTAACAGTATTTACATACAAACAATTATACTTTTATGCGCATCCTGCAAAATAGGGCTGATGTAGGGATGTGGGGATCATCAATGTTCGTCCCACTACATAGGATGAGCAGAAGGATTGGCAGGAGGAGGGGAGATGAGCCGAGATAGCGGGAGAATAAGATGAACAGTGTGAGAGAGGGACAGGAAGGAGGAGGCGAAAGGCAGGCGGAGGAGGAGAGGGACAAGGAGCTACGAGAGAGGACGACCAGAGAGAAACAGAAAGAGGGGCACAGCACGGCAAATGTTCGTTAGCTCCTTATTTCTATGGAGATTGAGACTGCGGCTGATCAGTTCTTAGCAGGCAAACTCCAACATCTGTAATTGCCGAGTTCTCGGTTGATGTGAGGCTGGGTCACGTGTACAGTAAGAGGTATACGGCTACCAGATAACTCAGCAGTTCCAGCTTACAAATGTGATTGTTGGAATGGTTACATCGGTTGGTGAGTCAAGGTCACAGTGGGAAGTGAGTTTCCTATATAAATAAAAACTTTATTGTGTATGAGGACATGGGGACGTTGGTGCGGTCACCAGCCAAGTACGCTACTTTTTTTTATGTTACTGAAGCATTATCTTCTGATGCAGAAAATTAGAAAGAACGCCATCATTCGGAGGTAAAAAACATGTAAACAGTTTTTGTTCTAATGATTTTTTATTCTCTTCGAACTATTTTTCGGCTTATTAGGCCATCATGATGAAATAACTGACTAGCGTGGACAAGAAACGCTAGGTCTTTTATTTCAGAAATTACTCAAAGACGTACATAAACAAAAGGCCTTAAGTTACGGCATTCGTTGAGAAATTTTTACTCTTTTCTCGCGTTACATCTACATAGATACTTTGCAAATCACATTTAAATGCCTGGCAGTGGGTTCATTAACCACTTTCATAACTTTTCTCTACCGTTCCATTCTATAATAGCGCGCGGGAAGAAAGAACACCTAAATCGTTCCGTTTTCGATCTGATTTCTCTTATTTCATTGGGATGGTCATGTCTCCTTAAGTAGGTGGGTGCTAGCAAAATATTTTCACAATCTGGAGTAAACGTCGGTGATTGAAACTTCGCAAACAATTTATGCTGCAACGAATAATGTCTTTCTTTTAATGATTTCCACCCCAATTCGTGCAACATATCCGTGACGCTTCTCCCCCCCCCCCCCCCTGTAACGTGACAAAATAAAATGAGCTGCCCTTGTCTGAACCTTCTCAATATCTTCCGTCTGTCCCACCTGGTGAGGGTCCCACAATGGGCAACAGTACTCGAGGACAATGAAGCGTAATCTTTGGTTCGCCTTCCTCACAATATTTTCTATGTGTTCTCTCCAGTCTAAATTGTTCGTAATTGTAACTCCTAGTAGAATTTACGACCTTAAGGTTTGACTGATTTATCGCATAATTGAAGTTCAGCAGATTTCTTTTAGTGGTCATATGTATTACTGCACACTTTTCTTTAATTAGTGTCAATTGCCAATTTTCGCACCATGTAGAAATTTACAGATAGTGTTCAATAAACTTGCTTATACTACTTAAAATACGTGATATTATTATCCAATCAGTGGTACATGTTTAGGTGGGGTCGCGACTTGTGTTCTGAATTGTCAAAATGAAAACTTGTTAGATTTGTTGTGTATCAGGCACTACGGTATATAATACTGTATGACATTTGAAAATAATATACTTTATAGTTTACAATTTTTATATATAAATATTTCGCGGGTTAACTGCAGGATTTCAGTGTTCAACGTGCACGATATATCGGCAAACGGAAACGTTTGATGATCGCGTGCGCTGATGAACTGACAGCACCTGATAAAGGTGCCGATATATCGTGTACTTTGAACACTGAAATCCGGCAGTTAACCCGCGAATTATTACGATCTGAAGTACGCCGGGAGAATTTGAAGAATTACAATTTTTATATTGTTTTTACATTAGGGTTTCTGAGGTTGCACAAAGTAGGTAAAGTAACATATGGTACACTTAATTGTACTTCATTATAATTTTGCATTTTTTATATTCTTTTTTCATTACCTAGTTTTATTTTTATTTTATTTTATTTTATTTTGGGGGGGGGGGGGGGGTGGACAAGGTAGGTAAATTAGATGTGTATTCTTGTATCAGTATTTTAATTGTCGGTATACAATTTCCATGAGATGAAAGTGTAATGGTTAATATGTTCTTCGGTAAGTGTTTGTCTGAATTGCATTATGTGAAGCTTAATAACGGTGATGTTGTCAGCTGTAGTTGGTCATTTAGGACTAGACGAGAGTTTTTGGTAGATGTTTCTTTACATCGAGATTTTCTAATAGGTTTAGGATTTTGCCTTTGTTTTTATCACACAGGTGACGCCCACACAAAAACCTGTGCCATTGATTGTAAAATAATATCACGCATTTTAAGCAGAAGCAAGTTTATTGGACGCCATCTGCAACGTGAGAAGAAAGTAAAAACTTCTCAACGAATGTCGTAAGAAACGACCTTCTGTTTATGTACATCTTTCAGTAATTTTCGAAAATCAAAGAACTAGCGTTTCCTGTCAACGCTAGTCAGTTGTTTACTGATAATGGACTAATAAGCCGAAAAATAGTACAACGAGAATGAAAAATCAGTAGATCAAAAACAGTTTATTTCTTTTAACCAGAAATATGATATTATTCTAGCAAGAAACGACGGAAGAATCCATAAAAAAAATCCATCATTCTTCCTATCAGAAATTGGTGGCAGTATATCCTCTTAAAATAGGGCAAGTGTACTTGTTTGTCATTATGATGAGAGAAACGTACTACGTGAGATATATTGTCAACAGATTCATTAGGGAGAATGGTGGAGTTCTTTGTACTTTTCTAGAGCGGAAGATTATGCGTTAATACCACCGAAAGCGGTCATCAAATTAAAATAAATAGCAATCCATGCTGTAAATCAATGTAAAATAAAAACTAGTGTTAACTGCAGGCTGTTGCACGAACTATCACGTTTATCAGAAGCAGGGGAGAGAGAGGAAGAAGGGGCGGCCGGCCGCGGTGGCCGAGGGGACTGAGGAGCTCCAGTCACGGTCTGCACGGCCACTACGGTCGGGGGTTCGAATACCCCCTCGGGCATGGATATTTGTGCCGTCCTTAGTATTAGCTAGTTCATAAGTAGTTTGTAAGTTTAGGGACTGATGACGACGTAGTTAAGTCCCATAAGCTATACAAACATTTGAAGAAGGGGCGCAGAAGGTTGAGTAGAGGGAGTGGAGGGGAAGGGGCGATCAGACAAAGGAGGAAGGAGAAAATGGACAAACAGAAATTTGGAACTGGTAAGTGCTCAAGATCGACGAATTTTCCGCCCGTATGGTGTAAAATAGATAATACTGGTACGATTTACCTTCAACCATGGTAGTACTCAGTAACTTGCACACTGTTAAAGGAAACTTTGATGTGTTTTAAGTAAGTTTCGTTTCGCTGCAGACACTAGTAATTCGCACGCATACCGCAACGAGGGCGTGCGTCGTGTAGCGGCATGCCTCGGGAACAACTGTGCTCAGTTGTAGCTTTGTGGCTAACCTGTACGGTACTGTTCTGTTCATTCAAAATGTTTTTAGACTATCAACTCGCCCGCCGCGTGTGAGGTTCGCTCAGTGATACGGTTTTGTCACCAAGAAACCTGTCTGCTGCAGAAATTCATCAACAGATTTGGAAAGTGTACGGTGATACAGTTATGAGTGAAAGCAACGTGCGTAAGTGGGTACGAGAATTCAAAGATGGCCTTGACAACGTCCGTTATGAGAACCGCTTTGGTCGTCCATCTTCGATTTCAGACGATTCGGTGGCTTCAGTCGAAGCGAGGATTGTAGAGCAGTGCTTTACAAAATTGTTTCTGAACATCTACAGTTTAGGAAACTGTGCTCCCGTTGGGTCCCGAAACTCCTATGAGAGGACCACAAAAACCAAAGCCTTGAGTGTGAGCTGATGTTATTATCACGAAGAAAGTGATGTCTTCTTGAGTCAGATCGTAACTGGAGATAAATTATGGGTTTCGCATATCACTACCGAATCGAAGCAACAGAGCATGGAATGGAGACACACACACTCGCCTGTAAAGGTGGAGGCCAAATAGACTCTGTCTCAGAGCAAAACCATGGCGTCGATGTTTTGGGATACGCATGGTGTTTTGTCGGTCGACTTCAAGCAACGAGGAACCACTATGAATGCAGAAACTTAACCCGGTTCAGAAAACAACTAATGTCATGCGATAGTTAGTTGCAGAGTGAAGTTGTAGTCCAGTAGCAAGTGTGAACTGCCTGGTTTTAGAGCGCCACTTAAGAGGCGCTACTTTTTCCACGCAACAAAAAGTTCAACTGGGTTGCGCTTTGTTTCGCCACTTTCTGACCCAGCACCAAATATCGACATTCGACCGTTTCCTCGCGGCGTAATTCGAATCATTTTACTTCGTGTCAGTGTGTTTGCGTTAGAGGTTTACATTTTGTCGTCTTTCTTGGCGGCTAAAATGTCGAATAAATTAAGAAAATACTTCATGTGCTTGTGGAACAAAGTGTAGCGGTGGTTTGGCCGCGAATGAAATGAGCCGTGCAAATTGGGACCAGCTGAGACTGTGGACGCCATGTTGAAAACTGCACAACTAAGTAGTATTTTTGAAGTTCTGTGTGAACCACAGTGCAACTGCAGAAAAACACGCGTTGTTGTCTCGGTATAGTCGTTTGTGTGAAACCAGCTATACTGCCAAACCCTGAGCAAGTTACGCAGAGCGGTTCAAAAGATGCGGCATGCTGAAAAAGGGAATTGTCCTTCTCCATGACAATGCAAGAAGTCACACTGCGCATCATACCCGCGATTTGTTGGACAGTTTTGGCTGGGAAGTTTTCGACCACCCGCCCTACAGTCTTAAACTTGCACCGAGCGATTACCATCTGTTCCTCCACCTCAACTTCATTGACAACCGTTACAATGACGACGACATGAAGACGACAGTGAACTCTTGGTTATCGGAGCAGGTGGCAAGTTTTTATGAAGAGAGTATTTTAATTTGGTTGGGAGGTATGGCAATTGTTTGACCAAACTCGGCAACTATGTCGAAAAATAAAGTATGTACTTTCCGGAAATAAATTTTTTGAAACAACCTTTCGTTGTGTACTTATGTTCAAACGTATCTTACTTAAAAAGGAACACTACAGCTCGTAAATTCCTTCAACAATTCTGCATGGTGAACTTGTGTGTGCCGGCCGAGATATTCTTGCGAGCCTTCACTGCAGATCGTAACTGGCAGTGGTCCCGCCGTATGACGGACGTGGCGCCATATTTGGTCGTTCATTCCGAGAAGTGCGCGAGAAGGCCACACCGCGAAAAAAAGAGCCCAGGCGAGACCGAAAGCCTTCCCGGCAGTCATGCGCGGGGCGCGGCGCGGCGCTACGCCGAAGGAAGATTATGCAGTGCTTCTGGAGAAGCTCACTTCTGTTAGGAGCTGACGCCACCTCCAGCCGGTTTGTTGTGTCCTGTTGTATATGAGTGTGCGCCAACGCCGTCTCCCCTAGCAACCGCAAACTGCAATCCCGCGTGATACCCAAGAGCAGTAAAATTTCACATTCACGGCAGTTCTGGGGCTGTTTTATTATTTTAAGAGGATTGGAACATAAATAGTGGCTACTATTTATTCACAATCGATACGAAAACGTTACATGTTTGCACGTGTAACTGTCCTTCAAAGTAGTCACCAGTGTTGTGTAGAACCCGTTGCCAGCGATGTGGAAGGGGCATTATACTGTTAGCAGAGCCTGTTCTGTTGATGTTGCGAATGGAGCGGTCTACTGCCTGTCGAATGTCTGGAACAGTTCTGAAGCGACTGCCACGAAGTGGTTCCCTCATCTTCGGAATTACAAGTTACAAGGACTTAAATCAGGGGAGTACAGTGGATGGTACAGTGCTTCCCAGACTCATCGACCGAACAGAGCAACCACAGCTTGCGCTGTATGCGCCCGCGCCTTATACAACATGATGGGTGGGTTACGCATGAAAAGTTGCCGCTTCTTTCGCGAAGCTGGTCGCAGATGATTCTTCAAAAACCGTGGAGCGACGTAATGCGTTAGGGTAACACCATCAGAGTCGTAGACGAGAACCACCATAACTTTCACGATACAGGAACTCTGATGCACTTCCGATTTTCACGACGACCCACAATGACGCGATTCGTTGGATTGGCGTTTCAGTTTTAGCTCATACGATGTGGCCCATGCCTCATCAAATGTTAAGATACGGCGTAAGAAAGCCCCTCCTACGCGATCATAGCGCTCTAAGTGCGTCTGACCAGCGTCGTAACGCATCCATTTCTGCATTTCCGTCAATTCACGCTGGTCTCATGCTGATGCAGTTTTTATCATGCCCAGGCGTTCCTTCAGGATGCGAAGTACAGTCGTATGCGCTAATCCAGTTTCGTGGGCGAGATCATAAACCGTCTGGCGTCGATCACTGCCCGATGCATGTCTGCCACCGTTTGTCGGCCTTCGTTGAAGGCTTTTACCCAGCGTACCCCTGTTTTGTACGGCAATGCCGATTCCCCGCACGCCTCTTGAAGACCTTGTTGACACTGTCGTGCTGTACGACCTATGTCACATTCAGTTTTGATCCAAATCCGATGTTTTTGTTTCGAAAACACCGTTACATGAGACCAGTGTTTTTCAACCTTTTAGAATAGGCGACCCCCCAAAGAAAAATTTTCTTGCGATCCCCTTGCGAATAAAAATATTCTGGAGAGTGCCCACCTCAATCCACACGAATCGTCAAAAAAATAAATAAATAAATAAATAAAATGAGATAAATAAATAAATTTAATCTTGAATACTTTTACTTTGCAGCAGAATGTGCGATGATATGAAACTTCCTGGCAGTCGGTACAGCGCTTTCCCGTGAAAGGCAAAGGTCCCAGGTTCGAGTCCTGGTTCCAGCACACAATTTTACTCTGCCAGGAACTTTCAAATTTAATTTAATTTATTTTGCTACATCTCTCTTTAAAATTGTAGGACAGTATTTTTACATTATTTCCAACAGCAAAATATATTTCGCTTGACGAGTGTTTCGCATTCACTGCAAGACTCAGAAGCGGGTCCCACAGTAAAGACAATTTGTAAAGTACTAGATCTTTATTTTTGAATTTTTCAAAATTACTTGTTGTATCAAGTTGTTCTACCTGTCGACAGTTTCCAGGCTTTCCGCGTATTCCTAGTTGACACACAGCATTATAAAACAATCTATGATCTATTCAGTTCGTAATCAATGTTACACAACAAACTCCGTAATTTTAACATTAAATAAATTTCATTTAGGCATAAGTTTTCTTATTACTGAACCCATAATTATTTTATGGTGCAAGTACTTGCTCCTGTGACGGCCTCCCAGCGAGCAAGACTTTGCTACCCCCTGGGGGTCTCGACCCACAGGTTGAAAACCACTGCGTCAGACCACTCGCTCCCTCGATTTTGCGCACGCCTGTGACGTGGGATGGGCGAGTCCTTTTGGTCGGAAGTAAGGTAGACTATTAACAACAATAGTAGATTTCATTGCATAGTGCGTGCGCAGCAGTGTTGTCAGTATTTGAGTTTCAAATCTCCCCCCCCCCCCCCCTGTTGACTCGTTTGTCTACATATTACCGTTAAAGTTATATACATTTCTGTATTAGGCACAATACATAGATACTGACCCATTCTTCAGTTGGGAGAAATTTGGTGAACATAGCTAACACCATTATGAAGATTTATGTACCTAATGTTATGAAAATGTAGTTTCGAGAAAATGAGAATAGTATGTTCACAGTGATCTTGATTCACCGTATGCCTATTTCAGAACATTCCAGGGGCACAATTTTTTCTGCCGTGGGGGAGCGGTCGAGTGCAAAAATGTTCAAATGTTTGTTAAGCTTATGGGACTTAACTACGGGGTCATCAGTCCCTAAACTTACAAACTACTTAAGAACTAGGACGGCACAAATATCCATGCCCGAGGGGGGGATTCGAACCCCCGACCGTAGTGGCCGTGCTGACTGTGACTGGAGCGCCTCAGTCACCTCGGCCACCGCGACCGGCCGGTCGAGTGCATTGAGGGGTGTTTGTGTCGTCTTTAGTATAAGTTAGTTCATAAGTAGTTTGTAAGGTCAGGTATTGATGACCCCGCAGTTCAGTCCCTTAAGCTTTACAAACATTTGCACAATTGGCTTTATTGTTTCTAAGACTGTGGCAGGCATGGAATGTTTACGATATATTCCTTGCCTCAAGCATCAGCATAAGACATTTGTTCAAAGAGTGTTTAAGACTATAATAACTATTTAAAAGTAAATAAACCATACATTTTTGGAAATAATTTTTCCATTTTCACCTCCAGGTCTCCTTAATGTGTCCACGCTGAAATTGCCTGTTGGGGGGGGGGGGGCATGTCTTCAATTATTGATATGATGCCTAAACTTTCGGACATGTCTGACAGGCAATTGCAATTGACAATTTCAATGCGGACGCATTGATGCAGTCAATCCTTGGCAGGAATCCAGTACAGGTTGCGAGCAAGAGGAACTAATGGGCAGAGGTGAACTACCATCATAGTGTTCTATAGGTTCAGAACTGGCGTTCTGTAGGAAGCGTGTCTGGGTTACCTAATTGATTAAGGCGAAGAAATACGATGTAAAATCAGAATGTTGCAGACATACAAATGCTACGTGTATTTTGAATGGATTAAAGCACATCGATGGATATGGGGCAATTATCTAGCTGACAGTCACGCTAAAAGAACGATCACGAAATTCAGTAGGCTACGGAAAAATACCTATAAGTGTGGTGAAGAAGAAACTTCGAGAGGAGTTTATTAACAAATGGGAAATTGAGTGGCAAAGAACAAAAAACGGGGACAGCATTAAACCGTATTTTCCTAAGATCCGACAACGTTTATTGATTTAACTCCGAATATCACTGAATTTTACAGCAATGTTAACAGATCATGGAAAAGTGAAAGCTTATTATCAACGCATCTGAATAACTGACGACGGAACGTTCACATGTAACAGAGATGTCCAAAACTGTTGACCACTTGCTTTTCGAGTGCTGTAAATTACTGAAGGAGATGGACCATCTCAAGAAAAAAGTAGCTCAAAAAGGGAGAGGATGACCTGTCAGTAAATTTGATTTGCTACATAAATTCACTACAGACTTCTACAACTTAAGGAATTAAATAAGATTTCCTGCTGCGTAAAACTCGTTTGGTTTCTTTACGTAAAGTGATAAATCTTGTATAGCTAAAATGTCTTCCTTTGTAAATCCTTTAATCTTATGTACTGTGTTGTGTTTGCCGAAATACTTGATGTAACTTAACCGCCTGAATTTAATCTTCAAACATGTAATATTACTATATAATGAGACATGTCAAATAAATAAATAAAATACATTCTATGGAGAATTCTAGACATTTTCTTATAGAAACAGCCGCAACAGTAAAATAAACCACACACAAAAATGACGTCCTGACGTCCTATATTTTCGTAAAAAAATCCCGATATTTATCAGCTAACCATTCACCCCATTAACTACACACGTTTGGGTTTGCAGATAACAATCTGTCAAAACTACACAGTGATGTTTTGTGAGTTAAAGAACCATAAACACAACTACATGTGGTATTAAGGTAGGCCTAGTATATCTATAAAAATAAGAAACGTTTTATATTAGTTTCACAATTAACTGTAGTTTCTACACTTAATGTACAAAAAGTAACAATCATTTCATTGTTCATTTCACAGACAGTATAAAATAAATATCCCACTGATAATGCTGCAACGCCAGCGAAACATGTTTGGAAGAAACTAAAAACAATTGTGTTTGCTCCAGGCGGACCATACCAAAAAAGAAAATTTCTATGTAGGCTGCTTGGCATTCGCGGATGACATTGCTCTGATCACAGACACAGCGGATAATGCGAAGATCCAAACATAAAACCTAATTGAGTAAGCAAGGAAATATGGTTTACAAATTTCTTTCACAAAGACGGAGTTTATAATTAATGTAAAAAATTTACCAGAGAAACTACTCATAAATCAAAACAAAATCAAGAAAGTTAATTCATTCAAATATTAGGTGAGTGGCTATCCATACACAACAATGAGAAAGAAAGTCTAGACGAAAGAGCAAGAAAGGTGAACATAACATTCCAGACCACCAGAAACATATACAAGAAGAAGGCATTATTATGGGACACAAAAATTAAATACTACAGCACAGTGGTGAAAACAGAGGCTCCGAATGGTGATGAAACAGTAAAGCTAGTCCAAAAAGGAGGGATCAATAAACTAATGAAGATGGAAAGGAGACTGATGAGAAGCATACTCGGCCCAAGGACAACAGGAATAGTATACAACAGACCACGACCCAACAAAGGAATCTATGAACATGTAGAGAACGTAGTACATACGATGCGGAAAAGAAGGTCATTCTTTGGATATATGGCGAGAATGGAAAATGACAGGTTGATGACAAAATAATGAAGGTGTGATGCAAACAGGCGCCATGCCACGGAGACGCACTCATGCTTCCTACATCCTACTGTGCTAGTTGGAGTCAAACACTGGCCTCCGAGTAGCGGAATGGTCCTTTTGGAGAACTGACATCCAAGTTGGACGTTCTGCGTCACTTGTGAGACGGAGCTGATTGCAATACGTGAACATTCTTACATATATATAAGCGTTTCTGGACGTCCACGTAGCACAGACGTCCCCCAAGAACGTCGTAGTATAGGCTGCAGTGGTAGATCACAATGGGACACAGTTAAGTGTCGGGTGTCCCAGGGGTCTATTTTGGGACGACTGCTGTTTCTTATTTATATAAATGATTGTAAAATATTTTTGTTTGTAGATGATGCCAGCTTGGTAGTGAAGGATGTTGTTTGTAATATTGACACAGTATATTAGCGCAGACTCCGCTGCAGCCTGAAAATATGATATGATACCATAGCTGACACCGGCGGAAGGGTATCCGTGAGCTCGGCTTCCTTTCCTTGAGCCCCTGTTAATGGTCCTTGAAGTCACCGAAGGACCTATTGCACGCCGAATCGATGATAATGATGAATCCGGGGCTCTGACTGAAATACCCTTCGGTTCCCATACACTGTCATCTCTCTGGGTCGATCGCTTCATTCTCGACGACGTGTTTGTCCATGGTGAATCCACTCCGGTAGTGGTTCCGCTCCAAATGTCGAGCGAGAACAACTCCAATCAGATTCCTTGAAGTCAACTTCATTACTAAAATGCCGACATCTGCGTATATTTCATTTCATCCATCCTTTCTTGGAAGGGTGCCTGGACACAGGTGCTTATATATGATAAATAATGAATGAAGCAGAAGCTGTATGTTCGTTTTACTACAGGGCCAACCTGTTTCGGCACTTCTCTCTGTCATCGTCAGTCCTTTTATGGGAACACAGTCGCTAAGTTATTTTGTTGCGAAAGCGGACGGGCATCCGTATGAGGTAACGTTGCCGCTCTGCATTTAGCAACTACTCTATAGGGTCTCAGTCTTTGCATACGATAACTATCTATACATCTTATGAAATCGGCTATGTGTGTGTATATGTGAATGTATGCTCCACATATCCTCCTAAACTACTGGACCGATTTCAGCCAAACTCGGTACACCTGTTCCTTACTATCAGGCAACAATTTCTGTCGGGGTAAGAACCATCTACTATGAATCATACGTAAGGAGATATGACGTCATAAACAATGACAGTCGTGAAAAACGGCCGCATCATGCGATAATATTCTTCATCTGCTCCTAAAATAATGAACCGATTTCAACCAAATGTGGAAATATTCTTTGTCTGCAATCATTTGCTATGGTTGCAAAAACCATCTACGATACATAGTTCATACGATATCACGTTATAAACAATGAAGTCTGACACATCTTGCAGCGCGCGATAGCGTGATTTTATTCGTCAACTATTTGACAATGAGAGCACTTATCGACTTGCAATAAACTTTGAACATAATTTCAAAACCTTACGAAACTTTTTCTCGCTGGCTAAGTCAGCAAAATGATGAAAGGAGAAAAGTTTAACGCTTTCTAGTTTTTCGATGTTCGTTATGTATATCTACGGCATTAGGCATGACTTCTACACTGTAAATTGTATTTGCGAGACAATTCACAGACAGTATACATACATACCACTGAATGTTCCTTCGATACCATATCACCGTTCGACATTTAGTTCATGAGATCTGAAGTCATAAAGAATTTGGTTCATGAAAAACCGCATTACTTATGAGGTTTCGATTGATTACGTCTTTACTGCTAACACCATTCAGGACACATTTTGCAGACTTTAAGCACATATACCACTAAATGTACCTTCGAATTTACATCATAGTAAGACACATATTTCAGAAAATATGACGTCATAAGCAATAAAATTTCCGAATAACTGCTATATCATGTGCTATTTTTCCACATCTGCTCCTAAAATAGTGCACCGATTTCAACTAAACTTGATATGCATATTGCTTTAAGATGTATATATCCCGCGCTATGACGGGTTTTCAGCTAGTTTATTTATATTTTGTGAAAATATGTCGACAGCATTGTGCTGCAGTACCGTAGCCACAAAAAGCTTCTCTTCTCTCTCTTTTTTTTTAATTTTTTTTTTTTTTTTTTTTTTTTTGGTACAATGAAACACATTTAATTTAAAATCTTGTCTTATACCTTTTAGAAGAACATTGTAACGAACTTTACACGTAATTTCAAACTTTTATGAATTTTTTCCCACTGTTCATGCAGTAAAACTGCGGCGTTCTGCTTGATGTTACAATTTATTACATCCACAAAACTAATTCTATTAGTGAAACATTTTACAGATATACCACTGAATGTCGGTTCGAAATTGTAATACGACACATAGTTCATAAGCTAAAAGGTCATAAACAGTAAGATTTATGAAAAACTGCCCCATCAAGTCTGAACTTTGAATTTATTACGTTTTTACTACTAAATCTGTTAGTGAAATATTTTATGTACAGTTTGGACACATATCAATGAATGTAACTTCGAAATTATATTGTAGTAGACACACAGCTAAGGAAACAAGCAGCGCGTAATAGCTGCGTGGTCTAAGGCGTCATGCTACGGACTGAGTGGCCGTTTCCGCCGGAGGTTCGAGTTCTCCCTCCGGCATGGGAGTATGTTCCCGATGCCCTAAAAAATCGCCTAGTCCACGCCACACAGCCCCCGCTCGTGTAGCAACTTCGTGCGTGTAGTGGACTCCTGACCTATTCAGCGGAACCCAGAATCCCAAGTCGAGTAACCTGCAGCCTACACAGGGGAAGAACTGTGACCACAAAGGTTTTCCCGGCGTAATAACTGTTTGTAATCTTCTCGGGTCTGCAGCCGGATACTAAAGTCAACTTGACACAATATTTCAGCTGTGCAACTGCCCGCCATCCTCAGGTGAGCTTGCTGATAGACAATCTCGCCGGAACTGAGTTACCAGTGCAATCGGCGGCTCCTTTATACATCGAGGAAGGCCCATAGCGCGTGCGCAAAAAGTGACAGTGACTGCCCTCTGGCGCACAAGACGTACAGCGCTCCGGTGGTAGAGTCCGGCGAAATCGATAATCGATGATAAAATTATTATTCAGATTTATGAAGTACCAAACGTTGTTTTTTAACATCTGATAACACCGGGTTCCAGGATTTACTAAGAAGGTAGCCTTTGTCTCTGTTAATCAGATTGTCAGATAATCGAATTTCTATGGATTCCTTTAAGATACAGTCCCAGTAACGAGATGCTGAAGCAACCATGTGAGTTTCGTTATATGACATTCTATGTCCCTCATCGAGACGGTGCTCAGCTACCGCCGACTTCTCGGGCTGGAGCAAACGTGTGTGCCGTTGATGTTCAATACATCTGTCCTGAATGGTGCGGATATACGTTTTCCCACATTGACAGGGAATCTTATATACCCCGGGCTTCCTCAGACCCAAATCATTCTTCACAGATCCAAGAAGTGCTCTCGTCTTTACTGGCGGACGAAAAACACTCTTTTTTAAAATTCTTCCTATCTTTGATGAAATACTCCCGGCGAAAGGTAGGAAAGCAACTGATTTATGGGTCTCATTTAATGGTTCAGGTGAAGGACCAAACTCTAAAGCACAGCGGATCTGCTTATCTGTGTAGCCATTCTGTTGAAACACAACTTTTAGATGATCTAGTTCTTGCGTCAAACTTTCTGCATCCGAAATAGCGTAAGCTCTTCTCGCTAATGTCCGAAGAACGCCAGTACGTTGGGCCGGAGGATGAGAACTCGAGGCATGCAGATAGCGGTCCGTGTGCGTAGGTTTTCGATAAACGCTATGTCCCAGTTTCCCATCATCTCTTCTGTAAACCAGCACATCAAGAAACGGAAGCTTCCCTTCCTTATCGACTTCCATTGTGAACCTGATGTTGGGATGCATGCAATTAAAATGGTCCAAAAGGCGGTTGAGAGATTCTTCCCCATGAGGCCACACCATAAAAGTATCATCGACGTACCTCCAAAAACAAGTTGGCTTAAGAGCCGCCGTCGTCAAAGCCATATCTTCGAAATCCTCCATAAAAAGATTGGCTACTATGGGGGATAATGGACTCCCCATAGCAACACCGTCAGTTTGTTCATAAAATTTGTCATTAAATAAAAAGTACGTCGATGTGAGTACATGACGACAAAGCTCAGCTGTTTCTTTGTCCACCTTTTCACCAATCAATTGCAGAGATTCTTCCAGAGGAACCCGGGTAAACAACGACACTACATCAAAACTCACGAGCAAATCAGAAGGACTAAGGCGTAATGATTGTATAAAATCCATAGAGTTCAGAATGTGATGATTAGAGTAGATTAGATTAGATTAATACTTGTTCCTTAGATCATGTATACGACATTTCGTAATGATGTGGAACGTGTCAGTTTAGTAAATTATGTCTATACTTGACAATCTATATTTTAAGAATTTTTTTTGTAAATTTTTTTTAATTTTTTTTATTTATTTTTTTATTTTATTTTTTTTTATTTATTTTTTTATGTTTTATCTAAAAATTCATCTACATTGTAGAAGGAGTTGCCATTCAGAAATTCCTTTAATTTCTTTTTAAATACTAGTTGGCTATCTGTCAGTTTTTTGATGCTACTTGGTAAGTGACCAAAGACTTTTGTGGCAGCATAATTCACCCCTTTTTGAGCCAAAGTTAGATTTAACCTTGAATAGTGAATATCATCCTTTCTCCTAGTGTCGTAGCTATGCACACTGCTATTACTTTTGAATTGAGTCGGATTGTTAATAACAAATTTCATGAGTGAATATATATATTGTGAAGCTACAGTGAGTATCCCTAGATCCCTAAATAAATGTCTGCAGGATGCTCTTGGGTGGGCTCCAGCAATTATTCTGATTACACGCTTTTGTGCAATGAATACTTTTTTACTCAATGTTGAATTGCCCCAGAATATGATCCCATATGAAAGCAGTGAATGAAAATAGGCGTAGTAAGCTAATTTACTGAGATTTATATCACCAAATTTTGCAATGACTCTGATAGCATAAGTAGCTGAACTCAGACGTTTCAGGAGATCTTCAATATGTTTCTTCCAATTCAGTCCCTCGTCAATGCAAACACCTAAAAATTTTGAATATTCTACCTTAGCTACAGATTTATGTTCAAAGTCTAAATTTATTAATGGTGTCATGCCATTTACTGTATGAAACTGTATATACTGGGTTTTATCAAAGTTTAATGAGAGTCCATTTGTAGAGAACCACTTAATGACTTTCTGGAAGATATCATTTACAATTTCATCAGTTAATTCCCGTTTGTCAGGTGTGATAGCTATACTTGTATCATCAGCAAAAAGTACTAGCTTAGCATCTTCATGTATGTAGAATGGCAAGTCATTAATATATATTAAGAACAGCAAAGGACCCAAGACCGAACCTTGTGGGACCCCATTTTTAATAACTCCCCAGTTAGAAGAATTAATTGTGTCATCTACATCATGTGAACTGCTTATTTCAACTTTCTGCACTCTTCCAGTTAAGTATGATTTAAACCATTTGTGCACTGTCCCACTCATACCACAATACTTAAGCTTATCTAGAAGAATCCCATGATTTACACAATCAAACGCCTTTGAAAGATCACAAAAAATCCCTACTGGTGATGTGCGGTTATTCAAATCATTTAATATTTCATCAGTGAAGGTGTATATAGCATTTTCAGTTGAAAAGCTTTTTTGAAAACCAAACTGACATTTTGTTAGAACATTATTTATACTAATATGTGAAGCAATTCGAGAATACATAACTTTTTCAAAAATCTTTGATAAAGCTGTCAGAAGTGAGATGGGCCGGTAGTTGTTGACATCGTATGTATCCCCTTTTTTATGCAAAGGTTTAACTATAGCATATTTCAGTCTATCTGGGAAAATACCCTGCTTTAATGAGCTATTACAAATATGACTGAGAATCCTACTTATCTCCTGGGAACAAGTTTTTAATACCCTGCTGGAAATGCCATCAATTCCATATGACCGTTTACTCTTGAGAGAGTTTATTATTTTCCTAATTTCTGAAGGTGAGGTGGGTGGAATTTCAATTGTATTAAATTGTGTGGGTATGGCCTCTTCCATTAATTGCCTTGCTCCTTCTAATGAACATTTAGATCCTATTTTCTCCACAACATTTAAAAAGTAATCATTAAAAATGTTTTCAACTTCTGACTTTTTGTTGATAAAGTTTTCATTTGTTTTGATGGTAATACCCTCTTCCTCTGCTCTTGGTTGCCCTGTCTCCCTTTTAATAATATTCCAAATTGTTTTAATTTTATTATCAGAGGAGCTAATCTCAGACATGATGCACATGCTTCTTGATTTTTTAATAACTTTTCTTAATGTAGCACAGTAGCTTTTATAATATTTTATTGTTTCTTGGTTATTACTCTTTCTTGCGGACAGATATAGTTCCCTTTTTCGGTTACACGATATTTTTATACCTTTAGTAAGCCATGGTTTTTTGCATGGTTTCTTAGAATTAAATTTTACTAATTTCTTGGGGAAACAGTTATCAAATACCCTTACAAATGTATCGTGAAATAAATTATAATTTAAATTAACATCAGGTTCCTTGTAAACCTCATCCCAGTCTAACTGCTGTAGACTTTCTTTGAAATTTTTAGTTGTTAAGTCATTAATCGAGCGCACTATTCTGGTGGACAGTTTCGAATTACTGAACGGAGCTATTTCATATACTGTTACTAGCTGTGCACCATGATCCGAAAGACCATTCTCAATGGGACAAGCATTTATGTTGTTAAACTTATCTTGGTCTATAAAAAAGTTATCTATCAATGTACTGCTGTCCTTTACTACCCGAGTAGGAAAATCAATAACGGATGTCAGATTGAATGAGCCAAGTAAGACTTCCAGGTCTTTCTTCCTATTACACTCTTTCAGTGAATCTACATTGAAATCACCACAAATAATAATTTGCTTCCCCCTATCTGACAGATAGCACAACAAGGCATCCACGTTTTCCAGAAATAACTGAAAGTTCCCTGAAGGGGACCTATATACTGTTACAATTATAAGATAATCATCATTAAGTTTAAGCTGGCAGGCACATGCTTCAATATGCTGCTCTACACAAAACTTTTTTGTTTCTAAATTTTTTACACTGTGATAGCTTTTGGCATATATGGCAACTCCTCCTCTTATCTTATTATCTCTACTTACATTTGAGACTAATTTATATCCACTGACATTCACATTTTCCATACCGGTGACAATGTGATGCTCAGACAGGCATAGTATATCTATTACATTATCAGTTTCTATAGCATCTAAACAAACTAAAAGCTCCTCTATTTTATTCTTTAGTCCCCCAATATTCTGGTGAAAAATGCTAACATTATTTTTTACTTTACTTCTCTGAGAAATATTTGATTTTTCAACATTTTTAGCACCTGCCTGCCTGAGCTTCTCACTGGACACTGATCTTAGCCTAAAAAAGAAGTACCTTCATGAATTGCAGTGTCCCCCCTTAAGGACTTTGCTATCAACCCAGCTAGTTTCCCCTTCCCTTTCCTATTGAGATGTAGGCCATGTCTAGTGAAATCCCACCTATCAATAGCATCCACAGGAACCAAACCGATGTCCGACAGTGTGTCCGCCCTAAGCAGTTGATCAATCTCCATATTGACTCTCCTGACGGAGCGGTTCAATTGGGGTTGATCGTACCGCATGAAAGCAGGCAACAGTCCAACATTTGTCTGAGTCGTTGCAGAAGCTATTTTAACCAGGTCACACTCAATATTGTAGCCCTGATCCCTATCAATGCTGTTTCCCACCCCACCCACTATAACAACATGATCCTGTTTTGTGAAACCCTTACACAAGGAACCTATATCCTCTACCACCTGGCTTAGACCTGCACTGGGCTTGAAAATGTTTGTGACCTGGTACCTGTCACCTAGTTTTTCCTGTAAAATCTGGCCCACACCTCTTCCATGACTACTTCCTAACAACAGAACTTTCCTCCTACTATCTACTTTTTTTGAAACCGTTGGTTTCCTTGTGAAAGTCTGTTGCTTCCTAACTGCACCTACTTCTAAAGGAGCCTCTTCCTCACTTGACTGTGGTAGCAAGGCAAATCTATTGGTTGTGCCAATTGTGAAGCTGTCAGGAACTATACTCTCTCTGTGGCCCCTGTTCCCTGCTACCACTTCCCACCCATGCTCACCCTTCTCCCCCCTTAACCTCGTAAGTTCCTCCCTAGCACTATCCAGTTCAGCCTGAAGGGCCCTAATCTTCCCTTCCTGTTCAGCTATTTTTCTGTCCCTTGAACACACTTTGCAAAACAAAGGAAGAGACTCATTTGCTTCCCTCTTTCCCAAATGTTCACATTTCCCCACGTGTGGGCTGTTCCTCCCAGGTTATATGGTTTACCCAAGATACACAAGCAAGATGTCCCTCTTCGTCCGATTGTACGTAATTTGGGCGCTCCTACTTATAACTTGGCGAAACATTTAGCATCTGTTCTTAGCCCACACGTGGGCTTTTGCACAAACGTTACGTTTATAATAGCTGCAAGTACCCGGCTTTGCCCGGGTTTAAAATAAGGTTTTCTGTAGAAACGTACAAAACTGTTTATTTGCATGTAATAAAAGGGTACATTTATGTTAAACAACATTTTTGTCAGTTCAATTTGGAGTATGTACAAAAAGATTTTCGTCTTTGCCGACTCTGGAGCAGGCTACATGCAACTGTCCATGAGAAAAGCATGGTGTCTGCAAGTCTATACGTGCAATCCTTAGAAACTTGCCCTGTGACTTGTTGTCATGGCAAAGCACAGTTTCAAAGGTAACTGCATTCTCTTGAATTGTATGGTGCTGTCTGGGGAAATGATAGGTATTCTTGGAATGAAGACATCCTCATCTCATCTTCACCACAAAAACATTCAAAATCACTCTCAATAACCAACTTGCTTGATTTCCTTTCTTTTTGGGAGGGGTGTTCATTATCACACGGCTTAGAACAGGCACATAAGAGAACAAACTAACAGACAACAAATGAGTCTTTTGAGTATAAAGATATCAGAAGATGACGTCTGAGTAACGTCGAAACCGGTCATCCTAAAATATACGAAGCGCGTCCAGAAAGTAAGTTGCGTTTCAATTTATCTCCGCTGCAGTGCTGCGATTGCAGCTCCGCACATGCGCTGTAGACGATGTGTATCAAGGAGAAGAACGTGCGCCATTTTGAGTTCGCTGTCAGTTCAAATTCAAATGTTTGTTAAGCTTATGGGACTTAACTACGGGGTCATCAGTCTCTAAACTTACAAACTACTTATGAGCTACTTACGAACTAGGACGGCACAAATATCCATGCCCGTGGGGAGATTCGAATCCCCGACCGTAGTGGCCGTGCAGACTGTGACTGGAGCGCCTCAGTCCCCGCGGCCACCGCGGCCGACCGCTGTCAGTTACGAACGCTTTGTTGTGCTTGTTTGAAATGTCGGCGTTGATTGAAAATCCCGCCGCCTGTGAAATCAGGTCGGTGATTCGGTTTCTGAATGCGAGGGAAGTGAAACCAAGTGAAATTTATCGGCAAATTTGCGATGTTTACGGACCAAATGCGATGAGTGATTCGATGGTGAGAAGATGGGTCAGGCAGTTCAATGGCGGGCGTAGTGATGTGCACAATGAAGAACGAAGTGGGCGTCCACCTTTTGGTCACAGAAGAACTGGTTCACGCGATTGATCACAAGATCCAGGAAAACCGTAGGTTTACAATTAGTGCTCCTTGGCGGTAATCACTTCACCAGTGACGACGAGCTGAAACAAACTGTTTCCAACTGGTTGAACACACAGGCGGCAGATTTCTATGAAGAAGGTATACAAAACCTGGTGCCACGCTATGACAAATGCCTGCAAAATTTCGACAGTTATGTGGAAAAGTAGTTTAAGAATTGTAGAATTTTGTGCAATAAAAAATTCTTCTATATCTGTGTACAATTTCATTTTATTACCAAACGGAACTTACTTTCTGGACGCGCCTCGTATAAACGCTATCTTGGCTGGAAACCTGTAAAAAAAATAACATCCTCTACATAATTTTTTTTTTTTTTCATGCAAAAATTACCCCGTTTCTGGACTAAGCTTCCTCGACGTCGGCTGCCTAGGCAGCCTGTTAGCTGCCAAGCCCCAGCAAGGTCCCCGCGCCGCGGTCCGTGACGTAACGTAACGCCGGCTCACACCACGGCCGATGTCTGAGCGCCCGCGCGCTATTTCCGACAGGCGTGTTGACGGTGGGTCACGCGAACGCTCGCGGAATCGTCACCCCAAGGCCGACCGGCCGCCTGTCCCCACTTTACGGCCGGCCAGTATTTTCCCGGCATCCGCTGAGCTGCACGTGCCTCAGTGTTATAACACAGCCTGCGGGCTGCTGTTTACTAACTGTCGCGATTCTTGCGAAGTCACTCAGGAAAGAACGAGATCGCCTGTTGCGAAAGGCAACTGCATCATACAAACATTATGAATATATATATATATCAGAACAGTTGCCGTCACGTAACTAGACAAGCAGAAAATACGTGACACGCTACGGTAAGAATAGTTAAAATTGATTTAAGACATGTTTACAGTTTCGCTGCTGTCTGGAATTGAACTGCATACAAAGTTTATCACGTATAGCAAAACCCAAGATCACTAATTATTTTGGTCCGCTTTAGGTTACGGTAGTAACACTAAAAGTGGGCCTTTGCGATCTTTTTAGGGCTGGAAATTTAACTTTTTTTTTTTGCTGTATTCCTCTTAAGTTACGTTTCTAATGATTTTAGAAGCAAGATTTACGCTGTTGTATGCATCCATATACATACTACAAAATTGCATATGCTGAAAAGCAAGGCTTATTTTTATGGACTAAAATAATTTTGTAGCACTAACATTTGCACTAATTTTATAGCACTATTGTACTAAATACACTGATCGTTCAATAGTTGCCATGCAAAATAATTAACACTACTTTTCAGTTGTAACCCACAAATTGCGTGTTCTTTGGAGTTCACAAGCTACTGCGAAGTGCAACACTGACTACTTGGTATTTTTATAGCGATTATCCGCAGATGACAGTAAGTGTGCACGACGAAAAGGTTGAACACTCATAGTCATATACGTGTTGTTTCAATTGAGAAAAAAATGTTTCTGATCTATCTTAGACACTGTGAAAGTTATGTACACAACTGTAGCCAGAGGGTCTGAAAAGGTTAAACGAGACGAAAATTAAATAAACTAGTTTGTAAATTATCTACAACTTTGCTCTGCTTCTTTTTTCCATTTCAGAGATATTTGCAAAAATAACGGCAATTTGACGCTGTCTCTGTGTTTGTAACGTGTTCCCACTTTTTTTGTCGCGCCGTTCAACCGATCGGCACCAAGTTGTACAGACATAATTGTTGGCCGCCAACGACCAAAAGCTCCATTTTGCAAAGGTATCGGAAAAAAATTATATTAAAAAAACTGTAAATAACATAAAACGTAGTGAGAATTAAGACGTGAGAATTAACAAAATGGAAAGAGCATATGGTCTGACTAAAATATTTACAACACAAAATGTATATCTAGGAAAACAAAACTAAAACATTACTCCACAGTGATGCGACCAGAATGTTTATATGAATCTGAATGCCTAACGATGAACTATAAGACGGATAAGCTAGAGGTACTGGAAAGAAGAATTATTAGAAAAATAATGGGTACAATAAAAACTGGAGACGTGTGAAAAATAAGAAGTAATGAGGAGATCTACAAAAATATAGAGAAAATAACGGAAGTAATGGCCAAACGAAGATGAAACTTTTTCGGACACCTCTACCGAATGGATGGAAATTGACTAACAAAACAAGTACTCCTATATTTCTGGAAGAACAAATCGACAATAACATGGGGTACAGAAGTAAAGAAAGCTCTAGAAAAAAACACCATAGAATCAGTAATAGCCCAAAAACGTTTTGAAAATAAAATACTAAAATTGGATTTCAAAGCAGAAGAAATAAACATTCAGGTACAACATGGACAGAAGAAAGTAAAAGAGCTCACTGGGGGAAAATGAGGAGCTACTGGAAAAATAGGAAACAACAACAAAGGAAGAACAGGAACCGAAGTTGTTGACGTGATCCTAGTTGGTCAACACGTAAAAAATATATATTAAAATAATAGTTTATAGATGCAAAAGTTCAAGAAAATAGTATGTTTTTCAAAGTTAAATTCTGAAATATCAAATAATTTTAGCCGTCTCTTAACATACGGCCAGAAAGAATATTACTTGAGTGCATACATGTTATCACAAGGGTAGACTCGTAAACGTATCACCAATTTAATTAAGACCACAAACGACTTACAATCTGATTTGTTCAAAAGGAATTTATTATGATTACATCGCCGTACTCGGTGCAGAATTTCAGGAGTGTTTCTTAATTTTTAGTGGATTGCGGACATTTTATTATATTAAACTCTATACGCGATTTTAAAATGTTGGAGACTACGTATTACATCTCCATGTAAACGTCCTTTCCGCCTTGTCCATGATACGCAACCTTGCTTGTAAATAAGATGTTTTTCTTACCTAATCTTTATCAAAATGTACATTTTCAAGAAACCCAATCGGTTTATATGAACAGTTACTTGGCAGTTTGTACACGGCTAGATCAATTATTTGGAAAGACGCGTTTACTTAAAGTGTGAGATAACCCCAAAAATATGTGAGTATAAAGACATATGTTTAGTAAAATTAAATATTAAACAAATTAGCTTCTATTGAAAAATTAGTGTTAAAGAAAATATTTTTTGTTTAATTTCATAATATATTTTTATAATTTAGTGCGAAATATTTACAAAAAAAAAAAAAAAAAAAAAAAAAAAAAAAATTAAAACTAAATAACAGCCATATACAACCGCTCGCTCAAAGAAGGATCTGTACCAAAAGATGGAAAGGTCACACCTATATTCAAGGAAAGCAGTAGTAGTAACCCACTAAACTACAGGCCTATTTCATTGACGTCAATTTGCAGTAGGGTTTTGGAACATATCCTATATTTAAATATTATGAATTATCTCGAGCAGAATGATCTAGTGACCCAAGCTCAACACGTATTTTGAAAATATCGTTCATGCGAAACATAACTAGCTCTTTATTCACTCGAAGTGATGAGTGCTTTATACAAGGGATCTGAAATTAATTCCGTATTTCTTGATTTCAAGAAGGCTTTTTGACACCATAATTCAAAAACGGCTTTTTATCAAATTGCGTGGTTACGGTATATCGGCACAAATTTTCTCAGAGAGAACACAGTTCCTAGTAATCGATGGTAAGGGATCGACTAAAACAAAGGTGATTTTGGGCGTATCACAGGGTAGTGTTATTGGTCCTCTGCCGTTCCTTATTTACATAAACGATTTAGGGGAAAGTCTAAGTAGCTCTCTTAGGTTGTTTGCAGATGACGCCGTCATTTACCGTCTAGTAAAATCATCTGAAGATCAAAACCAACTGCAGAACGATCTAAATAAGATAGTACTATGGTGTAAAAAATTGGCAACTATCTCTAAATAATTATAAGTGTGAAGTCGTCCACATGATTACGGAAAGAAGTCCGTTAAACTTGGTTTACAAGGTAAATCAATCAAAAGTGAAGGCCGTAAACTCCACAAAATACCTAGGAATTACTATTACTTCAGACTTAGACTGGAAAGAACACGTATGTGATGTCGAGGGAAAAGGAACCAGAGACTGCGTTTTATTGGCAGAACCCTTAAAAGATGCAACAAACCTACTAAAGAAACTGCATACACTACGCTTGCCCGTTCTTTTTTGGAGTATTGCTGCCCAGTGTAGGATCCTTATCAGGTGGGTTTGCCGGAGGACATCGAAGAAGTCCAAAGTAGGGAAGCTCGTTTTGTATTGTCACGATACAAGGGAGAAAGCGTCGCGGAAATGATACAGCATCTAGGATCGCGTTTATCTCTGCGGCGTGGACTACTTGCGAAACTCCAATCGCCAAAATTCTCCTCCGAATGTGAAAATATATTGTTGCCTCCTACTTACATAGGTAGAAATAATCATCAGAATAAAATACGAGAAATCAGAGCTCGAACGGAGAGATTCTGGTGTTCTTTATTCTCGCGCGCTATTCGAGAAAGGAAAGGGAGATAAATAGTATAAAGGTGGTTCGATGAACCCTCTGCCAGGCACTTAAATGTGATTTGCAAGGTATCTAATGTAGGTGTAGATAAACCTAAAATGGACCTTAAAACACGCGAATGCAACTTTTTTTTCTTTTTGGCCTCTAGTGTATACTGTACTGCCGTCATCGGATCTGACATTTACATAGCTACGCCTAATTCCATAACGGTAATGGTAGTATAATCTTTCGGATCCAGTCATCTAAATAAAAGATAATAATTAGCGATCTTGACGACTGCTTTACATTTAAATCTGTTGAACACTATCCCTCCCTCCCCAAGAATGACACCTTATATGCATACATTTCTTGGTCGAAAATAGAAATGTTACCATAATCCTACATAAATAAAATATATAATCAGTTTTGGGAATCCGACCGTCCTAGACTTAGTAGCTAAGTATCGTATCAGTCAGCTTCAAGGGGCAATAAAAATTTAGTATCATTATTTACTGTAATAATACCGATAGTAAATATCAAAACTACTGTCATATTATACCAAATTATAGGTAAAAATCCCATGCTACGTTTCTCACAATAAAACAAGAACTTCAATTTTGAACTTTTTATTTTGAAACTGACGACGCTCAAACATACCAACTATACTCATCCATTAGCCAAAAGTTATTACACTTAGTGACTTAAAACAACTTCACATTTAACTTCAAACCTTAACGAGACTTTTTCTCTATGACTTCCCCACAAAATGACGAAAGCTATCGGTCACTACATTTTCGTTGTTCATGCAGTGAGACTTCTACATCTGCCATGAAGTTTCAATTTATTACGTTAATGACTATTAACTCAGTTCTTTTAACACACTTTACAGATAGCTAATACATACGAGGATCACTTTTAAAGTAAGCACGGTTTTCTAGTGGAGCACGAGAAATTTTATTCATGAAAATTAATTGTATGGTTTAATCAACAACCATCCACAAATTTTTTTTATTTAAAGTATATGGTTTCGGATACAACTTTCTTTTTTAAACATGAGTTACCCCTTGTGACATAACTGACTATTCAATACGCAGAACATAATGAGTTGTCTCTCCCTCAAATGTTTGTTAAGCTTAAGGGACTTAACTACGGGGTCATCAGTCCCTAAACTTACAAACTACTTATGAACTACCTACAACTAAGGACGGTACAAATATCCATGCCCAAGGGGTGATTCGAACCCCCGACCGTAGTGGCCGTGCAGACCGTGACTGAAGCGCCTCAGTCTTCAGATAGCTGTACCTAACTGCATCCCAACAGGCCTACCAGTTCTGATATGAATATTGTTTCTAAGTGCCAATGACTTTCTACAGCCGGCCGCGGTGGCCGCCGCGGCCGGCTGTGTCTCTTCCTCAACTGTGCATTGATTGTAAACGAAGATGTGGCTTGTGAATTGAACATCTTATGGACATGAAACTCAGTCCAACAAGCATCAATACAGACCTAAAAATCCTCAAATGCAGCAACAGCTCCCCAGAAAAATTAATAATCGAGAGACAAGTATAAACTGCAAAAAGTCTTAATTGAAAAAAAAATGAATACATCGCTTTGTGCAATGGAACTTACCCCCTTGGTCTCAAAGAAATGTCACACACAATAAAGACACAGTATATATAAATGAAACAAATCATACCCACAAGCCTTCCACTCCAAACACAGCTGTCTACTCCACCCGCATCTTGTTTTCACAAATCTCAAACAGTGAAAGTGGATATTCAAATAGTGCTATTTTCCTTCACCATTCCACCAATGAAGGTACCAACACACATAACTTGAACACACACACACACACACACACAAAGATATGAGCAAAAGTATTACTTTTTTTTAAATGGAAACTTTTTCTATTCGGAAATTTATTTCCTATCCTAAAGATCTATTCAGAAGTGTATTACAGCCTACCATTCACTGAAACACAACAGTATTAATTACATAACACGACTTTGAGCCCGGAATCAGAAACTCGTCCACTTGCTATAGTTGTCAGAAAACAAATGAAAACCAAATAAAAACATAAGATGACTTTGCCTGTCCTGCACCACTACTCAGGAGGTGCACAAAGTGGTGAGCCTGGGTACCTGTAAATTTCTGCACTCATTGAAAGAACTACTCACTGCTTACAGTGTTGCCTGCTGAAGAGAATTACAAGCAAGCACGATACATTTCTGCATGCCCTCTGGAATATCGCGATAGACAGCGTTTTTAATGCATCTCCAAATAAAAAAGTCCAGAAGGTTTAAATCAGAAGACCTAGGAGGCCAAGTAAATCTCCTTCCTCGACCAATCCATCTGGCATGACACCTTCGGTTCACAACACGACGTGCACGCAAGGCATTATGTGCTGGACATCCATCGTGTTGATACCACACTATCATTATCGTTCTTAGCGGCACTTCATCCAGAAGAGGAGGAAGAATTCGTCTGATGAAGTTGGCATACACTGTGTCGTTTAGGTTACCACTGATGAAATAAGGGCCAATAATTGTAGTACCAAGCATCCCACGCAAGACGTTTCCATTGACACTGATGTTCCACTTGTCTAAGCCATCGCGGGATGTCGCTGGACCAATAATGCATGTTCCTTGTATTTACCTCTCCTTTGTCTCAAATCAAATCAAATGTTTGTAAATCTTTCGGAGCAAATTTCGTGTTCATCAGTCCGGTCATCAGTCCGTAGCTTACAAACTACTTAAACTAAGGTAAACTAACCTAAGGACAACACTCACACACCCATGACCCAGGTAGGACTCGAACCTCCGACGGCGAGAAACTGCGCCCTTCGTCTGAGAAGGAACATTCATCAGTAAATAGAAATTTGGAGAAGAAGTTCGGGTTGGTGGGGATTTGCTGCTGTGCCCACTGACAGAACTGTACACGATTTTGGAAATCATTCCCATGCAATTCTTGGTGTCGTTGTACATGGCAAGGATGGAACCAATGACGTGTAAGAAATCTTTCACGCAGGAGGATCGCACAAATGTATCATCATTTGATCAACGTACTAATTCCGAAATGGAGAACATAGTAGGTATTTCCAGTGTAGAGAAGCAGCTAAATACGAAAAAGTCTGCTGGTCCGGATGGAATACCAGTTCGGTTTTACAAAGAGTATTCTGCGGCATTGGCCACCTACTTAGCTTGCATTTATCACGAATCTTTAATTCGCGCAAAGTTCCTAGTCACTGGAAAAAAGCGCAGGTGACTCCCATTTATAAGAAAGGAAAGAGAACTGACCCACACAATTACAGGCCAATATCGTTGACATCAATTTAATGTAGAATTTTGGAGCATATTCTCAGTTCGAATATAGTAAATTTCCTTAAAACGGAAATGCTTCTTTCGATGTATCAGCACGGGCTTAGGAAACATCGTTCATGTGAAACTCAGCTTGTCCTTTTCTCACATGACATCTTGCGAGCCATGGATGAAGGGCAACAGGCGGATTGTGTTTTTCTCGACTACAAAAAGGCGTTCGACGCGGTGCCACACTGCAGACTGCTAACGAAAGATACGAGCTTATGGAATAGTTTCACACACTTGTGACTGGCTGGAAGACTTCCTAAGTAATGGAACGCAGTACGTTGCTCTCGACGACGGGTGTTCATCAGAGACGAGTGAATCGTCAGGCGTGCCCCAGACGAGTGTGATAGGACCGCAATTAATTTCGATCTATATAAATGATCCGATAGACAGAGCAACTTGTAATTTGCGGCTGTTTGCTGATGATGCTGTGGTGTATGGAAGAGTGTCGTCTTTAACTGACTGTAATTGCATACAGGATGACTTAGACAAAATTTCTAGTTTGTGCGAAGAATGGCTCTCACTGTAGAAAAATGTAAAGTGAAGCGCATGAGTAGGAAAAACAATCGCATAATGTTCAGCTACAGCATTAGTAGTGAGCTTCTTGATGCTGTCGCGTCGTTCAAATATCTAGGTGTAACATTGCAGAGCGATATGAAATGGAACGAACATGTAAAGACAGTTGAGAGTAAGGCGGACAGCCGACTTCGGTTTATTGGGAGAATTTTGGGAAGATGTACTTCATCTGTAAAGGAGACCGCGAATAAAACGCTTGTACGACCACGTCTTGAGTATCGCTCAAGTGTTTTGGACCCGCAGCAGATTAGTTTAAAGGAAGACATAGAAGCAGTTAAGAGGCTAGACGCTAGGTTTGTTACTGTAGGTTCGACCAATGCGCGAGTGTCACGGAAATGCTCCGGCAACTCGCTGGAGGAAAGACGGCGTTCTTTTCGTGAATTTCTGTTGAGGAAATTTAGAGGGCCGGAATTTGAAGCTGAGTGTAGTACGATCTTGCTGCCACCTACTAACATTTCGCGTAGTGATCACAAAGACAAGATAAGAGAAATTAGGGCTCGTACGAAGGCATATTGGCATTCTGTTTTTCCTCATTCTATTTGGGAGTGGAATAGGAAAGGAAATGCCTAGTAGTGGTACAATGTACCCTCCGCCACGCACCTTACTGTGGATTGCGGAGTATGTATGTAGATGTAGAAGAGTAGGATGTACACTCCTTTAAGGAATGAAAATTTCGTGTTCAAACTGTCGTTTGCTCACATGTTGATTCATAGCAACGGAAACTAGAACGGCATGGCAGCTTCGTTTTTGCGAGTGCTACGACGATTTCGTTGCCGTGGGTTGAAACTTCCCGTTTCCTGAAGCGTCGGAGACGATAAAACATCCGTCCGGAAGGTGGGTTGTTGTCAGGATACCGCTCTCTGTACAGTTCCTCTGCCTGCGTAGCATTTCGCCTACCTTCAACGACAACAAAAGAAACGTTATGTCGCTGCAGTTCGTAGGAATGACAGCCTTTACTGCATGCCTTCTCTACGCAACAGTGCTTAAAAGGACTAAACTACTGTACTAAACGCACTCGTATTGTACGTAAGAAAACAGTATTGCAATTACTGTTCAGGTAACTTACATTCCTTATAGATGAGTAGCATTTATGCCTCCTCTTCTTTGGTGTACATTTCTACTCACACAACTCTTACGATGGTTGACGGAATGACGGGTGTGCAGTCTTCTTATGTTTACATTTGTCCTCTGTTCAAGTCAGCACGTGGATGTGTTGCATCACCCTGAGTACCTGCACTAAGCGGTGGGAGCATCAATGTCAGTGTTAAGTAATTAATAACGCTGAGTTAAGTGAATGGTACAGGGGTGATAGATTTTTGAATTGGTCTTTAAGTGATGAAATGAATTACCGAATAAAGCCTACGGATGGCCATTTAAAAAAAGTCATGCCGCTGTTCATATCTTTGTAAAAAACAAAGAAAAATTTATGCTGATTGATGCCCCTCTCACGGTTAAACAACATTTGCTTGAAACATTTTGTAATTTCATTTATACCAAAGACCCTAAAAAGGCTGAAAGATCGCGAACAAATATTCACAGGATGTTTTTGACTATGGGAAAGAGTTGTACCTTGGTACATTTTTTACATTTTATTTTTTTATAATATAATTTCTTTTACAAGAAATTCTTAAAATTTACCCCATCTCAGGCACCAATTATAGGAAATGTTGTATGAACAGCAGTTTAGGCTAACTCCAATATTTACACAATTACTCACCAATAAAGACTTTTGTGACACTTGTCCCAAGGGACAACCTATGGTTTCACCTTGGGACAGTGGTGGTTTTACCTTGGGACACGGTGAGGTACTTCAATTTCTTAGTTTTATGAATGAAAAAAATCTTGTTGGAATTAGGTAGTACATTTTTATTTGTTATTCCAAACACGAAAGTTATTTTACCTTAAAACAAGAGATGTTGGGAATATAATATTAAATGAATGAAACCCACAACAGACAACTGGAGCTGGTAGTTCTTTCACTATATTACTGCGATGAACAGTGCTGATTTTCTCAACATTAGGGAATACCAAATGGGTCCTTTGCTTCCTTAAGAAATTCACAGTTACATCTTGTTCTGTGTTTTCTAAAACTACTCCAGCATATATAAGAAAGAAATTTTTCCTCTTAGTCTGTGGTGAAGACATTTTATGTAGCACTGCTGGCTTCATATTTGAAATGAGTTTCACCAGAAAATTTGTGTTTTTGGATGTGCCTAGCAAGAGTACTTTTCGACATTCCATGTACTCCAACCGCTTCTCGTATAGATAGTTTCTGTGTAATAACCTCATTGGCAGCTGCCTCCATGCATTCCGCATCCGGTTTTTTTTCTCTTCCTTTCCATCTTACTTCTATCCATCTAAAAAGATAAACAAACGTAAGTACAACTGCCACCCCCATGAACCACAGACATTGCCGAGGTGGGGTGGCTTGCGTGCCTCAACGATGCAGATAGCCGTACCATAGGTGCAACCCCAATGGAGGGGTATCTGTGGAGAGGCCAGACAAACGTGTGGTTCCTGAAGAGGGGCAGCAGCCTTTTCAGTAGTTACAGGGGCAACAGTCTGGATGATTGACTGAGCTGGCCTTGTAACATCAACTAACATGGCTTTGCCATGCAGTTACTGCGAAAGGCTGGAACCAAAGGGGAAACTACAGTCGTTACTTCTCCCGAGGACATGCAGCTCTGTTGCATGAATATATAATGATGATGTCTTCTTGAGTAAAATATTCCGGAGGTAAAATAGCCCCCATTCGGATCTCCGGGCGGGGACTACTCAGGAGGATGTCGTCATCAAGAAAAACAAAACAGGCATTCTACGGGTCGGAGCGTGGAATGTTATAACACTTAATCGCTTAGGCAAGTTAGAAAATTTGAAAAGAGAAATGGATAGGTTAAAGTTAGATATGGTAGGGATTAGTGAAGTTCGGCGGCAGGATGAACAGGATTTCTGGTCAGGTGAGTAAAGGGTTATCGATACAAAATCAGTTAGTGGTAACGCAGGAGTAGGTCTGATAATGAATAAGAAAATAGGTACGCGGGTAAGTTACTATGAACAGCGCAGTGAACTCATTATCGTAGTAAAGATAGACACGAAGCCAACACCGACCACAGTAGTGCAAGTTTATATGCCAACTAGCACGGCTGATGATGACAATATCGAAAAAATGTATGAGGAGATAAAAGAACTCATTCAGAAAGTTAAGGGAGACGAAGACTTGATTGTGATGGGGTACTGTAACTCGGTAGTAGGAAAGGGAAGAGAAGGAAATGTAGTAGGTGAATATGGACTGGGAAAAAGGAATGAAAGAGGAGATCGCTTGGTAGAATTTTGCGCAGAGCTCAATTTAATGATCACCAATACTTGGTTCAAACATCATGAAAGAAGGCTGTATACGTGGAAGAGACCAGGAGACACAGAAAGATACCAGATTGACTTTATAATGGTAAGGAATAGATTTAGGAACCAGGTTTTAAACTTTAAGACATATCCAGGGGCAGATATAGACTCTGACCATAACTTGTTGGTTATGAACTGCAGATTAAAACTTAAGAGACTGCAGAAAGGTAGAAAGCTTAGGAGATGGAATCTGGACAAATTGAAGGAACCAGATGTTGTTGAGAGTTTCAGAGGGACCATTAGGCAAGGATTGGCTGAAACGGGGGAAAGTAGAAGAAGAATGGGTAGCTCTGAGAGATAGGGTAGTGGAGGCTGCACAACAAGGCCTAATAGAAATCCCTGGATAAAACAGGATATACTGAACTTAATTGACGAGAGGAGAAAATATAAAAATTGAGGAAGTGAAGCAGGAAAAAGAGAGTACAAAAAAAGAGGGCCTGAAAAATGAGATTGACAGGAAGTGCAGACTGGCTAAGCAGGAGTGGCTAGAGGATAAATGCAGAATCGTAGAAGAATGCATAACTAGGGAAAAGATAGATACCGCCTACAGGAAAATAAAAGACATATTTGGAGACAAGAAAAGCGGCTGTATGAATATCAAGAACGCAGACGGAAAACCAGTACTAAGCAAAGACGGGAAAGCTGAACTGTGGAAGGAATATATAGAGGGCCTATACAGAGGAAATAAACTTGAAGTCAGTATTATAGAAATCGAAGACGAAGTGGAGGAAGATGAGATAGGATACTGCGAGAAGAATTTGACAGAGAGCTGAAGGAGTCGAAACATGGCCGCCTGATATTCCGTTTGAACTGCTGATGTTAGGAGAGAGACAGGGGAAATACCTTCCGACTTCAAGAAGAACATTGTAATTCCAATTCCAAAGAAAGCAAGTGCAAACAAGTATGAAAATTACAGAACTATCAGTTTAATAAGAAATGGAAGAAAAATATTAACAAGAATTATTTACAGACGAATGGAAAAACTTGTAGAATCCGACCTGGGGGAGGATCAGTTTGGATTTAGGAGAAATGTAGGAACACGGGAGGCAATACTCACTCACATTATGACTCGTCTTAGAAGATATGCTAAGGAAAGGGAAACCTACGTTTTTAGCGTTTGTCGATTTGGAGAAAGCCTTTGACAATGTCGACTGGAATACACTCTTCCAAATTCTGAAGGTAACAGGGGTAAAATATAGCGAGTGAAGAGTTATTTATATTCAACCTATACAAAAACGAGACAGCGGTTATTCGAGTCGAAGGGCAAGAAAGTTGTTCAATCTGTACATTGAGCAGGCAGTGAAGGAATGGAAGGCATTAATGGAGAGGGCATTAAAGGGCAGGGAGAAGAAATAAAAACATTGCGGTTTGCCGATGACATAGTAATTCTGTCAGAGACTGCAAAAGATCTGGAGGAGCAGTTGAATGGGATGGACAGTGTCTTGAAAGGAAGATATAATATGAACATGAACAAGAGTAAAACTAAGGTAATGGAAATTAATATCAGAAAATCAGGTGATGCTGAAGGAATTAGATTAGGTAATGAGACAATAAAAGCAGTAGATGAATTTTGTTATTTGGGTAGCAAAATAACTTCTGATGGCCGAATTAAAGAAGATATAAAATGCAGAATGGCTATGGGGAGAAAAGCGTTTCTAAAGAAGCGAAACTTGTTAACTTCCAATATTAATTTAAATATTAGGAAGTCCTTTCTGAAACCATTTGTCTGGAGTGTAGCATTGTATGGGAGTGAAACGTGGACGATAAGGAGTTCAGATAAAAAGATGATAGAAGCTTTTGAAATTTGGTGCTACAGACGAATGATGAAAATTCTATGGATAGATCACGTAACTAACGAGGAGGTGCTTAACCGAATTGGGAAGAAAAGGACTTTCTGGCATATCCTGACTAAGAAAAGGGATAGATTGGTGGGACACATTCTGAGACATCAAGGAATTGTCAACATAGCATTAGAAGGAAACGTATAGAGGGAGACCGAGGGATGAATATAGTAAGCAGTTCAAAAGGATGTAGGTTGTCGAACGTATTCTCAGATAAATAGACTTGCACAGGACAGGGTAGCGTGGAGAGTTGCATCAAACCAGTCTGCGGACAACAACAACAAAGTAGAACTGGACGCGAAATATCCCAAGCTGTAACCAAAGAAGTGTCCCAAGGTAAAACAAAATACACAATAACAGAAAACAGTATCCTGACCTACATTCACATTTATATCTTTATAACTGACGGTATCAATATCTTATTTAAGCAATGCCCTACAACACTGTATTTAAGAAATATCAATAATGATGCTTAAAAATGTTGAAATGTTTGTAATTCTACTGCGTGGTGATCAGTCCGTAGCTTACAACCTACTTAAACCTAGGTAAACTAACCTAAGGACAACCAAACACACCATGGCCCAGGGAGGACTCGAACCTCCACGGCGAGCAACCACGCGCTCCGCAGCGAGACGCTATAGACCGCTCGGCTACTCCACCGTGACGATGATGCTTAGTTTTTATTTATATCGTCTAAGGATTGTGGCTAAATTTTACTTTCAAAGACGAAAACTTCTAAAACTCTTGGTCAGATCACAAACATCGTCCAAGTACAACATGGCCTCTTATTCCCTCTGAAAATAGGCCTGACAACTTTACTTTGTAGTTCTTAGAGATGCCATTACAGTGCACTGCCTTTATTAAAAAGTGTCCCAAGGTACAACCCTTTCCCGTACATTCATTTTGCATGACGCGTTTCGGGCTCTGCCCATCTTCGGATAACCTGGTGAAAAATATACAAAAGGCATCTTACAATTTTTGCAGAATATGTTAAAAGTGCCGCTAAAAAGTAATAAACGTATAAAGCAATTAACACAATATACAAAGCATGGAATAGATCGGTGGGCGATATGCTACAAATAAAGAAAACCTAAAACGAGAAGCACCATCAAAATTTAAGTAGGGTACAAACTAAATATCTTCCTATGGAAACTAAATGCGGCGAGGTGCTGCGAACGCCGTACTGGCCCTAAACGGTTTTACAGGAACATCGGAAGTGCCTAATACTATCATAAATCAATTTTATTATTACAAAGTAAAAATAAAATAATGAAAAGTTCTTAAGCTGGGGGAATGGTTGACATTAAAATACAAGTAAATATCTAAAATAACAATTTACATGCCAGCGTTACAGAGGTGCATTAAAATATAAAGAGAAGACAAAACATAATCCAATATTTCTGTCAAACAAATGTAGGAATCTAAAAGTTACATTTTCAAGAATTACAAAGATATAGTCAAGAAGCAATATAGAAAGATTAGGTTAAAAATAAAAAGCCAGCGCGGGAAAAAAAGAGAACATAAATTCTCTGTGCAGACATTGGTAGACATTGGGCAACTCTTCATGCCTGATAAAAAAATTTACATGGATTTACATGGATTAAAATATAAAAGGAAACTAAACATAATTCGTAATTTCTGTCTAACAAAAGCACAGTTTTGTACACTATTAAAGGTACATTTTCAAAAAATATATACAGAGCTAGTCAAGAAGTAATATAAAGGATTGGGCAAAAGATAAAGAGTCAGCTTTGAGAAAAAGAAAATGCTTTCTCTGTGTAGACATAGAGCACCTCTTTTTTGTCTAAAGAAAACTTTATCAAAGATATTAAGAACCCAAAGCCGGGGCTAGTAGTTTGTTCATTAATTATCTGGTCTGAAGCTCGAAGGGCAATTACTGTAAACTTCTACCTCTTCCAAAATATCTAATATTTTACCTTTTTGTTCACGATGTAATATACTAAGGCTGTTTTGAACTGGGTCTGGTAGATTCGATCAATGTGCGAGTGTCACTGAAATACTTCGGGAATTCAACTGGGAGTCGCTGTAGGAAAGGTGACCTTTTGGAGAAGCACTGTTGAAGAAATGTAGAGGGCCGGAATTTGTGGCGGACTGTAGAACGATTCTGCTGCCGCTACACCTACACATGTTAGAATTGTTTTAATTATTGGTACTTATGTGTACAGAAGGATGGAAAAGCTGGTAGAAGCCGACCTCGGGGAAGATCAGTTTGGGTTCAGGAGAAATGTAGGAACACGGGAGGCAATACTCACTTTACGACTTGTCCTAGAAGATAGATTAAGAAAAGGCAAACCTACATTTCTAGCTTTTGTAGATTTGGAGAAGGCTTTTGACAATGTTGATTGGAATAAACTCTTTCAAGTTTTGAAGCAAGCAGGAGTAAAATATAGGGAGCGTAAGGTTATTTACAATTTGTACAAAAACCAGACAGCAGTTGTCAGAGTTGATGGGCATGAAAGGGATGCAGTGGTTGGAAAGGGAGTAAGACAGGGTTGTAGTCTTTCTCCATTGTTATTCAATTTGTACATTGAGCAATCTATAACAGAAAGAAAGGAGAAATTTGGAGAAGGAATTAAAGTTCAAGGTGAAGAATTAAAAACATTGCGTTTTGCCGAAGACATAGTAATTCTGTCAGGTACAGCAAAGGACCTGGAAGAGCAATTGAACGGAATGGACAGTGTGCTGAAAGGTGCATATAAGATGAAGATTAACAAGAGCAAAACTAGGGTAATGGAGTGCAGTGTAAGAAAATCAGGTGATGCTGAAGGAATTAGATTGAGAAACGAAGCAATAAAGGAGGTAGATGAGTTTTGTTACTTGGGCAGTAAAATAACAAATGATGGTCGCAGTACGAAGGATATAAAATGCAGAATGGCAATGGGTAGGAAAGCGTTCTTGAAAAAGAGAAATTTGTTAACATCGAATATTGATTTAAGCCTAAGGATGTCCTTTCTGAAGGCATTTGTATGGAGTGTTGCCTTGTATGGGAGTGAGACATGGACGATGAACAGTGCGGACAGGAAGAGGATTGAGGCTTTTGAAATATGGTGCTACAGAAGAATGCTGAAGATTAGGTGAGTGGATCGGGTAACTAATGAGGAGGTACTGAACAGAATTGGGGAGAAAAGAAATTTCTGGCATACCTTGACTAAAAGAAGGGATAGATTGGTAGGACACATTCTTAGACATCAAGGAATTGTGAATTTAGCGTTGGAGGGAAGTGTGTGGGGAAAAAAATCGCAGAGGAAGGCCAAGAGATGGGTACTGTAAGCAGATTCAGACAGATGTAGGTTGCCGTTCTTATGTGGAGATGAAGAGGCTTGCTCAGGATAGAGTAGGGTGGAGAGCTGCATCAAACCAGTCTCCGGACTGAAGACAACAACAACAACAATGTGTACCTGCAAAACTTCAAAGTAGCTTTTCCCCAGAATTTTTGAGAGTTGCGTCGAATGGCTTTGGCTGATTGCTATTTAAGTTATGAACTTCATGTACCATAACGTGTAGATAGGGGACAACTCACCGTAAAGACGAACGTTGAGCCAACGACAGAAATAAAAGACACACAAACACACGAACAATTCTAAATTTTCGTCCGCGGCCTTCCTCAGACAGAGAACACTCATCCACTCTGTTGGGCGGCCGGAGATGGCTGACGTGCGTGGATGAGTGTGCCTGAGTGATTGTGTGGATGAGTGTTCTCTGTCTTAGAAAGGCCGCGGCGGAAAATTTAGAATTGTGCATGTGTTTTGTGTCTTTTATTTGTGTCTGTCGGCAGCTCAACATTCGTCTTTACGGTGAGTTGCTCTATCTACATATTATTATTAACATTCACGTAGCATAAATATCGATAAATTCTAAAATCCGACATCCATGTAGTCTCCTTGTGAGAAAGATGAGGGGCTCCTACGAAAAAACACAAGTATTCGTTTTTCCCTCGTTCTAAATAGGAAAGCAAGTAACTAGTAGTGGTACTGAGTAGTACCTTTCGGTGGATTGAGGAGTAGGCTATGTTATGTCGATACATCACATTCTCTCAGTGCAATAATTCCCCGTCTTTCAAAGTCACTAATTTGACGATACGGTTCGTGGATACGTCTGAGAAGCATCCTGAACGTCAGCTCAAGTCGCAATTTAACTCCGGTTCATAGCAATAAGGAGAGTGGCAGACAAACTTTACCAGTTGGGTGGCGTTGCGCCGCGATATCGATGTCGACCTTGAACACGTGGGGCGATATGGTTCAAATGCTAATCATTTCTGCAGAACATACTAACGAACATGTCTGTGATTACGAACTTCCTATCACTAGTATTTCAAAACCTTCGTTTTCTTCTGAACATTGTCGTGTTCACGGATTTATGGGTACTATGCAGAAACGTAGGCGTAAATCTAGTGTGCACTCTTACATACACTGCGAGTCTATGTCTTTACCACTCTGTCATTTAGGTAGTGTCGTGGTCAACAGCTTACGCACCTGGACAGACATTTCCATGAATATTCCGCGCCGCGGCGGAGCGACCGAGCGAATTGAGGCGCTATGCTGTGATGCGCGAGGCCGTCCCGCGTTGGGGGTTCGAATCAGCCCTCGGACATGGATGTTTCTGCCGTCTTTTGTATAAGTTAGTTCGTAAGTAGTTTGTAAGTTTAGGGACTGATAACCCTGCAGTTAAGTCCCTTAAGCTTAACAACATCATATACAGAGGGTGTTAAAAAAAAGTACGGCCAAACTTTCAGGAAACATTCCTCACACACAAAAAAATAAAATATTTATGTGGACATATGTCCGGAAACGCTTAATTTCCATGTTAGAGCTCATTTTAGTATTTCTCCTTAAATATAAATTGAAATAATTCGCGCAGACAATTGTCAAAATACCCAATTGTTTCGCTAGAATGCACTGTACTTCCTCGATTCACCGCCAGTTGGCCCAATTGAAGGAAGGTAATGTTGACTTCAGTGCTTGTGTTGACATGCGACTCATTTCTCTACAGTACTAGCATCAAGCACATCAGTACGTAGTATCAACTGGTGTTCATCACGAACGTGGTTTTGCCGTCAGTGCAATGTTGACACGTCATCAACACAGATTTTCAGTGAACGTTTGGGCAGGAATTGTTGGTGATGTCTTGATTGGGCCTCATGTTCTTCCACCTACGCTCACTGGAGCACGTTATCATGATTTCATACGGGATACTCTACCTGTACTGCTAGAACATGTGCCTTTAGAAGTTCGACACAACATGTGGTTCATGCACGATGTAGCTCCTGCACATTTCAGTCAACGTGTTCGTACACTTCTCAGCAACAGATTCGGTGACCGATGGATTGGTAGAGGCGGACCAATTCCATGGCCTCCACACTCTTCTGACCTCAACCCTCTTGACTTTCACTTATGGGGGCATTTGAAAGCTCTTGTCTACACAACCCCGGTACGAAATATAGAGACTCTTCGTGCTCGTATTGTGGACGGCTGTGATACAATACGCCATTCTCCAGGGCTGCATCAGCGCATCAGGATTCCATGCGACGGAGGGTGGATGCATGTATCCTCGCTAACGGAGGACATTTTGAACATTTTCTGTAAAAAAGTGTTTGAAGTCACGCTGGTACGTTCTGTTGCTGTGTGTTTCCATTCCACGATTAATGTGGTTTGAAGAGAAGAAATAAAATGAGCTCTGACATGGAAATTAAGCGTTTCCGGACTGTAACGATACTGCTGACCCCCTCATCTCAATGTTATCGTACGATACCGTCTGCCTGGTCCTCTCATCTCAATGTCATCCTACGATACCGTCTGCGTCGGATCCGGAATCGTGTGGTTCAATAGTGATAAAAGTTGCGTGTGAAGTTAGTTAAAAACGATATAGCCAGTCTAGGAATCAGTTTAGGACAGTGTCTCGGTGATACTGTGATTAAAACAAGTGATAGATTTTATTAATTAAGAGATTCACATATTTTCTTTCTAGACAGTTCTATAAACAATAATTACGTCATTGTATGTTATTTCAAGACTTAAACAGACGAATTGTAAAATCTTTTGTAAAAAACAAAAAGAAATGAAAATTAATAGCATTGTATGTATGTTAGGCTCATAAACAAGTTGTGTAGACCAGCTAATTGTTTTAATTACTGTAAAGTCGAAATTTGTATATGTTTCTTTGTATGTATCGACTGACATGACATTTTAAACCTAGTTTCAGGATTGATAATATAATTGATAGTTCAATATATGTTAGGAACATGTATGATGTACTCGTTAACTAATTAATTAACATTTAACGTTTTGGTTTGTTGTCAAACAAAAAGTAGCGTGATTAAAACTTAAAAAGATAGGTGCGATCTAAAATTATTGTACGTATAGTTTTCATTTTTATTGCGATTATTTTTGTGTATATGAAATGTTTTTCTGTTATGTTTGTTAATTGTAAATCAGTATATTCTATTGTTATGAACAATGCTTAATGTAACGTCATTATTGTCAAGGTTATATATTTGCCTGACTGCCTTGTGTGGGGGAGTTCAAGTTTCGGCTTTTACAAAGTGCACTGGAAGCTATGTCACTCTGTGTTTTGAAATGGAAGTACTACCGTGCTGATGCTTTGTAATATGTATATGTTTTGAAGTTGTTATGTTTTGGTGGAGAAGAGAAGTTTTATTTCAAATTAAAAAAGAAGTGAATAATTGTATATATCGAGTATTTATTTCTACCACGACGCCCCAGGAGAATAATGTTGCAGCGAGCAGAACCCCCATACAGCTAAATGTTCAAAAGCTGAGTATTATGTTTGAAAGTGGTAGAAAGGAACTGTAATTACTTCCATAGTACACAATTGTTTCAGGACACATGTCCACATAAAATATTTTTTTTTCTTTGTGTGTGAGGAATGTTTCCTGAAAGTTTGGCCGTACCTTTTTGTAACACCATATATATATATATATATATATATATATATATATATATAGCCGCTTCCTGCACGAGCGCAAGTGCACACCATGTTGTGGAGCACCGTGGCCGAAACTTGTTTTGCTCGGTCATGCTCATGAACTGCCTACAACAACAAGTGGCGATCCGTGACAGAGCCGACTTGCTGTTTGCAAATCCTGAATCCTTCACGCCTTGGGAGGTTACATACTGCTCGAGGACACAGGCCGGATCTCGTAACTCGAGGACGAGCTCTCGGTGTCTGCTTTGCACAGTGGATTGCTGTCAAGTGTCGTACAATCTCCTCCACTCCTCCGATAAAGTTACAAGGACTCAGTCCACATTAGGGTAAATGTCAGACAGGAAGCGACAAAGAGCGGCTCGATTGGATCACGTTGCAGATGCAGCTCGCGTCGAATCGTAGACAAGGACAGGAGAGCCAGTGAGGTAACGGAGTCACATGAGAAACACGTGGCAATCTGAATCAAGCGACCAAGAACTACTGCATTTATACACTTTTAGTTGCCACATAGCCGGTTCGCAATTATTTTAATGAGCTTCTACAAGCACGTACGTTCCATGCCTGTGAAACCGGCAAGGCAGTTACAGTTTTCCAATATGTACCTTATGCAAGAGATTATTAGCGGTTTCAACGATATAAGTCGTCTTGTAGCACAAAGCCTCAATATTTCCTACATGATGTAAACATCTGCAGCTGACGATTTATATGTTTGAAACCGGTAATTCAAATAAATAATTACTGACGCCAAGTTCTAACAATCCATTACATAAGGTACATAATATAAATCGCATGACCGCTCAACCTCTTCCTAAATATTCCAAATAATAACAATTTCAATTTCATTCTTAGTAATTTTGAAAGTACAGCGTATTGTGAAAAATAGATTTTTGTGAAACTTCTTAGCGTAGGCCTATTAAAATTTTGTGCCGCAACCGGGATTCGAGCCTGGGACCTGTGCCTTTCGTGGGCAAGCGCTATACCGACTAAGCTATGCTTCACAGTCCGGTGTCATAGTTACTTTCACCAGTCCTCACACCCTACTTTCGAAAATTCATAAACATTCTCTTGCGCAACTTGCAGGTCTAGCACTCTTAGAAGAAATGATATAGCAGAATGAATTATCAAAGAAACAATTGACAGCTTTTGAAATGTGATGCTACAGAAGAATGCTGAAGATTAGGTGGGTAGATCGTGTAACTAATGAATTGGTACTGAACAAAATTGGGGAAAAAAAGGAATTTTTTGGCATACGTTGACTAAAAGAAGGGATCGATGATTGGTAGGACACATTTTTAGACATCAAGGAACCGTAAAATTTTGCATTGGAGGGAAGTGTTTGTGGTAAAAATCGGGAAACCAAGAGATTAATAAAGCAAGCAGATTCAGATGGATGTGGGTTTCCTTCCTTATGAGGAAATGAAGAGTCTTGCTCAGGATAGTGTAGGGTGGAGAACTGCATGAGGTCTCCGGACTGAAGACCACGCAACCACACTCTATGTTCTTAATACCTGCCTTTCCGTATATCGCATTTAATGAAACGCAAGAACAAGAGGAATCATGTCTTCAAGTCTAGCGCATTTTATCTAAATGTTAAAGGTTAATGTTAATGCCATTAAGAATCTAGTACATAATTGGCGGCCGGCCGCAGTGGTCTGCGGCGCACCAGTCACGGTCTGTACGGCCGCTTCTGTCGGGGGTTTGAGTCCCCCCTCGGGCATGGGTGTTTGTGTTGTCCTTAGAGTAAGTTACTTTAAATTAGTTAAGTAACACAGGTCGACAAATTTTGACTTATTGTCTGGGGTTTGCATGAAAATATGAATTTCTGACTAAATTGACCCTGCTAATCACAAATCTGCAGCCTGTTTCTCTGTAGCACGTCAGGTTTTTGTACCACCACTATCATCATCATATTCACCATTGTCTAACTCTGCGTCCAATTAAATTGGAAATTGGAAAGCAATTATGGGACAATGGAAACAAAATGGAACAGTAAAGTGGTTCAAACAGAATTGGAAGAAAGGTATATGAATTATAAGAAGCAAATATTATGTTGGGCACTTACCAGGTAGAGGTATTACTTCCGTTTTCGTTTGCCCGTGAATGAACGCTTGATATCCTTCCTCTTGTGTGTCACTTCTCCTTCACGTGTGATGCACCAACAGTAGTCAGCCATCATGTTCATTCCCAAACGATCTTGCTAACGATGTTCCATAGTTTTAAGTTCCTGGGACATGAGGAACAGGTCTAATTGCCGAATCGAAGTTTGGATACGATATGTTTTTCATGTTTCTTCTGTTGCATCCTGTTACATTTGTCATACAGAAGTGTCATCAACATGATTCTTCTGTTCACGCCATACCATAGGAATTGCGAAGTTCAAGCACTTCATTATACCTTCACTCCATTTCCTTAACTGCTCCACACATGTATGGCACACAATGTGTGGATCAAATGACTTATCCTGATCGCCGAGCTTCATGCCGAAATATGCAAAATATGACTTCTGCACAAATTTTGATATTTGTCGACGTCTTGCATGTATCAAAATTTCCACAGATATAACAAAATGTATCTGGGCTATTCACACACTGCCTTCCTAACATTTTTAACACACCTTCACTGAAATACCACCAGTCACAACAAAGCGCGAAAGCACCTTCTTGTAGCTGTAGCACTCACTCCCTCATTTCTGTGCCGCTAATGGAACGTCAGCTCCAAGCTCATTAGCCCCCTCTGCGTCACCTTCACACAAAAAATGCAGTGTTGCCACATTTCTGTTGTTGTGGACACTGCATAACATAGATTTCGCAGCCTATGGTACATTTGGAGGGGGGGGGGGGGTAGCTGTGCAGAAAAAACTGAGGGTAATGGAAAAACAACTGATATGATTTTCACATTCAGGGGTGCAAATTTAGTAAAGAACACCACTTACTTTCCAAACCCTAGAATCCATGTCGACCTGTGTAATTAGTGTGTAAGTCTAGCGACTGATAACCACGAAGTATGGTCCATAAGACCTCACACACATTTGAACATACTTGGTTTATGTGCATTAAGACCTGTAAAAGCGTCAATTATCATTTCAGTTTGTAATTTTGCAATGTTACATTCATTGACTGTTCCTTCGGTTCTTTACAGAATATTTTATACATTATGAAAACAAAAAATAGCTGTGAGATATTCTTCAGATTTACTGGTTTTCAAAACCAGTTTTCGACTGCTACGCCAACATCAAGTAATCAACAGTCGAAAACCCGTTTGTAAAAACCAATAAATTTGCGGAAATCGCACAGTTATTTTGTGTTTCATTCATAATTTACAATGTTATTTTAAATTAATCTAATAACCAGTTATGATTTTTATACTTGTCTGCGGAAGCCCCAAATACGGGGGGGGGGGGGGGGGGGGTATATTCCTTAGTTTCGGGATATTAATCTTTTATAGCATTACGCTCTGTGATTAGTAATTTCCATCGCAACGCCTATTGAGCTCCAACTCGCCAAACAAGAAGCTCATGTGGTTAGCTGTTTGATCTTAGAATGTACCTGACTAGAAAATTTACCTTAACATAACCTTGTTCAATGTTGACGACATATGTTTGTTTCGAAATGTGTGACACTCCACGTGTGAGTTTTTCACAGCAGTGAAATAAGCCTGTGACCAATGAGGGCAGAGCTACAGGCTACCCTAAAGTAATACAACACGTAAACCTCACATTAAAACACAAAAAACCACTTGAATATTACAATGGCACAGTAGTATAGGGCTTCAGAAGCCGACACATAATCATATCCTGAATCTTCTGATTCCAGTTGTCATTTATGTTGTATTTTATTAAAATTCATCTGTAACTACATATAAACTCCAGGTGTATATGTAATTTAACACTTGAATATTCTAATTACTTGGATGTAAAGGAAAACAGTTTTAAAAATAAATGATTTGAATATATCGTGTCAACATTGAAGACAGTGTAGTTATATATGACAGTTCCAAACTTTTAAAACCATTTTGCATAAACTCGTAAATTTTAAGGAATTCTTATGAAATTTTTGGGCTGGAGTTAGTTAACTGTGTTACAGAATTGTATAAAACCTATATTAAGAAATTAATGTGATTCTATAAGGAAACCCTGCTCGGTTATCTGTGCGGTCTATCGAACCCGCTTTCCGAAACGGGGAGGCTACCGACCCCGGTTCGAATCCGTCCGGCGGATTAACGAAAGGGTGGGGGGTCGGAGTGCCGGCCTGGATGTAATTTTTAGGCGCTTTTCCACATCCCCCTACGTGACTACCGGACTTGTCCCCAAGTCCCGTCTCTGTTACACGATTCGCAAACATGTCGTAACACTTTACCCTTTCACACATACAACATTATACGCAGTCATTTGGGCTACACATTTCCTCCCGGATGGGGGGGGGGCATGGGAAGTGAATGCGGCCACCCCGTAACTATTAACACACACCAAATACGGATTTAACAAAGACCCAACCCTGCATGTGCGGGAACACGACCAAAGAGCAAGAAGAATGTGATTCTATTAAAACTGGTAAAATGTTTTATGTGTCATACTAACATCTTAATGTTTTTAAAAGTGAGTTGATTTGATTGTTGTTGGTTGGAAGTTGTATGGCACCAGGTGTGCTCATAAAAGTCATCGCTGAACATGTATTGAGTTAGAAAGTTTTATGTTGTACCTGAGACCCGCTCGAGCTACTACTAACTTAGATGACTTGTGGTAAACGGACAAAGGAGATCTTGTGAGATGTTTTAGCAGTACATCTGTAGCTACGGTGCCTTCCTATGTTCAAGGAGAAAAGCATATTTAATACAAGTAGGAAACTATATGTCTTCTATTGATTTTTTCGTTTTGCTGTTTAGAGTAAAAAAGTATAAATATTTTGGTGTGCTGAATCTGGAGCAAGCCAAATATAGTTGAACGTATGAGACGCATGAGTGTTCGAAATTTAAGCCAGCAATAGACAATGACTGGACTTCTGCATTATTGATGGCAATAGCAGAGGCAAGACCCAAAGGGAACACAAGCTGCTTCCATTCGTAAATCGTCGTAAATCACCGGTAAACGTAGAATCAGTACGTCTTTCGCTTTGAACTGTCCCACGATACCATTATTCTGTTTCTGCATTGCTACCAAGCGCTAGTGTAGCTTCCGTCACTTGGTGTTCCACTGTGCATCGATTGAATCTCTGCGGTTGGCTCTTCTCCGCTAGGGGCGGTGCTGTCGTTCTAAGTGCTGGATGTAAAGTATTACGTATGTTTTACATCGTGATATTAGTATGTCAATATGGAGGATTGTATAAGAAGCCGCGCGGATTCTTCGCGTGGTATGAGGTGTCATGCGGTGTCGGGCGTTCCTGCCGGAGTTTCGAGTCGTCACGGGTGTGCGTGTTGGCCGTTAGTTAATTATTTCAAGTAGTTTGTAAGGGACTGATGACCATAGCATTTTGGCCCAATAGGTTTACAAACACTTGAATCTGACTGTATAAGCATGGTATTCATTGTGATGAATCGTATAATGTAGAACGTAGCATCAGAACATACAGCTCTACAAAGGAAATGTGGGTCGATGAAATCTTAGGATCGAACCGAACACGTTTCTATCTATATAAAAGATCTGATGGACAGAGGCAGTTTGTTGATGATTCTGTGTTGTATGGGAGGGTGTCGTCTTTAACTGACTGTAAAAGCATACAGACTGACTTAGGCAAAATTTCTAGTTGGTCTGAAGAACGGCAGCTAGTTCTAAAGGTAGAAAAATGTAATGTGATGCGCATGAGTAGGAAAAATAATCCCATAATGTTCGAATACAGCATTAGTAGTGAGCTTCTTGATGCTGTCGCGTCGTTCAAATGTCTAGGCGTAACATTGCAGAGCGATATGAAATGGAATGAACGTGTAAAAAAAATTATTATATAATTTTTGACGACGTTACAGCGTGCAATGAATGAAATAAATCGCAATTTGCGATCAGTTGTGGCTTCATTGTACTAGGTTTAGGTGGAATACCAAAGTGCAGCGAATGGAAATTTGTGCCCGGTCGGGATTCTAGCCCAGGATCTCCAGCTTATTAGGCAGACGAGTTGACCACTCCGCCACCGAGGACACAGTGACCAGCCCGACTGCAGAGGACTCTTCCCTGCACGTCTCCCGCCACACCCAAATCTCCATTTGCCACGCATAGGCTGTGGTAATAAGAAAGAGAGAGCATCTTTGCAGAGAAACTGGGAGAAAATTCACCTAAAACCAATCATGTTTTTTTTTTTTTTTTTTTTTTTTTTTTTTTTACTTGTGATATAACAAAAAATATTTACTTGTAAAAATGAGACTCTTAAAGCTGTTACATAACATTATTTTTAAACTAGCATATTTATGACACTAGTTCATTTAAGAAACATATCTTTCAGAAGAAACCTACTGTATATATGACCAGTGTGCATGTACGATACTAACAGAATCAAAATTGAGTCATAAAAGTACTAAGTTTTCCTTAGAATCGGTTTTTGGATATTTTCAAAATCTTCGCGAAATGATTCTGCCGTACAAACAATAAATATTACCTCTCCGATGCTCGAGGCCGTTCCCGTAGGGGGTCGAATCCTCCCTCGGGCATGGATGTTTGTGTTGCCTTTAGTATAAGGTAGCTTTTAAGTTTATGGACTCATGACCCCGCAGTTAAGTCCCATAAGCTTAACAAACATATGAACATTTTTATTTGTTAGCTAAACAGTAAATAGTTTGATATTTCGTGGCAGATTAAAATCGTGTGCCGGAACCGGGGCTCGAACCTGGGACCTTTGCATTTTGCGGGCAAGCGCTCTACCGACTGAGCTATCCCGACACGACTCACGATGCCGCCTCACAACTTTACTTCCGCCAGTACCTCGCCTCCTATTTGTGAGGCGGCATCGTGAGTCGTGTCGGGATAGCTCAGTCGGTAGAGCGCTTGCCCGCAAAAGGCAAAGGTTCCAGGTTCGAGTCCCGGTTTCGGCTCACAATTTTAATCTGCCAGGAAGTTTCATATCAGCGCACACTCCGCTGCAGAGTGAAAAGTGTCATCCCAGCAAATGGTTTGCTTGTTTGACCGTTCTTCGACCACATTACAGAGCTGCGCTTCCTCTGTTACTTCGTTCACAATGGATCTGACCGCGGGACAGTCCAGCGCAGAGCAGTGCTGAGCGGTCTCACTGTCTCCGCTGCTATCTCTCTCTCTCCGTTGCCGACACTAGCGACACACGGTCGCGGCTGGGGTGGTGAACTACAATGTACTCCGCCCGCGGAAATGTTGGTCATGCCTGCAGTAAGCAGATTCAAATGGATATGGATTGCCATTCTCATGAGATGAAGAATCTTTTTAATTTTGACAACATTGTCAGAGGAGAAAAACAGTGATCAATTTGGTATGATATATATATATATATATATATATATATATATATATATATATATATATAACAGGAGTGAAAGTTGGGTGGAAACAGGTTACCTTATTCACAAGGTAGAGGTTACAGATATGAAAGTAGCAAGAATGATTGCAGGCACTAATAGATTGGAACAATGGCACGAGGGTGTCCATAATGAGGAAATCAAGGAGAAACTGTGTGTGAACATCATAGATGAAGCAGTTAGAGCGAACAGACTGAGATGGTGTGATCACGTTACACGCATGGGAAAAGCAAGATTACCTAAGAGACTCATGAGCTCGGCAGCGGAGGGTAAGAGGAGACGAGGTAGACCAAGAAGAAAGTACTTAGATTCGGTGCAGAATGATTTTGAAGTAAAAGGCATAACATCAGACGAGGCATCAATGTTAGCATTGAATAGGGGATCATGGAGGAATTTTATTAGAGGTACTACGCTCCAGACTGAACGCTGAAAGGCATAATCAGTCTCTAATGATGAAAACAGTCTTGATCGACCTGATGTAGGTCATCTTCGAAATAACAAGTAGCCCATGTGGCCAGTGCTAGACTCGGCTGGGCTGTTGAACAGTCACCTGCTTGCAGCAGAACAGCCCAGGACAGACCAGCCCAGCCGAGTCCAGCATTGGCCACATGGGCTACTCGTTATGCCGAAGATGACCTACATCAGGTCAAACCAGTAAATAGAAACTGTTAATTTTTGAGATCAAGACTTTTTTTGTAATACGAGGCGCGTCCAGAAAGTAAGGTCCGTTTTGTAATAAAATGAAATTGTACACGGATACAGAAGAAATTTTTATTACACAAAATTCTACAACTCTTAAACTACTTTTCCACATAACTGCCGAAATTTTGTAGGCACTTGTCATAGCGTGCCACAAGTTTTTGCATGCATCCTTCACAGAAGGTTGCCGCCTGTGTATTCAACCATGTGGTAACAGCTCTTTATCATCGTTGAAGTGTTGACCACCAAGGACAGATTTTAGGTGTAAGAAGAGATGAAAGTCGCTAGGAGAGAGGTCCGAGCTGTATGGAGGATGATCAAACAGGTCCCATTGAAATTTCCGTAAGAATTGTTTGGTCACATTCGGTGTGTGAGGTCAAGCATTATCGTGAAAAAAAAAAAAAAAAAAAAGAAAAAAAAAGAAACATTTGACAGTAATCCCCTTCTTACACCTAAAATCTGTCCTTGGTGGACAACACTTCAACGATGATGACGAGCTGAAAGAACATGTTACCACATGGTTGAATACACAGGCGGCAACATTCTATGAAAAAGGCACACAAAACCTTGTGCCATGCTATGACAATTGCCTACAAAATTTCGGAAGCTATATAGAAAAATAGTTTAACAAATGTTTGTAATTCTGTCGGACCAAACTGCGTGGTCATCAGTCCGTAGCTTACAAACTACTTAAACCTAGGTAAACTAACCTAAGGATAACAAATCAAAATGTTCAAATGTTTGTAAAGCTTATGGGACTTAACTACGGGGTCATCAGTCCCTAAACTTACAAACTACTTAAGAACTACTTACGAACTAGGACGGCACAAATATCCATGCCCGAGGGGGGATTCGAACCCCCGACTGTAGTGGCCGTGCAGACCGAGACTGAAGCGCCTCAGTCCCCTCGTAAGGATAACACACACACACCCATGTCCCAGGGAGAATTCGAATCTCCAATCGCAATCGCGCGCTCCGCAGGTAGTTTAACAGCTGCAGATTTTTGTACAATAAATATTTTTTCTGTATCTGTACCCGTTCATTCTATATTAGAGGTCTAAATATCGCCGGTTTCGCTCGCTCGTACTCGGTCGAGTGCGCAACGCTCGGCGGTGGCGCGGCGAGTGTGTACGCTCGCAACGAGCGTGTTGACGAACGAGGCTACGTGGGGCGGGGCGGGCAGAGCCCGCACAGCGTAGTGCTGCCGCTGTAATCACAAGGAAACCTACCACTCTCCGATTTTTATGAAATTTGCATATTTTATAATATATGAAAAACTGTGGGGTGAAACGGTTCCTCCAAAAGTGGGCTAAAATAGAAAAATCGCGATAACTTAGAGATTAGTGAAGCGATTTTAATGATTTTTGGTATGAAAGTATCTCTTGATAAAAGACAATTTTCATAGATTCAGCTTCGATTAAATAAAAAAATTAGAGCACAAAAATTGGTCATTTTAGGGGTAGTTGCCCCCTAATTGTCACTCCCCCCTGCGATGTACCTAGGCCGACCTCTTAACAAAAGATACTTTCATGCCAAAAAATCATTAAAATCGTTTCATTAATCTCTAAGTTATCGCGATTTTTCCTTTTTAGCTCCAATTTTGGAGGGACCGTTGAACCCCTTAAATATGTTTTTCCACCGCTTACAATAAATAAATAAATAAATAAATAAAAATAGGGGTCCCACAGTTTCTCATGTATCATAAAAAAATCCCAATTTCATAAAAATCAGTTGCTACGGCAGCGGCTCTGTGGCTGCTGTTGCGTCTGACGCACCTCCCCCCCACTAACTAAAGGAACTAAAATGTTACGGTATAGACGTGTATTCCTGCATAGTAGCATGTAACCACAATATCATTATACCCCATACGAGACGAAACGGTTGTTTTCACCAACTATAACATTTGAAAGAAATGTAAAGGATCTAAAGAGAAACTACGGAACGAACAACGTTTTTATTGCAATGTACAAAAGTGAAAGTTACCGTACAACAAAGTATACATCGAAAAGTAACATTATCCCCAAACTATTCGTTAGTGGTATTGTAATTTCAATGTACTGTTAAAAATCATTGACATGTTGTAGATAGAGTCGAGTTCTTCTATCAGAGACAGGTTCCCTGCCGCACCGAAAGTGCGTTCACTGTTTGCCAATACAATTCAAGCAGACCACCAAGTCGCACTAAATAAAGCTCCACCTCATTGGTTGGATTGCGCCTCGCGCATTTCACATTACAGCCATTCCAAAAACATGCACTTAATTCTTTTTTCTGGTGCATGCGGGTGACATTCTTCAGACGGCCCTAAATAAATATAACACAGGTATCACTGAAACAGTAGGAGCACCATAAATTCGTACTGCTGTGTAAACTAAACGGAATAAGAGGATTTAAAATAGGTGCAGGATATATGGATATATGAGCATTAGGCCGGCATATGATCCTGACGACGGATGAAAGCGCGGATCCTATATATTGCAATCTTTATTATGTAGATAAGTAAGACGATAGTGACAGTGGGGAGTATATGAACGTTGCAATTGGAAAAATTCCCGTTAAGGACTCACTCGGAAAAGGTAGAGGCGCAGCAACTACGCACGGTGCCAAAATGCTACGGAAATATATATTAATGGGGTGCGACAGAGAGAGAGATGAACAAAACTAACCTAACGGGTGTACATTAATATCGTGCAATATCAATATAAAAGACGGACAAAGTATTCCAGGGCTTGAGGGTGACAAGAGGAATGGATATAAAATACAATCATTTGCTCGTTAAGACGGCAAGTAACACCTACCACTAGACAGGAAATAACAGTCCACAAAATGGGAATAAGAAAGATCATGGAAAACTCATTTAGTAAATGATCTTAGCACAGATACTTTATGTTAATCACGTATAATAACTTGTATGGTACAGTACAAAATACGAAGCTGAATAGCTAGTTCATCTGGATCGAGAGAACAGCTTTCGAAGCACCCGGGAAAGGAAACAGTTTCAAATTTCGCAGTCAGGTGTATTCTCTAGTGTCTAGTTTGCTCCCGACACTCGCCTTGGACTCGAGTGGCGCAGCGGTGAGCGACCGAGTGGCGAGCGGGCAGTGTCGACGGTCGGGCCGGTCGAGCGTGCGCCGCTCGAACGAGCGCGGAGGAAGTCGAGCGCAGCCACACGCCTTGCCGCAAGCTGCAGTACCGACACCTGTCGGACTGTCATACGACATGTATCACGCGATTCGAGCGAGCAACCGAGCGAGGTGCAGACCTCTGTTCTATATAATCAAACGGGACTTACTTTCTGGACGCGCTTCGTATTTATGAAGAAGCTTGCCCAGGGAGAAGTACAGAGAGGTTGATATGGGAGATTCTACATCTACATCTACATCGACATGGGATACTCTGCAAATCACATTTAAGTGCCTGGCAGAGGGTTCATCGAACCACAATTATACTATTTAAATCCCATTCCAATCTCGAATAGCGCGCGGGAAGAAAGAACACCTGAATCTCTCTGTTCTAGCTCTGATTTCTCTTATTTTATTCTGATGATCATTTCTACCTATGTAAGTGGGAGTCAACCATATATTTTCGCATTCGGAGGAGAATGTTGGCGATTGGAGTTTCGCAAGTAGCCCACACCGCAGCGATAAGCGCCGTTGTTGTAATGATTCCCATCGCAGATCCTGTATCATTTCCGTAACGCTGTCTCCCCTGTATCGTGACAATACGAAACGAGCTGCCCTTCTTTGGACTCTTTCGATGTCCTCCGTCAAACCCACCTGATAAGGATCCCACACTGGCAATACTCCAAAAATGGACGGACAAGCGCAGTGTGTGCAGTTTCTTTAGTAGTTCTGTTGCATCTTTTAAGGGTTCTGCCAATAAAACGCAGTCTCTGGTTCGCCTCTCCCACGATATTATCTACGATATTATCTAGAAGTGAGGTCCTCTTCAAACAAGTCTTACCATTCCTCGTTACATTAGTACCTCGTGCTATTATCACCTGTAGTTTAGTGCTAATCTGAGTTATCGTTACTCCTCGCCCATTGCTGCTGCCAAGTCCGTACAGCCCCTAAAGCGAGGCGGCGGTGCGCCGTCTTCCGCGGGCAGTGCTCGTCCCGACTGGCGCCAGAGTTCCGGCGCCATCCGGCGCTGACCGGCTGTGGCGCCAGCAATCGTCACACGCCAGCGACGCGCCGCTCGCCACGGCGCCTCCGGAATGGTAAACACCAGAGCGCAGGCCACCGCGGGTCGTCTCCACAGCGGCTCCCAGACTCCTGGTACGTGCCGCGACGGGCAAGTGGGGCCGCCCTGCGCTGGTATACACTTATGTAATTGCCGGACACCGCTTCTCGGGCGCCAACTTGTTGCACAGTGGCTGCCAGTTTCTGGAACCTGCGGCTCCTGTTCAGGGTAAGGCTGCGTCCGCAGTGGCACGTCGGGTTTTACTGACTACCGGCATCGGCGGAATACGGCCGAGCGTTTCAAATCAGTGCTCCACTAAGGGCACGTTCACACGTCTCACTGCCCCAACGTGCAGACTTTGGACAACAATCGGTGAAATTCATTCTTTATTCACGGAATTTGCATTAACTGCGAATGAGTGAAGTTGAAAATGTGTACACAGGCGAGATTCAAATGTAGTTGTCGAGCTTGCTAGGCAGTTGCGCTGACACCTATACCACAGCGATCATTAAGAGAAATCGTACCGCCGAATCTAACACAATTTGACAGTTTTATTTTTATGTTCAAAATGTTCAAATGTTTCGAAATCTATCGGACCAAACAGCGTGGTCATCAGTCCGTAGCTTACAAACTACTTAAACTAAGAATGAAACTTCGCTCTGCAGCGGAGTGTGCGCTGATATGAAACTTCCTGGCAGATTAAAATTGTGTGCAGGAACCGGGACTCGAACCTGGGACCTTTGCCTTTCGCGGGCAAGCGCACTACTGACTGTGCTATCCCGACACGATTCAGGTTGCCGTCTCACAACTTTACTTCCGCCAGTACCTCGTCTCCTACTTGCCCACGAAAGGCAAAGGTCCCAGGTTCTAGTCCCGGTTCCGGCACACAATTTTAATCTGCCAGGAAGTTTCATATCAGCGCACACTCCGCTGCAGAGTGAAGTTTCATTCTGGAAACATCCCTTAGGCTGTGGGTAAGCCATGTCTCCACCATATCCTTTCTTCCAGGAGTGCTAGTCTTGCGTGTTTGCAGGAGAGCTTCTGTGAAGTTTGGAAAGTAGGAGACGAGGTACTGGCGGAAGTAAAGTTGTGAGGCGGCATCGTGAGTCGTGTCGGGATAGCACAGTCGGTAGTGCGCTTGCCCGCGAAAGGCAAAGGTCCCATGTTCGAGTCCCGGTTCCGGCACACAATTTTAATCTGCCAGGAAGTTTTACTTAAACTAAGGTAAACTAACCTAAGGACAAGACACACAAACTCCTCCGACGGCGAGCAACCGCGCGCTCCGTAGCGAGGCGCCTTAGAGCGCTCGGCTACTCCACCGCGGCTTATTTTTATGCAAATTATGAAAATATAGTGTTCGTTTTATTGCAACATTCGATTATTTGGTATTTTAAATAACTATTTGAAAATAATGTTGTAATGAAATTTCTCAGAATTTTGTTTTCCATCAGTTCGCATATTGGCATTTTTCTCTGGAACAATATAGTCTAGAAGGCTTTGGTTTCTTTTATTTTGTAGAGAACTGTTCGTTTCGTAAGTTGCCTATACTAGGGGTACTTGGCAGTAAACTCTGAAGTGTACATTCGTTTGTGTTTGATAGCAACAGTTATCTATTAGCCGTGATTTAGTTTCTGTGTTTCATGCGATAGTTTTCAACATGACTCAACCAAAATTGGTGTTCTTACTTTCAATGATGGCTATTCTGGAAAACTATATGTTTTTAGAATATCTTTGAATTCATAAAGATTACAACACCACTAAAAGTGTGATGGACCAACTGTGAATCATGAAGGCAGAGATTGTAACAAACAAAAGGTCAAAAGAAGCCAGATCCAAGATGAGGAGGGGTGACGAAGATGAACACTGCAGACTGCTAACGAAGATACGAGCTTATGGAATAGATTCACAGATTTGTGACGGGCTGGAAGTCTCCTCAGTAATAGAACGCAGCACGTTGTTCTCGACGGCGAGTTTCATCAGAGACGAGTATATCGTCAGGCGTGCCCCAGGGGAGTATGATAGGACCGCTATTATTTTCTGTCTATATAAATGCTGTTTACTGATGATGCTGTGGTGTATGGGAGGGTGTCGTCTTTAACTGACTGTAATAGCATACAGGATGACTTAGCCAAAATTTCTATTTGGTGTGAAGACTGGCAGCTAGCTCTTAATGTAGAAAAATGTAAGGTGATGCGTATGAGTAGGAAAAACCATCCCATAATGTTCGAATACAGCATTAGTAATGAGCTTCTTGATGCTTTCGCGTCGTTCAAATATCTAGGCGTAACATTGCAGAGCGATATGAAATGGAACGAACATGTAAGGACAGTTGTGAGTAAGGCGGACAGCCGACTTCGGATTTTTGGGAGAATTTTGGGACGATGTACTTCATCTGTAAAGGAGACCGCGTATAAAACGCTTGAGTATTGCTCAAGTGTTTGGGACCCGCAGCAGATCAGTTTAAAGGAAGACATAGAAGCAGTTCCCAGGCTAGCAGCTAGATTCGTTACTGGTAGGTTCGACCAATGCGCGAGTGTCACTGAAATGCTCCGTCAACTCAATTGGGGATCGTTGGAAGAAAGACGACGTTCTTTTCGTGAATTTCTATTGCGGAAATTTAGAGGGTTGGAATTTGAAGCTGAGTGTAGTACGATTTTGCTGCCGCCTACTTATATTTTGCGTAGTGATCACAAAGACAAGATAAGAGAAATTAGAGCTCTTCCGTGGCTTATCGGCATTCTTTTTTTCCTCGTTCTATTTCGTAGTGGAATAGGAAAGGAAATGCCTATTGGTGGTATAGTGTACCCTCCGCCACGCACCTTACGGTCGACTGCGGAGTATGTACGTCGATGTAGATGTAGAAGGAGATGAGGATTACCATCCAGGAGAATTCTAACATATTTATTATGTATCAGTAGCCTGTATGTTAAAATTTTTTTCTTTAAGCTAAATTTTCTTAACGTGACATTTTTCAGTATAAATGCCCCTTTTTCTCAGAAAATTCTGGATCTACATCAATGATTTATTTACCACATAACATAGAGAGTACAACGATGTTACAGCTCTATTCTAGTAGTATATACTGTAATAGATAAATTTCAGTGAAGTAAAATTGTGAAAATTTACACGAAAAATTATATGTTTAAGGAAAAAAATCGTTACTATTTCCAGCTTTTTTTTTAAGTGATTGTAGAACAATACTGCCACAAAACATGCGAGAACATGTGACAAAAACAGCACATTTATAAACTCCACAGTTCCTGAGAAAACGGGGCATTTACATAGCCAATTTAACAGTGTCGAGTTAGGGCGGTACGAATCCCCGTAAAGCTGCGCGGACGACATAGCTCATCTCTCGTCAGACACAAATTCTCAACTTTTCCCCTGCCCAGTATTACTCAAACTCGCTGGTTTTTCAAACGTTCTCGTAAGAGTAAGGATTTAGGAGTGCTTCCGCGCTGAAGAAAGAATTATTTGCCTGTTATCGGCTTATCATACAAGTTATATATGGTGTCTCTTCTTTCGTACATGTACGATAGAACAGACACAACTTTGGATCCTACAGGCCCTTACTCTTACTTTAGTCAGTTTGAAAAGACCGCTAGTTAGAGTAATAGTGGACAGGGTAGTGTTGAGAATTTGTATCTGATGTGAGGTAAGCTAGAGTGTTCCTTGGAGTTGTAGTGATCGATGTGTCCCTAGTGGTGCAGTGGTCAGCACAACTGCGTAGCAAGCAGGAGACCTGAGTTCGAATTCCTGCTGGGTACACATTTTCAAATTTACGCATTCCCAGTTAACGTATTACATTCCGTGAATAAGATGTCATACAAACTATAGGGTCAAAAATGTTGTCTGTTGTATCCGAGATGTACGAAAGAACATCTACACGTATATATAACTTATATCAAATCAGCTTGTTTTCTTTCGTGAAATCTACCAACGCTCTCATATACTCTAAATATAGACTGTGAGAAATTGATAATTTTACTGAAAGGAAGAAAGAGATTGTGGAAACCAGAAGAGGATAAATATCACAATCGAGATATAGTTCGGAATCTAGTTGTGAATCTATGGGTTGAAATTGTAGGTTTATTGGAAACCGCAAGATGGCTGTATCTTTATCAGACTTTTTTGGCGTAAATATAGCATCATTTTTTTTTTTTTTTTCGCAATAGAGTGGTGACTATGAACTGATGTGACTTTCAAATGTGGTGAAGGTGTGTTTCCGCTTTTCAGCGGTTTCTGTGTTCATAATTACCTTATTCTAAACTTCATCTGAATGACAAGTCACAAGATTAATGTAACTTCATATCGTTTTTCATAATCTGATGGATGGTTCTGGATATCCTGTAATTGCATTATTCATGGACTTAAAGAAAACTGCACCTTTACGTGCTTTTTGTGCTTCCAGATTTTTTTTCGTTTTTAGTGCATCTGAACGCTGAAAGGCATAATCAGTCTCTAATGATGATGATGATGATGATGATGATGAGTGCATTTGTTTACGTACATAATTTGCGATGTTTCCATGTGTGATATCCGGTCGGTCTTGCACAGCCATAGCCTTTTTGAGGTTACAGGAATGAGGGAAATCGTGCATAATAAATGTTGTGATGTTTCTTATACGGTAAATAGTGTTTCTGTCTCTACTTGTGTCTGTTCCATTACACCGAGTATCACAACACAAAAATCGTCACTTAACGCTGGTTATTTTTGTGTAAAGTTTTGACTAAGTAATAATTATACTGTGCGACTTCCTGTATAATAGAGGAAGCATAATACTATTAAGCAGACAAAGAAAAATACCATTACTAAAGTTAGGATAAAGTGCACGCTCCAAGATTTATTCTCTCCGATTTTCCAAACAGCAGTAACCTGGAAAGGTTGGCAGAAAATCACACATTGCTAAAAAAAGCATGAACATTAACTGATGTGTATCTGCACAACTTCAAACAAATTCAGCAAATTGTGTTTGTAATCTTGTTCTTCAGAGTCACCATGTAATATCACGAATATGGAATTCCTCCCTTTACCAGTGCCTCATAGAAGGGACGGGGAAAACACCAGGTAAGTCCATTTTTCTCCCGAAATGAGTTTGAGATGCCATTAGATTTTCCATCGATAGGGCTATCTGTTAGCAGCATGAAAACAGAATAGTCACAGGCTAATTTGCCCTTAAGTTTTCGGCGTACAGGAAAAGAAACAGGCAAGTCCACTGTTTAAGCGGAAAAAAAAGAAAAAAAAAAAAAAAAAGAACATGTAATTCCACTGCAGCTCAACCGATGGCACTGAGATCACCTGAGTTTCGCGCCATCGTGAACGCAGCCTCTGAACATTACTCAAATGTTTGTTAAGCTTAAGAGACTTAACTACGGGGTCATCAGTCCCTAAACTTACAAACTACTTATGAAATACTAAGGCCGGCACAAATATCCATACCCGAGGGGGGGATTCGAACCCCCGACCGTAGTGGCCGTGCAGCCCGTGACTGGGGCGCCGCAGACCGCCTGGCCACCGCGGTCGGCGTTAAGACATTCCCAATTTTTTAAAAGGTTTTTCTTAATTAAGTAGAAACTATACCTCAAATCGAAAAGTGCTAAAGTAGAATGTTGTAGGGTTTAAAATGTGCTACCTACTGTTTTTTCATAACTATCGGAAGCTTTATTACATTTCGAGATACCTTCAAAACAACCACTAACTTGATTATCCATAAATTGTTAAAATCTATGTGCCCAAACTTGATATTTACTGCAAAGTAAAAAAAGTACTTTCGTAGAAAAATTTAAAAAATATATAGTAATTAACTTTCAGGAAATATAGATTTTAGAAAATTGGATAGATCTTCTCAGGAGATTGACCTACAGTAACGTTTTTCGTAAAGAGATATACTTGCATGTTGCTAAATACTACTTTAGATTTTGTTAATTGTAAGGTTCGAAAAATGATATCGAATATTTTCGTTTTGTCGTGTTACTTTTATTTATTTATTTTTTTATTTTTATTAACGGACTATATCAATGTCTGTGTTACGAAATTAACCTTTCAGCAAGTAATTGAAACATTGCACCAATTTAAATAAAAATATTTTTCTAGTACCAATTGGATCCAAGAAAATTTTTTCTTGTAAACAATCTAGTGAGCGTAGGGTGACCAGACGTCCGGATTAATCTGGACATGTTCTCCTTTTTATCTTTTTGTCCGGGGGGTAGGCCGATTTTTACATTGACCTTTTCCGGAAAGTTGAGCGTAAAAAATTATATTTACAACTAGTCCCCTTATACTGCTCTTTTATTCAATACTTTATCTACAGCCAGTTTTCGTAATAAATACGCACCAAGACAGTGCTACAGGTGGCAGTAGGATCCTCGATTTTATTGTGCATCCGGTCCGTATTTTAAATAACCGGTTGGCATTATAGATTTCATGTCATGCACTTGTGACTTGTGAATGTAAATTGCTGTTCATTGTAACCGAATTAGTTTCATAAAATATCTGGCAATTCCTCGAATTAAGTGTATGTTCTCAGTAATAAATTGCGAAACATTTTTGTGAGAGTTAGTCGCTGATTGTCATTCAGAATTGTTAAAACTCGCTGAATACTTTTCCAGAATATCAGGGCACAATGCAAATTTGAAAAGAATATTTTCACTAATTATGACATCGTGGACGTATAACTGGAACAAAATGAATCTTGAATGTGTTAAAGGTACGTTGATGGTCCAAAATTATATGAAAGGATTTGCATATGTATATTTTCACAAATATCTGATATGCAAGCCTAAATTTCTGTAGAAAATCGAATCTTCAGAGAAGTATCCATAATTGTTAAGGAATGTTCACTAATAATAAACTCGCTTATTAAATTTGAACACGTGTTTTGTGCGACCTCTTTTTTCGTAATTTGTCCTCCTTTGTAAACTTGTTAATCCTCTTATTATACGATTGCGTCTGGCCACCCTAAGTGGGCGTGTTCAAAAATTTACTGCAAAAAGCATGAAGATGATGAAATTCAGTACTTTTATTTTTAAGGAAAGAAAACAGGATTTATTTTATTGTTTTGATATTATCAGTAAATGAGTAATGAAGTGAAACCTGCCAGGGTATATGGATTAATAAGGAAGCGGGCGCGTTCGCTTCGAAACATCCTGGAACGTTGCATCTAAAATTTGTACCAAAAATACTTAAATATTAGAGAAATAAGCAACAAGTATAGAGTAAGTATAATGAATTACGAAAAACATTTAAGATTTTCCATGAAAAATATGTAGCTAACAATAAAAAATTATTTAAATGGCAATAAAGGTAAAAAAAAAAAAAAAAAAAAAAAAAAAAAAAAAAAAAAAAAAAAAAAATTCCTGCATGTTTTGCTTATAAGGCGAAACTGTTATTACTGTTATTCACGTTTATCTCAACAAGCCGCGACTGGAATACATTGGCACTTTACTGGAAAACGAGGTATCGAAAATGATTTGCAAGGATGAACGTTTATATTTTTCCGACTGAAATCTCCACCTCTCCGCCCTCTTCAGGTGATGTGCTATGTCCTAACTCTTTGTTCTAATTGTAAAAGTCAATTAAACGTGTTCTAGAATATTTCCTTGAACATATGAGTGTTCAATGTGAACCTCCTCTATGCGCATTTCTTAAAGTTATTAATTACGAACACTCGATATGTTTGTAAGAAAAAACTTTTCTTGGTTCCAGATGGCTGTAGGAGGACACTCATTTCAAAGGTTCCAAATACTTGTAAAGCTATTGGACCAAACTGCTACGTTTATCAATCCCTAGACTTACAGACTACTTAATGTAGGTTACGCTAAGGACAACACACACACAGCCGTGTCCCATGGAAAACTCGGAACCTCCGACGTTTTGCAACCTCGCGCTCCGCAACGCGCCTTACAGCCCTCGCCCACTCTACCGTGGCCATTCATTTCATTTCGTGAAGAAATGTCGGCAGTTTAATTCTTTAAACATCATTTTCATGACCCAATTGAGATGGCCAGTTTAAAAATCACGCAAGTGATTCGAATTCGTTTTTTTACTTTGAGAAAATCTTAAAAGTCGGCCGCGGTGGCCGCGGAGACTAAGGCGCTTCAGTCACGGTCTGCACGGCCACTACGGTCGGGGGTTCAAATCCCCCCTCGGGCATGGATATTTGTGCCGTCCTAGTTCGTAAGTAGTTAATAAGTAGTTTATAAGTTTAGGGACTGATGACCCCGTAGTTAAGTCCCCCAGACTATACAAACATTTGAACATTTTGAAAATCTTAAAAATTATTTAATAACATACAAGTAAAACTCTTTAATAAGAAAAAAAGTTATATCTCAAAATACAACTAATACTATTTATTTTTTCAGTTAAGTACGTTTTTAACAAACAGCGAGATACATTTGCAGTAAATAGCAACTTAAGGCTAACGAGCTATATATAGATAATGCGATTTTTAAGAGTATGTAGCGGTTTCTTCTATGTAACTTGAAACCGGACAAAGCTATCGATATTTATCAAAAACAAAGCGGAAGTGTGGTTTAGGCCCTACAAATTTTTAATTTAACGCTATAGTTTTTTACTCAATTAAGATAAATCGTTTACTCAAAAATTAGGCACATTTTTGGCCATGTCTGCACGGCCACTACGGTCGGGGGTTCGAATCCCCCCTCGGGCATGGATATTTGTGCCGTCCTTAGTCTTAGCTAGTTCATAAGTAGTTTGTAAGCTTAGGGACTGATGACCCCGTAGTTAAGTCCCATAAGCTATACAAACATTTGAACATTGACAATCCGCCAAATATCAGTGTAGTCGCTGAGGACGTTGAGAGGGTTGTAACCTTTCCCCAATGTCGTTCGATCTGTAAATTGAGCAAGCAGTGAAGGGATGAAGGAGAAATTTGGAGAGGGAATTAAATTCCAGGGAAAAGAAATAAAAACTATGTCGTTTGTCGACGACATAGTAATTTTGTCCGAGACTGCAAAGGATCTGGAATAGACAGTGTTTTGAAAGGAAAATATAAGATAAACCTTAACAAGAGTAAAAAGAGGGTAATGCAATGTAATGTCAGAAAATCAGGCGATGCTGAAGGAGTTAGATTAGGTAATGAGACAATAAAAGTAGTAGATGAGTTTTGTTGTTTGGGTAGCAAGATAATTTCTGATGGCCGAAGTAAAGAAGATATAAAATGCAGAATGGCTATGGGAAGAAATGCGCTTCTAAAGGAGCGAAACTTATTAACATCCAATATTAATTTAAAAGTTAGGAAGTCCTTTCTGAAAGTATGTGTCTGGAGTGTAGCATTGGATGGGATTGAAACGTGGATGCCGGCCGCGGTGGCCGAGGGGACTGAGACGCTCAAGTCAAGGTCTGCACGGCCACTGCTGTCGGGGGTTCGAATCCCCACTCGGGCATGGATATTTGTGCCGTCCTTAGCTAGTTCATAAGTAGTTTGTAAGCTTAGGGACTGATGACCCCGTAGTTAAGTCCCATACGTTCTACAAACATTTGAACATTTTGAAACCTGGATGATAAGGAGTTCAGTCAAAAAGATGATAGAAGCTTTTGAAATGTGGTGCTACAGACGAATGATGAAAATTAGATGGGTAGATCACGTAACTAATGAGGAGGTGCTTAGCCGAATTGGGGAGGAAAGGTAGTTCTTGCCAACCTTGACTAAGAGAAGGGATAGATTGGTCGGACACTTTCTGAGATATCAAGGAATTGTCAAATTGGCATTGGAGGGAAGTGTGTGGGATAAAAATCAATAGAGGGAGACCGAGGAAAGAATACAGTAAGCAGATTAAAAAGGATGTAAGTTGACGTTCGTATTCTCAGGTGAAGAGTCTTGCACAGGACAGTATAGCTTGGAGAGCTGCATCAAACCAGTCTGCGGTCTGAAGACAACAAGACCTTAGCGGCAGAGAAAAATATTTAACATTTACTGGGCCGCCCGCGGTGGCCGAGGGGACTGAGGCGCTTCAGTCACGGTCTTCACGGCCACTACGGTCGGGGGTTCGAATCCCCCCTCGGGCATGGATATTTGTGCCGTCCTAGTTCGTAAGTAGTTCATAAGTAGTTTGTAAGTTAGGGACTGATGACCCCGTAGTTAAGTCCCATAACATTAAAAAAAAAAAAATAAAATAAAAAAAAAATTATTGGACTGTCAATATCTACAACACATTCGACGTTTGCATGGATTTTAGCCTGTGTATTTTATCTTTAAGTGGAATATAAGCTTTTGGGAACGACACGTATGTAACAGACACAGGCTTTCTTACGTCAGTATGCAGATAACAGCAAGACAAACGATGTTACACAGGGGCGTAGTGGACTGACGCTAACCTTGGAGGCATGACAATAGCCAGAAACTCACTGCACGTGTACCGCCTGGAACCATATACACATGCTATTACAGGTCTTTCTCACACGGCTCGACGGTGTTGATAATGGACGTTTGCGAGTGAAGGCCATCTTAACCTGCGCGTAAAAGAAGACTGCGCTATGGTTAACACGATACAGAGACGTCGCCCAAACTTTCACATTCCTTCTCAGTATGGCAGTAACAGGAAGTATCTGAACTGCGGGCTATAACATAATTCAGAAAATATAAAAAACAAATAAAATTAATACTTTGTGAGATACCAGAAGAAGATTAGTACGCTTAATAGGTAGTTGTTGCATGATTTATTCAAGGAGACGTCACCCAAAAGCATGGTTAAAAATGATAAAAATGATCTAGTTTTAATAACGACATTTATCCGTGATTCTCGGTATTTGTGCACAATCGAGGTAAAATGTCTGATGATTGCTAGAGATCGAGAATGAGTTCAGGAAGGACTGAGGCACAAATAGATTCATTCATTCCTCTTGATTCACAGTTTTACTACAAGATAATAGTAACAATAATAATGCAAGTTACATGACATTACAAACAAGAATAAGAACAATTGACTCCAGGATTCAACTTTTACAATTTAAAAATTAACAAACATTATTGCCAAATTGAGACACTTATTAAACACCGTTCGTTGTAATTGACGGTAAGTCATCGAGTGAAACAGAAATGATATCTGGCATTCACCTTGGAAGCGTTATATAGGTCCCCTACTCTTCCTTGTGTTTATAATCGATTTAGGAGACAATATGAATAGCTTCCTTAGACTGTCGTTTATCGGTTAGTGAAGTCAACAGAGGATAAAAAGCAACTACAAAGCGATTTAGACCAAATGTCTACATGGTGCGAAAATTGGCAATTGACACTAAATAAAGAAAAGTGTGAAGTAATACACATGACCACTAGAAAAAAATCCCATGAACTTCATTTACGCGATAAATTAGTCAAACCTTAAGGTCGTAAATTCTACCAAATACTTAGGAGCTACAATTACGAACAACGTAGACTGGAGAGAACACATAGATAATATTGTGGGCGACGATTGTTTGAAGCTGAGACACGGAGCAGGCAGCAAGGGCTATCTGTTGTAGGGCACGGGGACGCTCAAAGGGGTGGATTTTCTGGAGGACTGTGCTAACAAAGTGGATGACGTTCTCCACGGTAGAGGGGGGCTAGAGGGAGTTGTTGGGGTGAATGGGAGGATCTATTGGCCGGGAGTGTCAGCTCAGTGTCAGTAAGGAAAACACTATTTGATTGTAATTCAGTACAACGTTAACCCTTTAAGTGCTAATCACTGATATATCCGTCTGCTGGGTTCTGTGGCTATCAGCATGTGGGAATGGTTTTGCAACTGTGTTATTACCTGAGTTTCGTCCACTACATGGCGGGTCTCTTCAGGAAACACAGCGTATTGTGGGCTGATTATAACAGTTTTCTCTAGGCCACACGTCGACAGTTTGCTTCTGGTGAAGTAGCCGCGTTGTTGAGTGAGATTTTGCAATGGCGAAACTAAGACGGCTGTTGGGCTGCAATAATGACGAAGATTCAGGTGGTGATAGATTCTTTATTTTTGTTACGTGTTTCGGGCGATGCCCATCATCAGAGAGTCTAAAAATATAAATGTAAACAAAACATTATAAACTTGAAGCTAAACACAATACGTACTTTTCCCATTCGTCTGTAAATAATTCGTGTTAGTATTTTGCAGCCATGTCTTACTAAACAGATAGTTCTGTAATTTCAACATTTGTCTGCACTTGCTTTCTTTGGAATTGGAAGTACGATATTCTTCTTGAAGTCGGAGGGTATTTCCCCTGTCTCATACATCTTGCAAAAAAATCTTCAAATGTTTGTTAAGCTTATGGGACATAACTACGGGGTCATCAGTACCTAAACTTACAAACTACTTATGAACTACCTAATATGACGGCACAAATATGACGGCACAAATATCCATGCCCGAAGGGGGATTCGAACCCCGTACCGTAGTGGCCGTGCAGACAGCGACTGGTGCGCCTCAGTCCCCTCGGCCACCGCGGCCGGCTATACATCTTGCATACAGCTAAGGTAGTGTAAGCTATATGTTACCGTACAAAAGCAAGGCCGTCGGTTAACGTTATTATCAAAAATCTCAAAATGTTTGACGATATAGTTCGAATTAATATACGATACTCTAATGGATATTGGAATTAGGCTATATCTTCTTAATATATAAGGCGTACTATTTAACCGGACAACTCGAAAAACCTTGAAAAATACGCATCGTACTCTAAAAGTCTCCGACACAAAATTAATATCTCCAATCAATATCTAACAGACCTGAAATCAAGGAGAAGGAAATGCAACTTTGAAATATGAAATAGGAACCCCCATTTTTATTTCAGACTAGCTGAAAACCCGGCGTTGCCCGAGTATTTATTTATTCCTGCCATTTTTCAGGTATATATCCATTTGTATAAATGGGAATACAATTAGTAGTAAAGAAGTAATAGATTGGGGTATGATGTTTATGTGCTCATATCTCGTAAACTACGTGTCGTACTGTGATAAAATTTAGATGGTATATTCAAATTTATGTGTGTATACTGTCTGTAAAATTTTCTGCGACTACAATTTGTATTGCACAAACGTCATACCGAATGCTATAGTTTTACTCCATAAACAGCGGAAAAGTAGTAAGAGAGCATCTTTTTTCCTTTCATCATTTTGCTAGAGTTATATTCGAGAAAAGTTTATTAAAGGTTTGAAATTATGTGTAAAGTTTGTTGCAAGTCGCTAAGTACCCTAATTCTTATTTAGCCTACTTATAAAGTCTCGCAGTATTATGTGGCAGTTTTTTGCGCTTCCTATGGTTTATGCTATCATATCTTCCGAACCATGCGTTCTATCTGATTCTTAACCCTGCAGCAATTGTTACCTCACGGTAAGGAAAGTGTGTACAAAATTTGGTTGAAATCGGTCCGCCGGCCGCGGTGACCGAGAGTTCTGCGGCGCGCGTCAGTCAGTCTGCACGGCCACTAGGGTCGGGGGTTCGAATCCCCCCTCGGGCATGGCTATTTGTGCCGTCCGTAGTAGTAAGTAGTTAATAAGTCGTTTGTAAGTTTAGGGACTGATGACCCCGTAGTTAAGTCCCACAAGCTCTACAGACATTTGAATTTGAAATCGGTCCAGTGGTTTAGGAGAAAATGAGAAGCATTGTCGTTAAATGTAGCAGTTTTTCGATGACGTCTTATCTCGTGAACTATGTACCGTATGTTATTCTTACACTTACTGCGACCGCCCTCATGGATTGAAGCTTACGTGTGCAAAATCTCATAAAGATTGGAACAAAACTGTATGTTTGTATGCAAGATGTACACAGAAACAAAGCTGATGAAATTGTCCTTAAATCTGCAATTGTTTATGATCTTGTTGAAGTATTTGTGATACAAATACAAATTATAATTTTATTAAAAACAACTATGTTACATTACCTTGAAAGTGGGCATGAAACTGTTCTGTTCTAAACGACTTCATTTGAAAGCAATTGTTATAATTTTGGATGTTGACCAATAAGTGTTTAGAGTCATTTTCCATACCAAAAACTAATGAGTGTAATGGATCAGGTGGTGGGACCAATTGTGGAAACTTTACTTTACTACCAGCACAACATAATCCTGCAGATTCATCGCTGTATTTTAAACCTTTACAATGCTGACAAATGATTGACATTTCCCCAATTGTTAAAGATTTGTCACCACTATAATCTATTTCCGGATCTCAAGAGAATGCTCCTCGCTCCCAGGTGTGCTGGAGCATTGCGTGCCGGCAGCGGTGGCCGAGGGGACTGAGGCGCTTCAGTCACGGTCTGCACGGCCACTGCGGTCGGGGGTTCGAATCCCCCCTCGGGCATGGATATTTGTGCTGTCCTTAGTCTTAGCTACTTCATAAGTAGTTTCTAAGTTTAGGGACTGATAACCCCGTAGTTAAGTCCCATAGACTTTACAAACATTTGAACATTTTGAGTATTGCGTCTGCGGAATCGATCAGTTTCATTTTCCCGTGCTCGCTGCTGTTGTTATCGATGTGCCCGAACTTGTTCCATTCTATACCTATCTACTTCGTTGTAATTCAATCTAGAACGCAAATCTGCCATACTACGCATTTAAGGCTCATAAGCTTTACAAAAATTTGAAACTCCTATTTTTTCTGAAATTTTCCAATTTTCCGGGAAACTTTTCCAAATTTTTATTTTATAAGATTGTTACTCTTGCTTTGAACGTCAAATATGCAAAATTTTATCGCAATCAAACGAATGATATTGATATCCCATTGAATAAAGCTCTTTCGGTTCCTTGCAATTTTTCAAATTTTCCGGGTAACTTTCTCAATTTTTTAGTTCATAAGAACGTTCCTCCTTCGTTGCCCAAATTTTCCAATTTTCCAACAAAATTTATTTCATACAAACCTTGTCCTGTCATGTAAAATAATAAATAAATAAAATAAATTAAAAAAATAAAAACCTTGTCAAGCCGTACTCAAGTAATGCTCTTACCGCCACGTGACAATTGATTTTCATTCATAGAAAAAAAATCGCTTTCGTTCTTTACTATATTTTCCTACTTTCCGGTCGACTTTTCCAAATTTTTATTTGATGCGAATCTTCCTCTTGCTTTCAACATGAAATGTCCAAAATTTTATTGCAATTGGACGAACGGTATTGATAGCTCGCTGGAAAAAGGTGTTTCAGTTTTTCCCGATTTTCTTCTTTTCCGGACAACTTCTCCATATTTTATCACCGTTTAAACCTTCCCTGGACTTACACGAATATTTCAAGACTAAAGTTAGCCAAATCGTTTCAGCCGTTCTCGAGTTTTAGCGAGACTAACGAACAGCAATTCATTTATATATATAGATAGAAGATTAGCATTCCTCGCCAAAAATACCTAATGTTTGCTAGTCACACTATTTTGTATTCGTGGTAGATGGCACTGTAATCGTTTAAATACGACCCGAAACATTAGAAGGTAAAGTGGACAATAAAAAGTACATTTGCAGTAAGACATCGATGATAAGTTTATAATCCTTCTAAGCGCGGGTTGGTGATGGGGTTGGTCAGTTAATAATTAGAGGCATTGTATTGTCTTAGAAACTCTAGAAAAAGTACGCACGGTCGGACTTTACTATACGAACTGTCATCGGAACAGGTATCGCTACGTATGTTTCTTAAGAATCATTGAACAGGTGTTTCTGTATTATTCAATGTGAAGTCTAATTTTTCGAGAATAACTGTAAACCACATTTTTGTTTGCTAATACAGCGTCATCTACAATGAATGGAAAATCGTGTGCCGCACTGGTGTAGCCGAGCGGTCTAGGCGCCTCGCTGCGGAGCGCGCGGTTGCTCGCCGTCGGAGGTTCGAGTCTCCCTGGGGCATGGGTGTGTGCTTTTGTCCTTAACTTAGTTTACCTTAGTGTAAGTAGTTTGTAAGCTGCGGACTGGTGACCATGCAGTTTGGTCCGATTTACAAACATTTGAGCCATTTGAAAATCATGTGTCGAGCAAACCGTAGGTATTTTTTGGAGATGAATCTGAATCTGAATTAAACGTTGCGGGTTCCTATTTAGGATTCCGATTTTGTCTCCCCTCCAGGGGCGGGGGTTTTATTTCACGTCATGTAGCTGTCTCCTTGCAGATAGTTATCTTGTGTCGAGGACATTTTTGTGTATATTGCATAGTTTTAAGAGTTATTTCGATTTAACAGGTTAAGGGCAGGTTCGTTATTAAACGAGAAGATGCCTTTAACGTCCAGTTGAATCTGTTCGTTAAGTGCATTGCGTATGTCATTGCCAGCTACACCTCTCGTTTGCTAACCTGGAGGAAACGAGAACGTACGATATATGTCGACTATGTTGGCAATAGAAAAAACTGAAAGTGCCGTCTGAATAAACAGGTGTAGCCATATTTGACTAGTAGGTAAGAGGTTATCAGACAGTTGTTATTTGGCGCCATGGAAAACAAACGTGAAAGAAGCCCGAATTTTAAAGAAGTGAGCGCGAGTGTCTTGTGTCCTTGACAGAGAAATATAAGGGGACACTGGACTCAGAGAGGCCGATGCCGGTGTCACATCCAAACAGTTTTCCAAGGAGACGTTTTGCATACACCAGCGAAGTCCCCTATGAACATATTGCCAAGTGCATAGTACCTTAATGCAAACAGTAACTTGCACAGAGCGAAAGTGAACTGTTCCTATAGATCGGAGGAATAAATCACATTTTAGGCCTTACGCTAAGCGCAACAAGCATAATTAAATACTGAATTAGTACGTTTGCAGACGTAAGAATTGTATTCTGTTATCTATTACGACACATAACGTACAAAAATACATATTTGTTGGACTGTTCAGATGGTCGTGGAGTTTGCCGTGCAGCCTGTCCAGAGTGGCCTTTCGAAGACGAAATCGCGTAACAAATTCTGCATCATCCCAGCATTCAAAACGATTTGGACGAACATAAATACGTCTAGGATGTGTTATTGGGGCAATAATGACTTCTAGTTCGTCCAAAATATTCACAGCCTCTTCATTGTCAACCAAATCTCTTATCCCAGCCATTTTCATTATACCGATTCTCACTTAACTAGTTGTTGCCAGTAAGTTTGTATTTTGATACAGCAACAATAATTTTAAGGTTATGTTTCGTATCTGCAATTTATCAAACTCATCTAATCGCTTCTGACGTGGATAGGGCGAGAAATATGACGATAAAATTTTCCAATAAAGCTGCTTCCCACACTAGTTTTTCATACATGTAGTGCTTCTGTTATTTTGTTCGATAAATCGGTCTTTATCACATGATTATATTGCGGCATTTTAGCGCTTTGGAATCCTGCCATTTTCATACATATTCTCACTTAACTGGTCGTTAGCCGTGTAACGAGCAGAATTCTACTCGTTAACTTAACGGCCAGTTTGAGGTCTTTTAACGTCAGGTTAACTCATGACGAAATATTGACAAAGGCAATTCTCCGCTAACAAGTTAAAATCTCAACTGGAACTTAACGAGACTTTGAAAACCGGCCCTATATGCGACAGCCGGTATATGACTCAAAGTGAGCTGACAGAACGCATGGCATTCTAGAGGTAAGCACAGGTGTAGGCGAGATTGGGGTAGCCCCGGCAGCCGGCCGCAGTGATCGCAAACAGAGCTTGGATGGTGTGTACAGGCACAGCTGCCCTCTATCATGCACCATACAAACATGTATGTACCTAGTGATATTACTTTTCGTTTGGTCCATGTGTGAAAACTTCATACAGATTGGAGAAAAACTACGCATTTTGTAACATTCCGTAAGTTAAGTACCCTCCACCATGCACCGATCGAAATTTTATACAGAAAGTGAAATTCGTATTGTTTTTAAGGTAGAGTGTGTATTATTTCATCAATATCGGAATAAAAATAAAGATTTCTAAACAATAGAAACGCATGATTACATTTAATAACGTACTTTGTTGTTCTCAAATATTCCAGTTTTATTTCATACAACCCTTGTGCTGTGAATAACAAAAGCAACAAAAGGTCAAGCGTGCGAAATTTCGTGAAGATCGGAATGAAACTTTAGTTTTCGTGAGTCTGTAGGAGAAGTATGTTCCGCCATGCACCTATCACAAAATACGTTTTTAGCTGACGTTTTCTACCTATAAACAACAAACCTGCCAAATTTCAGCTTCGTAGGTGAAGTAGTTTTCGACATTTTGTGTTTAGTCAGTGAGTGAGTGTCCTTTCGCTTTTATATAGATAGAGCTTAAGAAAACAAATTGCTTAATTTTGGATGCAAGAGAATTAAGGGAGACTTGCAGACAAAAATAAATAGTAACTTGCAAATCTGTAATGCTAACTTTATTTGATACAAGGTCATGCCTGATGCGACAGTTTTACGGCATCTACAGCGAAACTGTTGTGAGCGGTAGACTTCTTTTCATTTCATCATTTTGTGGGATTGGGGATCAGTTACAAAACGCTTCATAAACGTCCGAAATAACATGCAAACTATGTTGCAGGTCCCTAACTACTCCCATTTTCCAATAATTGACGCTTAAATCTGGGTATTCTCACGCGGTAGCCTCTCATTATTTATGACGTCATATCTCCTGAACTATTTATCGTGCTCTTTTGTTTTTGGATCATAAACCTTCGTGGGCGTACGGTGACCAGTTCTCCAAAGTTTCATTGAACTCGCATGAATGGTATACGAACTCATAGAGGACATACAGACAAACATTCATTTACGATTGCAGGTAATTATAATTTCAATTACAATATTTTCTTTTTAAAAAGTCTACTAATTCCAATTAGAGTTTATAATTGAATTCTAAAGGTATTATACGATTAATGAAGGTTGATTATAGCATTATATAGTAATGTCATTACAATTTTATTACAAAAGTAGGCGATATTATAAGCTGTGTAAAAACTATAATTACTCTTTGTAAATTCGAAGAACGGGTTTTATTCACGGAAAAGCAGAGTACAATTGTTGTCCTATTGTACGTACACAAAGAGGCAGACGATCAGAAAGCGTCAAGGCCGGCACTGTACTAATACACTCCTGGCCAATAAAAGTGCTACACTACGAAGATGACGTGCTACAGACGCGAAATTTAACCGACAGGAAGAAGATGCTGTGATATGCAAATTATTAGCTTTCGAGAGCATTCACACAAGGCTGGCGCCGGTGGCGACACCTACAATGTGCTGACACGAGGAAAGTTTCCAACCGATTTCTCTTACACAAACAGAAGGTGACCGGCGTTGCCTGGTGAAACGTTGTTGTGATGCCTCGTATACGGAGGTGAAATGCGTACCATCACGTTTCCGACTTTGATAAAGGTCGGTTTGTAGCCTATCGCGATTGCGGTTTATCGTATCGCGACATTGCTGCTCGCGTTAGTCGCGATTCCAATGACTGTTAGCAGAATATGGAGTCGTTTGGTTCAGGAGGGCAATACGGAACGCCGTGCTGAATCCCAACGGCCTCGTATCACTAGCAGTCGAGATGACAGGAATCTTATCCGCATGGCTGTAACGGATCTTGCAGCCGCGTCTCGATCCCTGTGTCAACAGATGGGGACGTTTGCAAGACAACAACCATCTGCACGAACAGTTGGACGACGTATGCAGCAGCGTGGACTATCAGCTCGGAGACCATGGCTGCGTTTACCCTTGACGCTGCATCAGAGAGAGGAGCGCCTGCGATGGTGTACGCAACTACGAACCTGGGTGCATGAATGGCAGAACGTCATTTTCTAAGATGAATCCAGGTTCTGTTTACAGCATCATGATGGTCACTTTCGCGTTTGGCGACATCACGGTGAACGCACACTGCAAGCGTGTATTCGTCATCGCCACACTGGCGTATCACTCGGCGAGATGATAAGCGGTGTCATTGGTCACACGTCTCGGTCACCTCTTGTTCGCGTCGACGCCACTTTGAACAGTGGCCGTTATATTTCAGATGTGTTACGACCTGTGGCTCTACTCTTCCATCGGCTCCTGTGAAACGTTACATTTCAGCAGGATAATGCACGACCGCATGTTGCAGGACCTATACGGGCGTTTATGGATATACGGAAAATGTTCGACTGCTGCCCTGGCCATCACATTTTCCAGATCTCTCATCGATTGAAAACGTCTGCGAAAACTTCGCCGCGATGGGGAAAGGTGGAGACGAAAAATGGGAGAGAAAGAGGTGGATGCAGACAGAGGGTGGAAGGGGATGTGGACTACTAGAGTGTAGGGTAAATAAACACCCGGGCAACGCCGAGTTTTCATCTAGTTTCATAAATAAAATGAAGTTATCTATGGTGCGATTGTTAACATTTTTGCCAATAATTTCATTTAAATATTTATAATTCTGAAAAATAATACATTTCTTTGAGGATGATCCGCTTGACTGTCAAACACACTACTGTGTCAGCAGTTTCGCCACACTGCAGTACCCTTCTCATTAAGTACTCTTAAACTTTGGAGGCCTTCTTCTCTCAATTTTCTGGATGTTGTTGTTGTGGTCCTCAGTCCGGACCCTCGTTTGATGCAGCTCGCCACCCTACTCTATGCTGAGCAAGCCTCTTCATCCCCTCGTAAGAACGACAACCCACATCAAATTGAATCTGCTTACTGTATTCATCTCTTGGTCTCCCTCTGCGGTTTTTACCCCACAAACTTCCCTCCAATGGTAAATTCACGATTCCTTGATGTCTAGGAATGTGTCCTACCAATGTATCCCTTCTTTTAGTCAAGGTATGCCAGAAATTCCTTTTCTCCCCATTTCTGTTCAGTACCTCGTTAGTTAGGCGATCCACCCACCTAATCTTCATCATTCTTCTGTAACACCACATTTCAAAAGCCTCTATCCTCTTCCTGTCCGCAATGCTTATCGTCCATGTTCACTCCCATAAAATGCAACTCTCCACACAAATGCCTTCAGAAAGGAGTTCCTTACGTTTAAATTGATATCCCATGTTAACAAATTTTTATTTTTCAAGAGCGCTTTTTTTCCCATTGCCATGCTGCATTTTATATCCTCTTTACTGCGACCATCATATTTTACTGCCCAAGTAACAAAACTCATCTATCACCTTTATTGTGTCGTTACCTAATCTAATTCCTTCTGCATCGCCTGATTTTCTTACACTGCACGCCATTACCCTTGTTTTAATGTTCATCTTATATGCACCTTTCAACACACTGTCCATTCCGTCTTCCAGGTCTTTTGCTGTCTCTGACAGAATTACTATGTCGTCGGCAAAACGCAATGTTTTTATTTCTTCACCCTGAACTTTAATTCCTTCTCCAAATTTCTCCTGGCTGTCCTTTACAGCTTGCTCTATGTACAAACTTAATAACATCGGAGAAAGGGTACAACCCTGTCTAACTCCCTTCCCAACCTCAGCATCCCTTTCACGCCCTTCAACTGCTGTGTGGTTTTTACTGACTTCAAGGTCTAAAAGAGTGTATTCTAGTCAACATTGTCAAAAGCTTTCTCCAAATGTACAAAAGTTAGAAATGTAGGTTTGCCTTTCCTTAATCTATGTTGTAATGTGAGCATTGCCTCCCGTGTTGCTACATTTCTCCTGAATCCGAACTGATCTTCCCTGAGGTCAGCATTTATTAGGCTTTCCATCCTTCTTTAATTGTGTTATGTTACGGTAATTCATTACAATAATTTAGTATCTCCTTTCATTTTCATGATCTTATAACGAAGCTTTAAGATAAGGGCAAAATTAGTATTGCCTCAAGTGTTCCTACCTTTCCTCTGAATCCAAACTGATCTTCCCCGAGGTCGGCTTCTACCAGTTTTTCCATCCTCCTGTAAATAATTCGTGTTAAAATTTTGCAACCATGACTTATCTAAATGATGGTTCTGTAATTTTCACACTTGTCTGATGCTTTCTTTGGAATGGAGATTATTACATTTTTCATAAAGTCTGAGGATATTTCCCCTGTCTCATACATCTTACGCACCAGGTGAAATAGTTTTGTCATGGCTGGCTCTCCCAGAGATATTGGTAGCGAAATTCGTTCATTCCAGTGGCCTTGTTTCGATTTAGGTCTTTGAGTGCTCTGTCAAATTCTCTCAGTATAGAACCTCCTATTTCATCTTCATCTACTTCCTCTTCCCTTCCTACAATATTGTCTCTAAGTTCATTTCCTGTGCTTGAACACCCTTAACGTATACTAATAACATACGAAGTCTCGTGTCAAACAGAATTTCCGAGACAAGAAGGCCTGAAAGGCGGGAAAGGTAGGTCTGTGCAGTTGTGTGTAGCGATTGTGCCACGATTGCATAGTAGTTAGCGTAACTGCCTGGTAAGCAGAGGCCAGGTTCGAATACCGGCCTTGCTGCAAATTTCCATTCAATGCCAAGGTCTGTCTAATCGCATCGTTAATTCGAACAGGAGTGTGCCGGGGTCGTTATATAAGACGTCTGGTTATCTTATGTAACGCCAAAGGCAAATTCTGGAAGTTGCAAATAAATAGCCCCGTCCTCGCGACCAGCAGCGGATGCATGCAGCTTGACAAGCCGTCTGCACCAGAACTTGCTTTTAACGTTACGTAAGCTGGCTAGACCTGTAGAGTCATTATATTGGTACAGCTCTGTGGGGAATTCTTATCTAGACTGTTCGTTGCGTTACCTGATGTTCTTCCAACGAAAATGCTCGTTACATAATGAACTCGCATCGATACGACTGCAGTAGTTGCTTGTAAATATTAGAGGAGACATTTATCAAAACTGGGTTCACTATTTATTTTTGCGTTTCCACTTCTAAAGTGCAATCGAATGCGGATGAATCTAGAAGTCGCGCGGAATCGCTGCGTGGACTAAGGCGTCATGCTACGGACTGGGCGGCCGTTAACGCCGGAAGTTAGAGTCCTCCCTCGGGCCTGTGTGTGTGTGTGTGTGTGTGTGTGTGTGTGTGTGTGTGTGTTGTCCGTAGTGTAAGTTACTTTAAGTAATTTGTATGTCTATGGACTGATGACCATAGTAGTTTAGTCCAACAGGTTTGCAAACGTTTGAACGTTTGATAAGGTAGGACTGTTGCTGTTAGTTAAATTTTTTTCCCAAACACAATATTCACTGCCAGGATCACTTGGTTTGAAATGCTTTATTTAAAATGTGATAACTTCAGTATGAAGACAAACCCAAGACCGCATGTATAAATTACTCAGTTACTGTATATCATTATTAGTTTCAACAAACTATGTTGCCATTATCAAATTATCAAATGTTACTTTGTCAAACAAATAAAATTCAAAATGAAACATAGGAATTAAAAACTAATAATGGCAACATAGCTTGCCGAAACTAGTACTGACATACATTAAATGAGTAATTCAAACATCCAATCTTCGCTTTGTCTTCATACTGAAGTCATTACATTTAAAATATCATTTTAGGATCGCTCTCCATGCCGACAGGGACGGCTAATAATGAAATACTTTACTCCATTATCAGTTTCAGCAGAATTAGTTGCCATCCTCAGATTGTGAACGTACTCAAAAAATGAAATAAGCAGTTTAAGCTGCACAGGTGAATGCGAGAAGCTGCCACATTAGAAATTTGTGACTTATAGAGGGAAGACCTTCTTAGTTAATTTATGGAAATGACCATTCCTATTTTTATGCAGAGTACATGGGTCATAATGACTTAAAATTTAATTTATGATTTCGTTATATACATTCTTGGCGTATTTATTTTTATGTTCTTTTAACGTCTGATTGCAAAATCAAAATGTTCAAATGTTAGTAGAGCTTATGGGACAACTACGGTGTCATCAGTCCCTAAACTTACGAACTACTTATGAACTAGCTGATACTAATGACGGCACAAATATCCATTCCCGAGGGGGGATTTTAACCCCCGACCGTAGTGGCCGTGCAGAAAGTGACTGGCGCGCCGCAGACCGCTCGGCCACCGCGGCCGGCTGATTGCAAAACTTGATTTTACAGCACTGATGTTCCATCACGGAAATAAAATCGATATGTGAATTTTTGTACAATAAATATTTCATACCGCCCACCAAGGTGAAATTTCTTATTTTATTGCAGTACATGCTTAATTCCCAATGATTCACACATGCGTAATCTGGATGGCCTGTGTTTGTTGTTTCTACTTCTAAATATAAATTTTCGTAGATTTAACTTTAAAAATGGTTTCCTAATCAAGTACTTTGATACAACCTGTCACCCTCTATTGCACCATTAACGGCAGAATTCAAAACATCCCGAAACATATTTTTTAAAATTCTAACCATAGTTTAAAATTCAAATTTTTTAGGTTTTCTAGCATCAAAATAGACTTAGTAGCACCCTTAAAAGATTTTATTTCTCACCCTCTTAATGGGTGAATTTCCAAAAATATCGAAACATGTGTTTTTAAAATTCCAATCAAAAATCTAAATCCGAAGTTTTGTATTTCTTGCTTCAGAATTGCCTGAATAGCAACGTAGTTTCAAAATACCGTTCATCCCCTATTTCACGCCTTAGCGATGGGAATATCGAAAAAATGCTACAGAGTAAGATAAACAACGTCTACTGAGATTCACTTTTTAGCGCCGTTTTCTGTCTTTTAGAAACGGATCGAGAACGCGAAGTTTCTTTCTTACGATTTGGCATCTTTCTTGGTAGTTTAACTTTTCAAACTTCAATATCCTCTTATTTTTCTTTATTCGGACGCTTTTTTCAGAAAAACAACTGAAGAATCGCATCACGCATTGATCTCTGTACTACCTGGATGTTGAACTACAGATTTCTAAGCGTGCCAGCCAAGGATGTTCATATTGTTTCTTGGCTAATTACAACATGGCTGCTATGAAGTATTACAACAAAACGGAAAGGAAATTTGTTTCGATTCCGTACTCACGCGAGTCTGATAATTCGCATATTTACATAAATATGCAATTATTTCTCATGTAATAACTGATGTAAATTCGTTTGACTAATTACAACATGGCTAAAAATGCAAAATCGTGTGCAAAACATACGAATGTGCAGGCACGCTACAGTTCTATGCTTAGACACAAGAGGTATACATCCAGGTTATACAGAGATCACTGGCATCACGTATCGCTGTATATAACCTCTTTGCTATTATTAGTACCAAAAGTGATCGCTGGTCTTCAGTCCGAATTTTATATAAGCGGACGACTTTTAAACACCATATCTTCCACCTTCTTATAGCTGTCGACACGGAACTGCTATGGTGTACAAAAGCAGACTTTGTACTAAAACAACACAGAAAGATCTTTCTTCTCCATTGTAAAGTTTTTGCTGAAGAGCAAATTATACACCTACTCGAAGAATTTTATATAAGTCGGTAACATTCAACCCCCCTATCTTCCACCCCCTTATCGTTATGAATCCTCTACCACCATAGTGCACAATTGAAGATTGATACCACCACATACAAACACTACTCGTTTGCAATGTGTAGTTTTGGCTGCAGAGTGAAATGTAGGCACAAACACCTCAATTTTTATATACCGGGTGATCAGAAAGTCAGTATAAATTTGAAAACTTAATAAATCACGGATTAATATAGATAGAGAGGTAAAATTGACACACATACTTGGAATGACACGGGGTCTTATTAGAAAAAAGGAAAGAAGAAAGAAAAAAGAAAGTTCTAAAAAAGATCTCTTGCGCGCGTCGTTTGGTGATGATCGTGTGCTCAGCCGCCACTTTCGTCAGGCTTAGCCTCCCAGGTCCCCAGACCTCAGTCCGTGCGATTATTGGCTTTGGGGTTACCTGAAGTCGCTAGTGTATCGTGATCGACCGACATCTCTAGAGATGCTGAAAGACAACATCCGACGCCAAAGCGCACCACAACTCCGGACATGCTTTACAGTGCTGTTCACAACATTATTCCTCGACTACAGCTATTGTTTAGGAATGATGATGAACATACTCAGCATTTCTCAGCATCTTTGCTTTGTCTTAATTTGTTATGCTAATTATTGCTTTTCTGATCAGATGAAGCGCCATCTGTCGGACCTTTATGGACTTTTTTGTTTTGTTTTTTTGTTTGTTTGTTTGTTTGTTCTAATAAAACCCTATGTATTTCCAAGCATGTGTGTCAATTTTTACCTCTCTATCTACATTATTCCGTGATTTATTATGTTTTCAAATTTATACGACTTTTTGATCACCCGGTATATTAAGATTGTGGCGGGCTGGCACAATCTACATCACGGAATCAGATAACAAAAATAAACTGCCGTATTGTGAACGTATTTTAATTGTAATACGGTCCAATATAGCGATGAGTATGAGACCTATTTATTTTTATTTTTGAGTGCTGATAGCATCTGACGAAGGTAGCAAATTCTACTGACGCTAGTAATGGATTAAATTATTTCAATCGCTGCGATCTTGACAGTTAATGTAATAAATTATAACAGATCGCTGTCATAAAATAAGTTATTCTGCATCTACATCTGCACCCATACTCCGCAAACCACCTCACGTGTGTGGCGTGAAAAAAAAAAAATTGCATGTATGTCTCTGTGTGAGCTCTAATCTTCGCGAAGTAGTATGTTGGTCGACTCTTCATGAAACGTACGCTGTGGGAACTTTGTCAAAGGTCCGCCGCGATACAGAACGCCTCTCACACAGCGCCTGCCACTGTAGTTTCCTGATCTCCTCTATGACGCTTTCGCGCTTACTAAATGAGCCGGCAACGAAGCGTGCTGTTCTCTACTGGATCTTTTCCATGTCATCTATTAACACTTCCTGAGAATTTTTCCAATAAATCGCACTCTGGCATCTGCCTTACCCACGACTAATTTTATACGGTCGTTCCATTTCAGATCACCCCCCTTATGTCTACTCCAAGGTAGTTTATGGAAGTAACTGCTTCCAGTGTTTATCCTGCTATTGCTAATTATATAATATAGGTTCTTTCTATGTATGTATGTTGAGGTCAAATTGCCATTCTCTGCACAAGTTTCGATAGATTGCAGATCATCCTATACTTCGTTAACCTTTCCCAATGTTGCGACTACTTGAAAAAATAACTGCAGCATTCGAAAAAAGCCTTACATAACTTCCGATGTTATCTCTGAGGTCATTTATAGATATTGTGAAAAGCATCGCTCCTATGATACTCCCCTCGGACACGCCTGACATCACGTTAACGCCTGAATTATCTCCGTTGAGACTGACATGCTGTGTTATGTTAACTGTACACGCCACAATCTGGTCACACGGTCGGTCTGAAATTCCGTATTATCGCACTTTGTTCATCACACGGCGGTGCGGAACGGTATCGAACGTCTTGCGTTATTCATCCGTTTACCCACCCAAGGTCAGTATGAAGAACGTCTTCTCCTGTAGTAGCTGCTCTAACTATAAATTCCTGCCATTGTTTCGTGCTGGATATTGCGTTTACTATTTCCTAAGTTGAATACTAAAACAACGCCAACCTTGAAACAGGAATCATTAATCTCTTATTTATTTTAACGTCGAAGGTGATGTTAGCGTGTGGGTATATTTACATTTGTAGCCAATTTGCAAATTTTAAGTCCGAAGTGAAATTTTATTGGACTCCTTGATTTTTTATATTATATTTTATCATGTCTTCATATGAAGGTCTTTTGGTAACGACAAAAAGAAAAGGTATTTTCAGGAGACATCACATGTCACGCGTTAAAAACTGTAGCCTTGGTAAATGTTTCAGTTACGGTGCGAAGGAAAACCACAAATTTTTACAGCTTTATTACATCTAGCCCTAGTCTCTCAGTGATATTGCATGCCGTTGAGCTATAAATTTGTGCCAAATCTCCGCCCTTATACAGAGTGTCCAGCCAATGAGGTTAGAATATAGGGAGACGCCCTTATGCTGAAAAAGTGAAATCTGCTTCCGCCATATTGCTAAGTTTTGCAGAAGTGTTCGTATTGTAAAACTAATATTTTATGACAGTTAAAACAAGGATAAAGCTTCCGACGGTTTTGCCGTGATGTACAACGTATTAAAAGAGTGCAAAATAGCCGTTAAAAAGTTGTAAATTATAATGTGTATTTATTACTAGTTATTCAAGAAAGTGTATTGCTTGAAAGTACATACTTTGCAGTGACTGTCAGTTCAATGAATTAACAGTAAGAGGCTCGACTTAAAGCATAGTTTTAACGGATAAATAGCATTCCACAAGTGACCAACATGGCGGACAGGCTTCAACTGACCTACGTGCTCGGCATAGATAATGCCATCTCCCTTTAATGTAACGCTGGGGCTCATGAATGTACATAATTTGTAACATTCTAAAACGAAAGCAAATGTGTTTTTTAACACAAACTTATGTTTTTTTTTATGGACACCCTATATTATTTCTTCAGAAATCCATAGCATGACAAATCACAAAAACAATGCCGTTGATTGAATCACAATATGCCAATTACATCCCGAGATATTACGACGCGAAGTTGACGCTTGAAATACGCGAAATGCGCTGCTAGCGCGGGTCCTTGAACTCTGGCACGAACCCATGCTGCCCGTAATCGCGATGTGATTACATGCGTAATCTCATTTTCATGCTCATCAAGAGGTGCGAAATGAATAATACGGCCTGTTGCCGTCCTGTATTAAAGTCGTACCTTCCAGCAGGTGTTTATCGCATAGGCTAGGGGTGACGCGGTTCTGTAACATATCTGTGTACCGCAACGTTAGTCACAAATAGCTAGCTAGTCGTTAATCCGTCACTAAAAAGGTAACGTCGTTCACCGTTAAAACTTTACTTTTCTGGAGATCTATCGCAAGTTACAGTTAATCGTTAAATCGTAATAGTAAACTTCATGTTGATGATTTTAGTGAAATGAGGAAGTGGACCAAAAGTTTCACCGTTCTTTAAATAAAAATGTTTTGGTTTGGGGAGTTCCGGTAGGACATAGAAGATAAATTTAAAAATGTTTAATCATTTAGTTTGACTATCATACAATTTTCAATGTTACGTTTATCTAATGCGTTAAATGTCAAAATGTTTCAAACTGGTTCATATTGTGTACATAGAGACATAAAAAGTGCGAAGAGAATACATTATGTGCTTATAGCTGGAACAAGGCAAATATCCCAGTACACTGACAGTGTGTCAAAGGGCACAGGAAGTACCAAAGATTTGGAACAGAAATCGATTTTAGGAATTTCCCTATTTATCATGGGTTACCGATTGAAATTCTTGTTGATATCTAGTACTTTGCGACTACTTAAGTTCCCAGAGAGATTACTTATTGAGGATAAAGAAGATCTAATTCTTCTAGTTTTTTTTCTTTGTCCAGGACAGTACATTGAAATGTAACACTTTAAGAGAGACCGAGACAAATAAAACTAAATGAAATAACGAAAGTGATTTGGAACAGCGTAAGTAGTAAAAGCAAAATGTAACGTTATCTTTACGTACTGCACGCAAAATACAGCTATAATTAAAACAGAAAAAAATTCTACACACGTAAATGCAAATTACAAACACGAAATATTTAATTTACATATAATAGAAGTTAAATTTAAGCGTAGCAGCAAACAACATGAGCTCACTCTTAAGGCATTACATTTTTTATGTGGTGTCGTTGCATTTAAAGTATATAAAATTAGGTACCAGCGCGTGAGAATTCAAGTTCTGGTAGCAAAAAATTTTATGTTAACACTAAAAACAGCAAGCAGTGCACCACAGTTCAAAAGATGATAATAAATTGGTGATGGCGGACGAAACTAACTTTTGATTTGCCGATTCATTGGACATTAACTACGGTTAGCTGAAAATCACAAATCTCGACAAAATTTAATAAAAACACAGAACTCAGGGACGCAAGAAATAAGACGAGAGAAATTTTTATATTCCGAAAATGGCAATCGGTGTTAGCACGAATCGAATCTCCAACAATCATTTTCGTTCCGCGCCGAAGAGGGAGGGTGGCGTTTAACTTAAATAAAATGGACCATATTATATTTAAAAGTAGAGGTTATACAAGTCATGTATGCGACACGAAAAACTTTAAATCACGATTATTATTAAGACATCTAACTCACACATCGTTTAATATAGTCCAAAATGTGCCCTACATAGTCAGACTTAGCTATAATTTACAACCGATCACTCAGCGAAAGATCTGTACCCAAAGACTGGAAAGTTGCCCAAGTTACTCCAATATTCAAGAAAGGCAATAGGAGTGATCCCCAAAATTACAGGCCTATCTCATTGACGTCGATTTGCAGTAGGATTTTGGAACATATACTTTGTTCGAACATTATGAACTACCTCGAAGAGAACGACCTGTTAACCAATAGTCAACACGGATTCAGAAAGTATCGCTCTTGCGAAACACAGCTTGCCCTTTATTCACATGAAGTGTTAAGTGCCATCGACAAGGGATCTCAAATCGATTCCACATTTCTGGATTTCCGGAAGGCTTTTGATACTGTACCCCCCAAGCGGCTTCTAATGAAATTGCGTGCTTATGGAATATCTCCCCAATAGTGCGATTGGATTCACGATTTCCTATCAGAAAGGACACAGTTCGTTGTAATTGACGGTAAGTCATCGAGTAAAACAGAAGTGATATCTGGCGTTCCACAGGGAAGCGTTATAGGTCCCCTACTCTTCCTCGTGTTTATAAACGATTTTGGAGACAATCTGAATAGCTCCCTTAGACTGTTCGCGGATGATGCTGTCGTTTATCGGTTAGTGAAGTCAACAGAGGATCAAAAGCAACTGCAAAGCGATTTAGACAAAATTTCTACTTGGTGCGAAAATTGGCAATTGACACTAAACAAAGAAAAGTGAGAAGTAATACACATGGCCACTAAAAGAAATCCACTGAACTTCAATTACGCGATAAATCAGTCAAACGATAAGGTCGTAAATTCTACCAAGTACTTAGAAGTTTACGAACAACTTTGACTGAAGAGAACACATAGAAAATATTTTGTGGGGAAGGTGAATCAAAGGTTATGTTTCATTGGCAGAACGCTTCGAAGATGCACCAGCTCTACCAAAGAGACTGCCTACATCATACTTGTGCGTCCTCTCCTGGAGTACTGTTGCCCCTTGTGGGACCCTCACCAGGTGGAACTGACGGAAGATATTGAGAAGGTTCAGAGAAGGGCAGCTCGTTTTGTTTTATCACGTTACTGGGGGGGGGGGGGAGGGAGCGTCACGGAAATGTTGCACGAATTCTTAAAAGAAAGACGTTATTCATTGCGGCGTGATCTGTTTGTGAAGTTTCAATCACCGACTTTTACTTATGAATGTGAAAATATTTTGCTAGCACCCACCTTCTTAGGGAGACATGACCATCCCAAGAAAATAAGAGAAATCAGATCGAAAACGGAACGATGTAGGTGTTCTTTCTTCCCGCGCGCTATTAGAGAATGGAACGTAGAGAAAGGTTATGAAAGTGGTTAATGAACCCTCTGCCAGGCACTGAAATGTGATTTGCAGAGTATCTATGTAGATGTCCTATCCTGACAACGATTTAAATGTGTGTGTGTGTGTGTGAGAGAGAGAGAGAGAGAGAGAGAGAGAGAGAGAGAGAGAGAGAGAGAGGGCAAAATTTGTGTTCGTTCTCTGGGCGTCAGCTCAGACCATCTACTACTGTCACATTCACTTTTTATCGCAGTTCTTAATTGCTCTCCACATTCTTGTCAATTAAAAACAAAACAAAAAAAAGAAAAAAGCCTTTGCCATTGGCGTTATGAAACTAATGAATTACATATATTCTTTACGGTTCTTGGCTGTAGTTCATCATATTAATATTTCGTACTGAATTTATTTAATCGTCTTTAAAATTGTACTTTATTCCCTGTGACATAATATTACTGATTTACAAATTCAAAAGACATCTACAGGATAATTTGGTTGCCCCTACAGATGTCGTCTTTTGCAGCCCGGTTTTCCTATTAACGCCACCTCGCCGTGTTGGAGTGGCCTAGCGCTCTAAGGCACCTTGCTGGAGAGCGCGGGGTTGTTCGACGTAGGAGGTTCGAGTCCTCCCTCGGGCATATTGTTGTTGGTGTTGGAATTTTTAAAGGGGATGTGTGTGTGTGTGTGTGTGTGTGTGTGTGTTTGTGTGTGTCTTCGTGTTGTCGTTAGCATATGTTAATCAGTTTGTAAACCTAGGAACTGATAAATGCAGGAGTTAAATTCCTTAGATTTACAAACATTTGAATTACAACTACTTCCTCACTTTCAGATAGTCAATATAAGGTGAAGCATTGAATCAAATCATAGCATGTAGGCTTTCACGGCCGGCGTCTTCGTTTCGTTGCCTACTGCGGGCAACATCTTCTACATCTACATCTACACATATACTCCGCAATTCACTGAAAGGTGCGTCGCGGAGGATACACAGTACCACTACTAGTACCTACCAGTACTAAACCTAGCTGCTCGCCTCTAAAATGCCTCTATGTCTTGCATTAAACTGATCTACTGCGGGTCCCAAACACTTGAGCAATACTCAAGACGTGGTCGTACAAGCGTTTTATAATCGGTCTCCTTTACAGGTGAAGTACATCTTCCCAAAATTCTCCCAATTAAGTCGGCTGCCCGTCTTACTCACAACTGTCCTTACATGTTCGTTCCATTTCATATCGCTCTGCAATGTTACGCCTAGATATTTGAACGACACGACCGCATCAAGACGCTCACTACTAATGCTGTATTCGAACATTATAGGACTGTTTTTCCTACTCATGCGCATCACCTTACATTTTTCTTCATTGAGAGCTAGTTGCCATTCTTCGCACCAACTAGAAATTTTGTCTAAGTCGAGAAAAACACAATCCGCCTGTTGTTCATCCATGGCTCGCAAGATGTCATGTGAGAAAAGTGCAAACTGAGTTTCACATGAATGATGTTTCCTAAACCCTTGCTGATTCATAGAAAGAAGCTTTTCCGTTTCAAGTAAATTTACTATATTCGAACTGAGAATATGATCAAAAATTCTACATGAACCTGATGTCAACGACATTGGCCTGTAATTGTATGGGTCAGTTCTCTTTCCTTTCTTATACACGGGAGTCACCTGCGCTTTTTTCCAATCACTAGGAACTTTGCGCTGAATTAAAGATTCGCGATAAATGCAAGCTAAGTAGGGGGCCAATGCCGCAGAATAGTCTTTGTAAGCCGGCCGCGGTGGCCGAGGAGACTGAGGCGCTCCAGTCACAGTCTGCACGGCCACTATGGTCGGGGGTTTGAATCCCCCCTCGAGCATGAATATTTGTGCCGTCCTTAGTATAAGGTAGTTGAAAGTAGTATGTAAGTTTAGGGACTGATGACCCCGCAGTTAAGTCCCATAAGCTTAACAAACATTTGAACCTTTTTAGTCTTTGTAAAACCGAAGTGGTATTCCATCCGGACCAGCAGACGTTTTCGTATTTAGCTCCCTCAGCTGCTCCTCTATACCGGAAATACTTTTTACTATGTCCCCCATTTCGGAATTAGTACGTTGATCAAATGATGGTACATTTTTGCGGTCCTCCTGCGTGAAAGATTTCTTAAAGGTTAGCTTTCTTCTATTACTGCTCTGGAATGATCAAGGAGTGACTGGACAGTGGGGTTTGACCCGATAATTGATTTTACATAGGAGAGGTGAGTCAACTCACCTCTGAAGATATTGCCCACAGTAGGCAACGAAACGTCTGGAGTCAGAAGTCTGAATGATATACCACGACATCTTAGCCCGGAATCTTAATGGCATTGAATTAAAATTCGTGCTTTTGCCAGGATACGAACCTTGGTCTCCTGGTTACGAGGTAGGTGTACTAGTCACCCTGACTCTCAGGATAGTACAACAGCGAGGACTACCTAAGCACTTCTCCCTCCTCAAGACAAATTTCAATTACGTACTGATGTTCCCCTCTGTAATATTACCGAGGCTCTCTAAACTCGGAAGAGCAGCACAGCCTAGAAGGCAATGCGGGTAATCCCACCTATGCTTGATGAGAGGCTGGTTGTGGGAATGGTGGGTAGTTGCTGGGTGAAGTTAAGCAAGCATAGTTCAGGTTTATATATATATATATATATATGTGTGTGTGTGTGTGTGTGTGTGTGTGTGTGTTTTATATTACAATCAGAGGCTGAAGGCCCAACAAGGCACTTCAGTAAGTTATGCAAGGCCAAGTTGAGAGAACAAAGTCTTTAATATGTTAATAAGGCTCGAAATTTAGAAAAAATAAATCTTTAAAAATTCAATAACAGACACAATAAGCCCAACAATTTAAGCGAAAGTAGAAAGTCTTAGTTGAAAGCAACCCTTGTAAATACAATATTGTTTACAAATGCCCCCTGCCATTAAAATGAAAACAGCTCAACTCACTTATCAAAATCACACTAAAAATACAATTACGAAAATACACTAAAGATGAGCTCAAAAATTCAAGTAACGTCTAAGTTTATTATAGAGGCTGGTAACAGGAAACTGTGTCCAAACACACAATAAAATTTCCAAATGAGCTGTGCAACTTAAATGAAAACAGTTGAGCTTACTTATCAAAATCACACAGGTAAAACAGGTAAGCTGACTCAAAACAGAATCTCTATCATCCAACTTCTTCCTTTTTTTCCTCCACTTTTACATGTAATATGAGCATAAAGCGTAGAAAGAGTATTCTGTTAGCATAAACACGTTAATCCCAACCGTTGCGCCAGAACAGTACATTAAAAATTGGTGATTAAAATGCGACGAAGTGAGCGTTCCAGTCACCGCCGTTTGAAAGGAAAACATGAAAAGGTACTCTAATTTTTTCAAGGGTATCGTGCAGACTCAGTTGAAAAAAAGATGTTTGAGACATTAGGTGTTGCGCCAGACGAAAAGCTGGGAGCGGAAGATCGCAGCCACTTAATGGAATAATAATACCTCTGAGCCGTTTATTAATCAGCGTCGCTTTGGAGTGTAATCCGCGCCTCTGCCAGATGTTCCCAGAAGCGCGTTTATAAATAGGCCGATATTTGGACAGGGATGACAGTTCGGGCTGAATCGGTACGCAATGGCGCGTCGCCCAGAAAAACCGCATTTCGTCGCCTGCTCTGAGGTGGCGGGCCACTCACCTCGGCCCAGTCAGCGACTTCCTGCCCCTATAGGGCCTCCTCCCTCTTGGGGTACCGTGAACGGTAGGGTCCAATATAACTAGAGAGCCTCTGCAGCTTGTACATTTTGTGTCCAATCCTCGTCACCACTTTTGTATCCCATCCTCGTCGCCACTTCTGTGTCTCGTTTCCGCCGGTTGTCCTAGGTGTCAGTGTGCCGAGTAGAGAGTGACCGCGTGTGCGGGTACAGAGTCTGAGGTGACAAGCCATGGGGAGAGCAGAAACTAGAAACACTAAGTTAGATTAGAACAAGTTGTATATTTCGTAGAAATATAATACTTAACTTCTACAAAGTTCATGACTGCCAACTAAGTGTACTGCTGAGACATAGGTTAACTACATAGAGGCCTGCCTACTGATGAGTCCGTTTCAGTGCCTGTCCTAATCCCAAGTGGCCGATGCAGTTCACGAGCGGAGCGGTATTGCAGCAGAGTGCGCTCGTGGCCGACGTCGTTAAGAACACCGCGCCGTGCTTGCATGGCGGCGCGCGGCGAAAGTACGTAGCGCACACTTCAGACTTGTGCTACACCACAGTACAGGAGGCGGACTAAGTAGCATCAACTACGTGCAGAACACTACATCTTCTTGCAAGTTGGCACCACTGCTTATTTGTCAACAGTGAGATGCGACGGCAGTGCACAACAGACGTACGAAGTTTTATAGTCGAGCCGAAATACGATGATCCGTGGAGCTTGCGCCAATCGGATTTGAGCACCGGCTGCGGCAGCAGACCATTGGAGAAGTCAAACGCGAGCTTTGCTCTGCGCATGTGCACGTCCAGCTGCACTGTGCGCTTTTGTCACTTCGGTCACACAACAGCGACCGTTAGTTATACTGCCTAGCGTTCGACACGGTGCCACACTGCAGACTGCTAACGAAGATACGAGCTTATGGAATAGGTTCACAGATTTGTGACTGGCTGGAAGACTTCCTAAGTAATAGAACGCAGTACGTTGTTCTCGACGGCGAGTGTTCATCAGAGACGAGTGTATCGTCAGGCGTGCCCCAGGGGAGTGTGATAGGACCGCTATTATTTTCTATCTATATAAATGATCTGATGGATAGAGTAACTTGTAATTCGCGTCTGTTTGCTGATGATGCTGTGGTGTATGGGAGGGTGTCGTCTGTAACTGACTGTAATAGCATATAGGTTGACTTAGACAAAATTTCTAGTTGGTGCGAAGAATGGCAGCTAGCTCTCAATGTAGAAAAATGTAAGGTGATGCGCATGAGTAGGAAAAACAATCCTATAATGTTCGAATACAGCATCAGTAGTGAGCTTCTTGATGCGGTCGCGTCGTTCAAATATCTAGGCGTAACATTGCAGAGCGATATGAAATGGAACGAGCATGTAAGGACAGTTGTGAGTAAGGCAGACAGCCGACTTCGGTTTTTTGGGAGAATTTTGGGAAGATGTACTTCACCTGTAAAGGAGACCGCGTATAAAACGCTTGTACGACCACGTCTTGAGTATTGCTCAAGTGTTTGGGACCCGCAGCAGATCGGTTTGAAGGAAGACATAGAGGCGGTTCAGAGGCGAGCAGCTAGATTTGTTACCGGTAGGTTCCACCAATGCGCTAGTGTCACGGAAATGCTCCGGAAACTCAATCGGGGATCGCTGGAAGAAAGACGACGTTCTTTTCGTCAATTTCTGTTAAGTAAATTTAGAGGGCCGGAATTTGAAGCTGAGTGTAGTACGATCTTGCTGCCGCCTACTTACATTTCGCGTGAAGACCACAAAGACAAGATAAGAGAAATTAGGGCTCGTACGGAGGCATATAGGCATTCTGTTTTTCCTCGTTCAATTTGGGAGTGGAATAGGAAAGGAAATGCCTAGTAGTAGTACAGTGTACCCTCCGCCACGCACCTTACGGTGAATTGCGGAGTATGTATGTAGATGTAGATGTAACTATTTGGCAACATGGTTGCATTCCATTTCTCAGAGTGAAACTGTCTCCCAGCCCAGAAGGCGTAGCTAGAGATCATCGTGTTTCGACCAGACTATAGACGTATCCTTGCAGGAAGTTGCGCTACGATTTTTTCGCTGGAATTTCTAGAATGTCCTTTAAAACAATCACCAACAATTGCGACCATGTAAAATGACACGTTGTCATTCATAAAAACTTCAGTCGTTATTTGTCAACATGAAGTCCACGAATGGCTACAAATGGTCTCGAAGAAGCCACCAGACAATGACCTCTTCAATTGGATCTGTTCCACTATAGGATGCAAGAACATCCCACACCAGTATGCAACCACGACCAGCTTGTACAGTGCCTCGTTGACCACTAGGCTCCATCTCTTCTTGGGAACTGTGACAGTCGCACACCTGACTCTTTTTCTCCAGTCGTCTAGGAACCAACGGAGATGCTCACGAGCGGTGCAGTCGGTGCCATGACGTCAGTAAAGGCGCTGTAGTCGGTCGTTGACGCCACAGCCCATCAACGTTAACATTCAACCCATTGCCGTAACAGATACGTGTCGCATTGATATCTGCAGTTATGTCACTCTGATATTACAGATACAAGGGGAAGCTGATTGTTTCCATGTGAAATACGGGTTTTGCCAGGCTGTTGGGTTCCCAACAGGGTTGTCAGGGTTTCCCTAATGTGCTCGGAAACTGGGAACGCTTGGCTGAGCGAGGCCGGCTTTTCCAGATTGCAACTGAAATACAATATAGGCACAAACATTAGTCTAAAAAGTCATATAAAATCAGGGAATGATCATACGGCAAATATCATTATATGAATGGATTCAGGAGACTTGGGAGAATCAAACGCCGTAATTACAATTTAAATATCCCTTACAGATAAAAAGCTGATAAATTTCAATACTAGAATAATAATGTTATATGACTTATATTTGCAATTATTGATACGTAGTGTTTATCAGTAACATTTTAAGAAGCAAATGGGCAGCATTGTGCCACGCTACCTATCTTAAAAGACGTACCACGTTATTTCCGTATTTTTTTTTCAATAAACTTTGTTTTACTCTCTTGTTCTACTTTTGGTTGAGGTAATAACAGTCTTGTGTCAAAACATAGATTCCACCACAGAAACACAAAACATGAACCCAGCAATGCGCATTACATTTATATATGTATTTTATTATATTTAATATTATTGTTAGTAACGTACGTTTTTCATGATGTAGTCACTTAAATATTTCTGGCCGACTAAAAATAGTAGATATGCAGAAGATAATTTATATATAAACAATTATAACTATTTGTGGACAAGAACTGAATATATTTGTATAAAAAGCCATGATAAATTAAATATTAATTGTGTAACTATATTTCGACGGCGGCAGAATATTTGAACAGTTAGACGCCACCAATGACCTATATAAACAACAAAGACTGGTTAAGGTGCTGCCATACTTGAAGCAAATTCAAAGCTCGGCCGCCATGTTTCAGAACGTCACGTAGGCGTAACCAGTCGTCTGCTATAGCACTTAATCATGTCACTTTCACTTTTTGCAATGACTTAACAAACCATTCTCTACCTGCTTATTGTTATTTTTATAGCCAAGCTAATATGGATAAAGGATAAACGATAGACAACAAGTGTGTGGCAGGCAAATCGGAAAGTTTAATTACAAATGTCACATACACTACATCGGCTAAACATCATCTCATTCATACAAAAACACGCCTTTTCACTGTCCTTTAAATAGTATTAATTTCGTGTACATTTGCCTAATCTGTTTACCTCTTTCCAGCGCAGATTTGGCTTTACATAAATGATGTAGTCTACAACTGAAGTAATGTTTTAATAACAGCTTTATTAGGCTGGAGTAATGAGATTCCTCCCAAAATTCCGAGGATACCATTAAGTGCTCGTAGTTGGTAAATAAAGTTGGTCTATTTCCCAAAGTTCTAAATACATCTACAAACATTTGCAAAAGAAAAATTTTTCTTCAAGATCTTTAGAGGGATTGAACAAGCTGTTTTTTGTTCTTTAAAATCCGATTAATCCTGCTAGATTCTCATTTTTAGGTGCAAGGAGAACTTCCAAGCAATCTAAACACTTAAGTTTTCTACTCACTTGCCTAATGATCAGATATATATATGCAACTACTTTTTTGGAATATAATGTCAGCATTTCGTATTTTGCACATGGTCATGGTCACAATGAATAGGCCTACTGGTCTCTGGATGACTTAAATCATGATTTGCAATAAGTAATTCCACCTCTCCTGCTTGGCTACATGACATACTTTCAAAGGAAGCTGATTCAGCTATCTGACGTTTTTTTGGAGATCTCCTTGCTGGCGTTTTTGCTGTTTGAAGATGTTCAGAGAACGAAAATATCGTCGGAATCACATTATCCAGAAGTAGCTTTGTAATATTTGTTGCATACATTTATTTCTCTTCAAAATGCGAAAAACAAATGCCACTGTATGCAGTAGGTTTCCACTTATCTCGCCTGATATTGGCTAAACCATCGTTTTGTAAAATCTTCATTTTTCAAAGGAAAACTTATAATTACAGCTTACTTTAGTCACAGTAGAACTATTGTATGCAGAAATGTAGTAGGACAAAAGACGAGTACACGAAATATTAGAAACGAAAACATACAAATACTAACCGAAAATACGATATTCCAACAGTCTTATTACCGCGATTCGTACATTTATATGCTGCGCATACACTGGGCGCTATTTCAGCTTAATAAAAAACCTTTCAAGCTTGCTACCATACATAAAATGTGAAACCAAAACAAGTAAATAGCGCCGTTCTAACTTTCGTATTCGACGCACTAGACGTTGAAAAAAATGGCTGTCACAGTTCCTGGTTGCTGCCACAAGGAGCGCTGTTCACTGAGAGATAGCCACTCTACGTAGTTTATATAGATCGTTGGACGCCACGCTTAATGACTATCTGAGCAAAGATCTTCAGTCTCAACCGTTTTTAGTATTGTTAAATATATATTTGTTTGTTAAATGTAAACAATATTTGTAGGGAGGTGGTCAAAGCATTTAATTCTGTGATATTCAAATATATAATATTTTTAAAGGGAAATTATATTTTAAAGATGAGGCGTTAGGATGCGCGGAAGGATATAATTTTGGGAGCAGAAGAGCACGCTTTCGAACGCTTGGGAACGGACTGGACGTGGTGATGAAAGGTTGTGACGCTGAAGCCACGTTACGAACTTTACGAACTTGTGATTTGAAGAGAAAGGCATGTGTGGACTTTGAACATTTACGGGACTGTGACTGCAGAACTTAGTCTCTGCTAGAAAAGTGATAAACTATGCACGGTAGTAGGGCTGTGGAACTGTGATAACTCAGCAATCGTGTACTCGTGTGATGACAAACTGTGTTTTATAACAAATACTTTTAACGGTGATTAATTACGAACTGAAATGTTCGATGGACTACACTAATTTACGAGTGATAATTTCGAACTTTTACTCTCGAGTGTGTGTGATAGTTATTGTGCCTCTTATGAACAATAGTTGGGGAAATATTCAGATATTTACCGATGTATAAAGTAGGACCACCTACGCGTTTCATGTATAATGAGAGTAATAAACTCCATTTATAAAAAATTACTTCGTGAGTGAATCTCTTTTTTTTATCTTAGAATCCATTTTGTTGGTCATTCAAAGATTTAATTTATGTTTGTTAAATATATTTTCACGTCATTATATGCAGATTGATAGACTGGCTAAACTACAGATTAACTATCGATCTTGTTTAAACGCATGGGGTAGCTGCTTAGGGCGTAGCTGAGATACATAACTCACCCCTATGAATAGAGACAACGATCCATAAACTTTTACTACCCTGAGTTAAGTATTGCCCAAGTCTTATTGGAGACAACAGATAGGTCGTATCACGTAATGTTTCTTGTCTGTTAGCACCAAAGAGAGGCGACACCGCGACCAGGGTGAAGCAAATTGAACAACTGTCCACCATGACATCGGAATCCAGAGAGGAGCGTGGTACGAGGGTTGGTACTGAAATAGCGGCAACGCTGCTGCGCAGACACTATACTATTGGAATACTTTATGTATGGCTGTTTCTCAGCGACTAGACTATATTAGACTTCTTTAACAACTACAGCCCTCAGTCGCAAGTTACAATAGAATGTAAGGAAACCTTCTTCAGATAATACTTTTCAACCATCAGCCCCTAGTGACTGCTGCCGCTGTTTCTATTTTATTGGATGACTATCTGTCTACGGCAGATATGTTATTGTATTTTAAATTCTTTTAGTGGACATGTAATATTAACCCTCGTATTTCATATTACCTGAAGAAGATGTCCTTTGTGACAGTGAATCATAGGGTTACATTATTACCACTGAGGTATGTAGTTGTTTAATAAAGTCTACTATGCAAAGGAATCTACTATTGTTGACATACGTACCGTACCTCCGAGCAAATGGACTCGCCCGTCCCACGTCTCAGGCGAGCGCACAATCGCGGGGAACACAGTCTCTTGTGAGCGAGCGGTCTAACGTGACGGTGTCACGTGTCACTGTGTTTACGAATCAGGAACAACGGAGTTGGATCAGGATTGAATATGCGATAAGTCGTACAGCACTACAGTGTCATCAAGGTCTTCAAGAGACGTGCGGGGAATATGCATTGCCATACAGAATAGCGGCACGTTGGGCAAAAGCCTTCAACGAAGGTCGGCAAACTGTGGCAGACATGCATCGGGCAAGTCGTCCTAGCGTCTCTGAAGAAACGTGCATACTGTTGCCGCGTTAGTGAACAGTGATCGACGCCAAATGATTCGTGAGCTCGACCTCGAAACCGGATTAGCGCATACGACCGTGCTACGCACCCTGAAGAACGCCTAGGCATGGATGGGATTGGGAAGTACGGTACTATCCACATTACTCCCCGGACGTAAGACCTTGTGACTTTGATTTGATTCCGAAGAGGAAGGAACGACTTCGTGGCATTCGCTTCAGAACTGTTCCAGAGATTCGACAGGTAGTAGACCGCTCCATCGCACCATCAACAGAACAGGCTTTGTTAACGGTATACTACGTCTTCCACATCGCTAGCAACGGATTCTACACAACTATGGTGACTGAAGGCCAGTAACACTTACAAACTTATAACACTTTTGTATCAGTTGTCAAAAGTTCCAACCCTTCTGTATGACAATTCAGAAATTGTTTTAATTTATTTTTAATGTCAGGCTTCTGGTGCTGCTTGGTAGGTGTCCAAAGACTTTTGTGGCAGCATAATTTACCCCTTTCTGTGCCAAACTCCGATTTAGCCCTACTTAATGAAGATCATCCTTTCTCCTGGTGTTGTAGCTATGCGCCCTGCGATTATTTTGAACTGGGTTGGATTATTAACAACAAATTTCATAAGAGAATATATATACTGTGAGGATACCTAAATCCTTAAATCTATGTCTGCGGGATGATCTTGGGTGGGCTCCAGAAATTATTCTGATTACACGCTTTTGTGCAATGAATACTTTTTTACTCAGTGATGAATTACCCCCAGAATATGATGCCATACGAAAGCAGTGAATGACAACAGACATAGTAAGCTAATTTACTGAGATTCTTATCGCCAAAATTTGCAATAACCCTAACAGCAAAAGTAGTTGAACTCAAACGTTTCAGAAGATTACTATATGTGTATCATCAGCAAAAAGAACTAACTTTGCATCTTCATCAATGTAGAATGGCAAGTCATTTATGTATATCAAGAACAGTAAAGGACCTAAGACCGAACCCTGTTGCACCTCATCCTAGATAGCCCCGCAGTTTGAGGAATCGGCTGATGTTTTCACTATTTCACTATGATTTCAATTTTCTTTAAATCGCTGCTTTAGCATGAAGGTCTTGAGTGTGTTAACATTTGCAAGATGTATTTGCAAAATTAACCAATCACAGCACTTCATAAAGGAAATCTTGGGAAACGCAAACATCTTCAACGATAAGTGGGTCGAATATCAATTTATTTCCGTTCTTAAAGTGGACAGTAAAGGAGTAGCAGATGAAAAACCTAATTAGGGTGAGCATCGCGCAAAGTGCTGCAATGCCTAAGTAAGCAACAGCATATCGCCATGCTCTCCAAAGACATCAAACTTGTAATGTTATTGTAATATAGTACGAAGTCTACCTCAGGAAAGCGGACGGCGTCTGTAACGATGAACGCTTGCGACTGATGTACCCTGTATGTGACTTTCGACAAGTTGATCTTACTTCTCCATGTTCTAGACAGCTGCCCTAGCAACATGAAGAAAAACGCGGAGATTTCCATACACTGTGTCCCCTCTGCTGCCTTATCAGTGTGTACTGTTCTCGTATCGCTTCTCGAGTTTAAAGCTTCTGTCTGCACAACAAATCGGGAACATGCGTTCCCGTCAAAAGAAAAAAAAGTATCTGTCCATCAACCAGCCACTTTCATGAAGTCCTGTTCAAAAGCACGAGTCAAACCATGGAATGACTTTCTTCGTTATACCAGAGAACTGAATGTTGTTTCAAGTTTTAAATGCTACACATCGTACGCAGTCGTTACTGCATTACACCATTATTTCCGACTAAATCGTCCACTTTTTCCATTACTTTGACATGCTACATCTACATGAAATATTCTTCTTCTAAACACGCTATATCTGCGTATAAATTTCGAATCTAGCTCAATCACTAAAATTTTTCTTTCTGATTTGCGATGAGACGTTATCGATTACTGTAAATTAGTTTTTTTCTCCTCTCTTTTCCTGCACATTTGTCTGATTATTTTTCCATGTTTCAATCTTCTTTCATCTCCCTAATTCGGTCCAAAGGAAGGAAAGAAGATTAGGATTTAACGTCCCGTCGACATCGTGGTGATTAGAGTGTGCAAACCACTGCGCCACCTCTTGTGGCGTACTTTGGAGCTATTTCCATGGCCCAACTTTTTCGCAGAATCTTTTATCCATTATTATGTGCCAAGCTAAGCAAACAGTCTCTTGTTGTCAGTCTGTTCTGATTCATTCTTTTAATGCGGCCGTAGATACCTGATGTTCTTTTCTTAACATTATCTCTAATGCTTTCAGTTTGTGATTAAAAGATAACTGTTATGACGTTATCTACATTTTATGTACTCTTGAACGGGTCCCCAGTATTTTCATTAGCATTTTGCTTCTTATGATTTCCAGTTCTTCTATAATCGCCTTTTTTGTTCAGAGTTAAGCATTCCCCTGTATAAAGTTTTTCTAGGCTAAACACTGTAAAGCTTAACGTTGCTAATATTGATAGCTTATTATTTAAGTCCTCAGTTAGGTAATACGCTGTACTGATTTCATTTCTTTTTCTTTACTGGATTCTTTCTGAGACATTAATTATTACAATAGTTCTCCTAGCTTCTTGAACTTGTTGGCTCTATTAGCTTGTTTTATTTAGTTCTCATTGTGATTGGCGTAGGCTTAATGTTTGTCATAAATTCACCTTCCTTAAAAGAACCGGAATATTGCTCGTTAGGCTTGTTCGTTATGTTTTTCTGTGAGTCTGCATAAATTGCTAAGACATCAGCAAACGCTAAACAGTTCATTTGTAAGTTGTCACAACCTAAGGTATTTCTTTCATTGAATTATTTTTCTCCTAACAAAATGTTACAACCATTTATGACATTTTATAAAACGTAGTTAAGAAGAAATTGGTAAGACAGACTCCTGGACTATTCAAGTTAAATTCTTCTAAACATTTCACTTCAGAAATTGTTTTCTGACTTCTGCTTTATCACTATTTTCGTTTTGTTAACCAAACTAGGTGACTATTTCAAACGAAGACTTGTTAACGTGTGAGTCATATGTTTTCCCAAAGTCAACAAAAATGATTTCGAAACTTTAATATTTGCTTTGAGAACTTGCTCTAAACATGATTTGTTCTTTCCAAAATCGCACTGATATTGACCAATTTAGAAGACGCTAATAACGCTCCTGATAAGTTGTTGATAACTAGCGAGAAATAAATGACTCCGAACCTTTCCACGTAGCTTTTATAAATTGTTTTGCGTAGTGGGTGAATCAAAAGTATCTTCCAGTCTTCAGGATTCTCTTCCGTTAGCTAGATATTTTGGACGATTTCGTCTGAGTTGCCCAGAATTTTTTATTTGCATATTATAAAAAATATGGAATACTCCCAAGGTGCTTTACTGTATTCGAGAGATTTGATAATTTCTTCGATTTCCCATTTCGTTAGTAAAATTGTGTCTAGGTACTATTTCCCTGTGTGAAGTTGATTTCGAGCATCTGAATTTAGTAAAATACCGATATTTCAAAAATGTTATTGTTTTCTTGTCGATTATGTACTATCGTCCCATGGCCATTAAACCAGAGGTATGTGGAAAATATTTGCTTATCTAGAATGCCTGTAGAAATTTTTAGTATTGCAGTTCTATAATTCATGGCCTATTTGTTTCAATTATTGTTTTCATCATAACTACCTCAGTACAAGTACTTAATCCGTTTGGATGTTGGATGTTTCCTTTCTCGTTTGAAGGAATCTAGTCCTGCTTTCAGCGTTCTCGTCTACGGTGTCTTATTGTGACTGTTTGAGCACATTCCAAATTACACCAAGTATTTCTTTTGTTTATGGTCAAGAGATGCGTGTTTTTTTTTTTTTTTTTTTTTTTTTTTTGTTTTTTTTTTTTTTTTTTTTTTTTAACGAACGGAATGGACGATGTCTTGCAATGACTCTACAAGATTAACAAGGGTAACGAAATGTAGTCTAAGAAAATCAGGCAATCTAAAGGAATTAGATTAGGTAACGAGACAATATAGGTTGTAGTCGGTTTTGTTGTTTGGGTGTTACATTAACTAACCATGGCCGGAGTAGAAGGATGTAAAATGAATAATGGCTATGCCGAGGAAAAGCAAAAAAAATGTTCAAATGTTTGTATAGTCTATGGGACTTAACTATGGGGTCATCAGTCCCTAAACTTACAAACTACTTATGAACTACTTACGAACTAGGACAGCACAAATATCCATGCCCGAGGGGGGATTCGAACCCCCGACCGTAGTGGCCGTGCAGACCGTGACTGAAGTACCTCAGTCCCCGCGGCCACCGCGGCCGGCGAGGAAAAGCATTTCTGAAGAAAAGAAATGTGTTCACATTCGAATATTAATATAAAATTTAGGCAGTTCTTTCTGAAACAATTTGTCTGAAGTGTAAAACTGGACGGGATTAAACCGTGGGCTATAAGGAGTTAAACGAAAAAGGGATGATTTTGAAATTTGGTACTACCGGAGAATGCTGAAGATAAAAAAAAATTCAAATGTTCGTTAAACTTATAGGACTTAACTGCGTGGTCATCAGCCCCTAAACTTTCAAACTACTTATGAACTACCTCATACTAAAGACAGCACAAACATCTATGCCCGAGGGGACATTCGAACCTCCGACGGGGAACTGCTGAAGACAGGATAGGTATGTAAGAACATAGGCTTTCTCGGTCATTATTGTTAAAATTAAAATTCTTCTGAGTTATTTACCACGTCCTGATGATAAAATATTTCCAACGTTTCGGTTCCGTTACAGTAACCCTCCTCAGGAAACACTGAATTGTTTCCTCCTGTGCTTGTCTTATAATGCCAATTCTGTCCCTACGGGTTATTTCTCAATGGTTGAAATTTGGTAGCAAGAAGGAAAGGAATAACTTCATGGGTGCTTGCATTGGTGTTTCTGATAGGTGGAAATACGAGAGGTAGATGCTCTTATTGGTGTTTGCATCGGTGATTCTGATTGATGGAAAACAGGAAGGTGTACGCTTGTTGGTGTTCACATGTAAATTTGCCAGATGCAGGTTTATTGTTCGATAGTCAAATAATGTAGGAACTGCAATAAATAAAAGAAAATTTAGTTATCGACTTCAACAGATGGAAAAATAATTTCCATGTGATATTCAGAATGGTTACGCGTGACTAAATGAGATCTGGTGGGTAGTTAAGAAATGTCAGAAAAGAATACATGATGGTGTGGCACTACGACCCTCGGGCGCAAGTTCAGTCTTTAACTGTGTTCGCCGTCAACCAACAATTCATTTTCAACACACGGTTCTTATCTTACCACAAACGGATTTGATAATATCATTATCAACAGCAGAAGCATCTTTTTAAATACCAGCATTCTCTCTGGAGCATAGTGCCACTTATAAAAGTCCTCCGCGATCCCCTATTCAATGCTAACATTGATAGCTGACATTAAGCCAATTGCTTCTAAATCATTCTTCACGGAATACAAGTACTTCCTCCTTGGTCTACTTCATCTCCTACTACCCTCTACTGCCGGACCCACGACTCTCTTAGGTAACTTTGCGTCTCTCATGTGTGTAAAATGACCCCACTATGCAATTCGTTCTGCTTCATCTATGGTGTTCAACCACAGGTGTTCTGTGATGTCCTCATTATGGACAGCCTGCTGCCATTCCTCCCATCTATTAGTACTTGCAATCATCATTGCTCCTTTCGTATCAGTAACCTCCATCTTATTCATAATGTAGGTTGTATCTACCCAGGCTTCACTCGCATACAAAGTTGATCGAAAGACTGAACAATGAACTGCTAAATTACTCTTGCTAATGACTTACATCTTCCAGAATACATCGTAGCTGGGTGCTTACTGTATTAGCTTTGTTATACTTTCATGCCAGTTTTTTCGTTGTTGCCATCCTGTAAGAAAATACGTTCTAAGTACTTGAAACTGTCCACCTGTTCTAGTTTTGTTCCTCATATTTGTCACTCAATCCGTTTAAATCTCTTTCCCAAAGACATTACTTTCGTTTTGGAGACGTTTCTCTTTATACCATAAACTTTACATCTGTGATCTAGCTCCATATGTATTCCATTCTTTCTAAATGACCATACAATTTTAGCCTTATCGGTGATTTTTTTTCTGTATTTTGGTATAAATCTTCATTTCTCCTTTTCATCCATATACTCTCATTGTTACTCTCGGGACCACAATTTTAATAGTATTTTCCATTATTTTTAGATCTCTTAGTTCGCCTTTATTCAATGTGAGGCATTCTGATCGCCGGCCGCAGTGGCCGAGCGGTCTGCAGCGCGCCAGTCACAGCCTGCACGGCCCCTGCGGTCGGGGGTTCGAATCACCTCCTCCCCTCTGGCATGGATGTTTTTCCCCTCTTTAGTATAAGGTAGTTCATAAGTAATTTGATGACCCCGCAGTTAAGTCCCTTAAGCTTAACAAACATTTGAACATTTGCATTCTGATGTTGCTTGAGTCCTAATAACTGAATTATAATGTTTAAATTTCGCTTGGATGGATACTAATTGCTTATTGTAGTACTTTTGTATTTATTTGCATGCATATTCTAACTTCTTCACACTTTCAGTATTTGTTGTGTTATTAGTTCGTTGGTATGGGTCCATTCCCCGAGTTATTTAAATTTATCAACTCTTTTAATTTTTCCATACTTTGTTCTCATAACTTTCCTCCATTATGTGCTGCATACTCGTCTTTTTTATATTGTAGCCCAGTCTTTTCAGCAGTCTCAGATGAAGCATAGGAGTTGCATCTGTTTGGTTTGGTAACATCCACAAAGGCTAAACATTTTACTTTAAATTTGTTCTTTCCTTGTTCCACGTTTTTAACTCTTACGGCTATCTTTCCTAGTGTGTTTTTTCGTAGTGTGTTTACCCATGCTTTACTATTTTATCTCAATAAAGAGAATTGGGAAGAGTCGGTCTCCTTATCGAACTCCGGTTTTGATTTTGAATGGTTCAGAAATTTCGTCTTGAAACTTAGTCCTTGATGTTGTATCCGGGAGTGTTTCTTCAACAAGTGTTGTGGGATTTTCATCTATCCCTGATTCATAACGTATTGAAATAGTGATTGTCTTTCAACTGAGTCTGTGGCACTACCCTTCATATTTAAGACACGTTATTGGGGTATCCTAAATTTTATTTTATTTCTGTATGGACATCCGTTGGCCGTCGAAGCCAGGATACGGTAGGCCGCGGTTACAAGCACGGGAGCTGCCACAGTTCATTTGTCAATGGTTTACTATTTAAAAGTCTTTCCAATGACGTCAACATTACTGTGGATTATACTCATGTTTGCCGTTGTCAGCATTAATTACATAACTATAAAAAAGGCTATGTTAATCAAAATTAGGATGTGTATATAAAAGTCATTTTCATTGAACGCCGATATCCAGTCAATAGGGTGCTTATTTGTTCAATTCAGGCGCCAAAGCGTGAGCATGTGCAAAGTGTTATTTCGTTGTGGGCCGTGGGTGTATTGTGTTGTCGGTCGCGAGTGGAAAAGAAATTAATATTCAGTGAAAGAAAGATATCGTGCCGATTAAATTTAGCCACTGACGCTCTGTGAATTTCTATAATTCCAAGTGGAATTTATCTACGAATTTCTGGTGAATTGTGCGAGCTAAGGCAAATTAATATTCCGCAGACGACTACTGCGAGAGTTGAGCGTAAAGTTCAAAATAATATTTTGATTTCATATTTAGAAAGGTAATTATTCATAACTGTCAGATTGTGTGACATATATGAATCTAGTTGCACACTAAACTGCTATTCTGAAAAAATAAACCGAAAAGCGTTCTATTTCCGAGTAGGTAGAACACTTCTTCATTGGCTTATATTCTAGCAAGTAATACTGCGATCTGCATATCGTTACAATCCACGACCTGAGGAGAAGAATATCCAATGGGACATATAAAGCTGTGGTAAGCAACATTGAGCTGCATATTGAGTGACTGAGGGGGAATGGCCACACGACACTGAGAGGTGGAAACAACGATTGTTTGGTGCGCGCGCGTGCGTGCATGTATGTGTGTGTGTGTGTGTGTGTGTGTGTGTGTGTGTGTGTCCACAATTAAACGACACTACAGGTATAGGTGGCATCCCCTAACGAACTGGCATTTATAAGTAATAATTCTATATGTGGGACTCAGTATTTAATTAAATCAACAGATCCCACGAGCAGTTATGTGTCGGCATGTTGTAAGTCGCAAGCCTTGAAGTCTACGAAAGTAACTACTGTGTTCTTATTTTGTATAGCTCTCACTCACAAAATGGGTTTTAAATTAAGAATCTGTTCTGCGCATGATCCACCTTTAATAATTATATATCGAAATTGGAAAACATCGTAATAACATGAACAGAGAAGATGGACTCAGGCTTGCCCCCCTCTTGGCTATCAGCCATCACAGTGAAATAGGCCGCACTGACAACACAACACGCGAGCGTCACTAGTAAGCAACTGCCGCCGCGCGGCCCACGGCCAGCAGGAGAGAAACGGAAGCCCTCTCCCCATTCGCCGATGGATATCAATCATGTCTCGCTATGCAAGAAGCAATAGGCAACGGCTAACCCCCACTCCCTCCAACTCAGCATCCTATCATAATAAAGTTTACATTCTTCGGCCAAAAATCCACCAATAACATCGCTGATTTAAAAAAAAAATTATGACGTGATGTCTATTTGGAAGTAAACATATAGTAACAACCAACTCACTTCAGTATACCCAGATGAAGACCACTGTAACGTTGGCCGAAACGTAGGTTACTAAAGTAATAGCCTTCTTACATTATGACGCGGTACAACACCCAGAAAACTTTCATGTCATCTGACTCTGACCACGGAAGCCTACGTAATTATATTAATAACAGGTTTACAGCCAAGCTCGCTTTCTTCTTTTAATTATATGACCGGTTTCGGCGTGCTAGACGCCATCTTCAAACCTGTCGTAATTTTTTACATCACTGCTGTAACAACAATTTCTAATATAGCATACTATATAGCATATAGTATACATCCATTGATGTGTCAAGCAAATAAAATTTACATGTCAATAATAAAATGACGGAATCCATCAATATCAAGGGTTACGTTAGAGACACTTCAGAATCAAGCTCAATACTGACTTAAGTATTGTGCTTCACTTAAGACAGTACTGAGCTTGATTCTGAAGTGCCTCTAACGTAAACCTTGAGAAGGATGGATTCTGTCATTTTATTATTGACATGTAAATTTTATTTGCTTGACACATCAATATGGATGTATACCAATGTGCTATATTAGAAATTGTTGTTACAGCAGTGATGTAAAAAATTACGACAGGTCTGAAGATGGCGTCTAGCACGGCGAAACCGGTCCTATAATTAAAAGAAGAAAGCGATCTTGGCTGAAAACCTCTTATTAAACAATTCTAGATCGCCCCAACAATGTGTTCCTTATGTAATTATATTAGTTTAAGTAGTTTGCGAGTCTACGAACTGCTTCACATAGCAGTTAGGTCCAGTAGGTTTACAAACAGGAACTCTACTGTATTTGCTGTGTCAAATACCCCCATTCTTTGTGAAATAGTAAATACGATACATTAATTTTGGTTTACCTGCAGGGTAAATAAAGTACTACGGCTTCCATGGCTGCTCCGGCAGGGGATTCTAGTCCTCCTTGGAGCATAGGCGTGTAAGTCTAGGGACTGATGAAATTCAAATGTTTGTTAAGCTTATGGGACTTAACTACGGGGTCATCAGTCACTAAACTTACAAACTACTTATCAACTACCTTATACTAAAGACGGCACAAATGTCCATGCCCGAGGGGGGATTCGAACCCCCGACCGTAGTGGCCGTGCAGACCGTGACTGGAGCGCCTCAGTCTCCTCGGCCACCGCGGCCGGCGGGGACTGATGACCATAGCAGTTTGGTCCTATAGGTTTACAAACATTTGAACACTGTACTTACCAAACGACGCTGTTATCTCGTCCCTAATGAGATGCATACCGACGTGACCCTAATTTGTAACATCCTACTTTTACTTCGAAGGTGTTGACACGGTGTAAGAACAGCCAACACGAGTAAACCTGCGACCCACTCACGAAGCCGAGATATCCCCAGAACAGTAAACAGGTTCGACTTTCCTTACACAAGAGCGCTATCTTTCCTCCAGGAAAACTCGTGTGCAGGCGTACGCAACCAAACAGACCTCCGCAGCCGTGGCGCGCTGCCAAACAGTCGGGAAGCACCGTATACAAATCGCTTCCCAGGAACGCAGCGCTGCGTCAGAGATGCTACGAGGTCACGCGATGAGCAGCACTGGCTGACCAGAGGAAACAAACCAAACACTAGGGAAGAAATGGCGCATGACGAATGAACCATCTGAATGGGGCGGAAATCGGTAGACGTATGCAGCGTCGGACCAATAGGGGGCGTGCAAGCGGAAAGCTGAAGTTCTAAATTTAACCTTTAAGAAATCTTTCACCCAAGAGGACCGCAAAAATGTACCATCATTTGATCAACGTACTAATTCCGAAATGGGGGACATAGCAATAAATTCTGCTATATTTACCATTAGAACAATATCTGAGATAAGTGATTTTTCAACACAAAAAGTAGTCTATTACGCTTACTTTCACTCACTTATGACGTACGGCATTGTTTTTTGGGGTAACTCGCCTGATGCAAAAAGGATATTTCTGGCACAAAAATGGGCGGTTCGAGCAATATGTGGTGTAAGTTCGCGAACGTCATGTCGACCCCTTTTCAGTAGTCTGGGAATTTTGACTCTGGCGTCACAATACGTTTTTTCTTTAATGTCGTTTGTTGTTAATAATATCAGCTTATTCCCACGAGTTAGTGGCTTTCACTCGGTGAATACTAGACAGAAGTCGATCTGCATTTGCATCACACCACCTTAACACTTGTGCAGAATGGGGTACAATATTCTGCGGCATCCATTTTCAATAAGCTGCCACAAGAACTAAAGAATCTTAGCAGTAATCCACACGCCTTCAAATCTAAATTGAAGAGTTACCTCATGGCTCGCTCCTTTTATTCTGTCGAGGAACTCCTAGAAAAGTTAAACAATTAAGCTAATTCATTTTTTTTCTTTATTGATTCTTTTCACTTTGTCTTAAGATTGTCGTGTGCAAAGGACTACTTAAAAATTTTCTATTACCATTCTTGTGTAACAATTAATGTATTGACTTGTTCCATGACCATTGAGTCTCACTCCTCAATTGGGTCCTATGGAACAGAAAAACCAATAATAAAAAAAGGTATTTCCGGTGTAGAGAAGCAGCTGAAAGAGCTAAATACGAAAAAGTCTGCCGGTCCGGATGGAATACCAGTTCGGTTTTACAAAGACTATTCTGCGGCGTTGCCCCCTACTTAGCTTGCATTTATCGCGAATCTTTAATTCAGCGCAAAGTTCCTAGTGATTGGAAAAAAAGCGCAGGTGACTCCCGTGTATAAGAAAGGAAAGAGAACTGACCCATACAATTACAGGCCAATATCGTTGACATCAGTTTCATGTAGAATTTTGGAGTATATTTTCAGTTCGAATACAGTAAATTTCCTTGAAATGGAAAAGCTTCTTTCCATGAATCAGCACGGGTTTAGGGAACATCGTTCATGTGAAACTCAGCTTGCCCTTTTCTCACATGACATCTAGCGAGCCATGGACGAAGGGCAACAGGCGGATTTTGTTTTTCTCGACTTCAAAAAAGCGTTCGACGCGGTGCCACACTGCAGACTGCTAACTAAGATACGAGCGTATGGAATAGGTTCACAGATTTGTGACTGGCTGGAAGACTTCCTAAGTAACAGAACGCAGTACGTTGTTCTCGGCGGCGAGTGTTCATCAGAGACGACTGTATCGTCAGGCGTGCCCCAGGGGAGTGTGATAGGACCGCTATTATTTTCTATCTATATAAATGATCTGATGGACAGAGTAAGTTGTAATTTGCGGCTGTTTGCTGATGATGCTGTGGTGTAGGGGAGGGTGTCGTCTGTAACTGACTGTAATAGCATAACAGGATGACTTAGACAAAATTTCTAGTTGGTGCGAAGATTGGCAGCTAGCTCTCAATGTAGAATAATGTAAGGTGATGTGCATGAGTAGAAAAAACAATCCCATGATGTTCGAATACAGCATTAGTAGTGAGCTTCTTGATGCTGCGCGTCGTTCAAATATCTAGGCGTAACATTGCAGAGCGATATGAAATGGAATGAGCATGTAAGGACAGTTGTGAGTAAGGCGGACAACCGACTTCGGTTTATTGGGAGAATTTTGGGAAAATGTACTTCACCTGTAAAGGAGACCGCGTATAAAACGCTTGTACGACCACGTCGTGAGTATTACTCAAGTGTTTGGGACCCGCGGCAGATCAGTTTAAAGGAAGACATAGAGGCGGTTCAGAGACGAGCAGCGAGATTTGTTACCGGTAGGTTCGACCAATGTGCGAGTGTCACGGAAATGCTCCGGCAACTCAATTGGGGATCGCTGGAAGAAAGACGACGTTCTTTTCGTGAATTTCTGTTGAGTAAATTTAGAGGGCCTGAATTTGAAGCTGAGTGTAGTACGATCTTGCTGCCTCCATCTTACATTTCGCGTAAAGATCACAAAGACAAGATAAGAGAAATTAGGGCTCGTACGGAGGCATATAGGCATTCTGTTTTTCCTCGTTCAATTTGGGAGTGGAATAGGAAAGGAAATGCCTAGGGGTGGTACAGTGTACCCTGCGCCCGCACCTTACGGTGAATTGCGGAGTATGTATGTAGATGTAGATGTAGATGAGAGCAAAGCTTCCTCTGGCGCAGTTTAGGGGCGTGCCTGGGGAGATTAACAAATGAACTGACCAACCTTAGTAACTTGGAACTTATATAGTGGCAACACTGCTGATGCGGCCGGGATTTTTTTTTTTTTTTTTTTTTTTTTTTTTTTGTTTTTTTGTTCTTCCGGTAGATCTAGGCTTTGCGGTCGTTGTTTCAATTCGCTCTTGATAGTTCGTTGAATATTTGACTCAGCTTTTTAATTACAGAGGTCGTTCAGCCCCCTGACCGTGCGCGCTGAGACACAGCGCCCGGGCCGCGGTGGAGTAGCCGAGCGGTCTAAGGCGCCTTGCTGCGGAGCGCGCGGTTGCTCGCCGTCGGAAGTTCGAGTTAAAAAAAAAATGTTCAAATGTTTGTTAAGCTTATGGGACTTAACTACGGGGTCATCAGTCCCTAAACTTACAAACTACTTAGCAACTACCTTATACTAAGGACGGCACAAATATCCATGCCCGAGGGGGGATTCGAACCCCCGACCTTAGTGGCCGTGCAGACTGTGACTGGAGCGTCTCAGTCCCCTCGGCCGAGGTTCGAGTCCTCCCTGGGGCATGGGTGTGTGTATTTGTCCTTTGGTTAGTTTAGTTTAACTTAGTTTAAGTAGTTTGTAAGCTACAGACTGATGACCACGCTGTTTGGTCCGATAGAATTACAATCATTTTGAACACGGCGCCCGGCGAGGAATCGAAACTAGACCTCCGTGCTCACTAGTCAGACGTCTTAACCTCTAGACCACCTCACCACTAGCGATTAAGGCGCCTCGGAATAGTCTAAGTACGACACCCGCCCGGTCACAAACTCTAATTCAGCTTTTGTGTTCCATGAAATATTGCTACAAATGCCAAGGCTCTCCATGCATGCGTATAGTACCTCGGAAATGGACATATCCGAACATTCCTACCTTTTACCTTAGGCTAAGGTGATTGAAATATCATTAAAATTATAAATTTCCAAACTCTGAGACTGTTTTGCGTCTATATCTGCATCTACAACCATACGCCGCAAGCCTCCTGACGGTGTGTGGCCGAGGGTACCTTGAGTACCACTATCGATTTTCCCTCCTATTCCAGTCACGTATTGTTCGCGGAAAGAAGGATTGTCGGTATGCCTCTGTGTGGGCTCTAATCTCTCTGATTTTATCCTCACGGTGTCTTCGCGAGATATACGTAGGAGGGAGCGATATACTGCTAGACTACTCGGTAAAAGTATGTTCTCGAAACTTCGACAAAAGCCGGTACCGAGCGACAGAGCGTCTCTCCTGCAGAGTCTTCCACTGGAGTTCGTCGATCATCTGCGTAACGCTTTCACGATTACCAAATGATCCTGTAACGAAGCGCGCTGCTCTCCGTTGGATCTTTTCTACTTCCTCTATCAATCCCACCTGGTACGGATCCCACACCGGTGAGCAGTATTCAAGCTGTGGGCGAACAAGTGTACTGTAACCTACTTCCTTTGTTTTCGGACTGCATTTCCTTATTATTCTTCCAATGAATCTAAGTCTGGCATCTGCTTTACCGACGATTGATTTTATATGGTCGTTCCATTTTAAATCCCTCCTAATGACTACTCCCAGATACTTTATGGAATTAACTGCTTCCAGTTGCTGCCCTGCTATAGTGTAGCTAAATGATAAAGGATCTTTCTTTCTGTGTATTCGCAGCACATTTCACTTGTCTACATTGAGCTTTAATTGCCATTCCCTTCACCATGCATCAATTCTATGCAGATCCTCCTGCATCTCAATACAATTTTCCATTGTTACAACTCTCTATATACTACAGCATCATCCGCAAAAAGCCTCAGTGAACGTCCGATGTTATCCACAAGGTCATTTATATATATCTGAACAGCAACGGACCCACGACACTCTCCTGTGGCACACCTGACATAACTCCTACTTCAGAAGACTTCTCTCCAATGAGAATGACCTGCTGCTTTCTGTTATCTAGGAATTCCTTAATCCAATCACACAATTGGTCTGATAGACCATATGCTCTTACTTTGTTCATTAAACGTTTGTGGGGAACTGTATCAAACGCTTTGCGGAAGTCGAGAAACACAGCGTCTACTTGAGAACCCGTGTCATTATATTCGAACATAATACATGTTCCAAAATTCTCCTTGGATACCCTACCTTACCTCCGAGCAAATGGAATCACCTGTACCACGTCACCGGCGTACTCACGAGGGAAAGACAGTCACTTGTGAGCGAGCTGTCTAACATACCGGTGCCACTATGTTTTCGAAACAGGAACAACGGAGTTTAATCAAGATTGAATGTGTCACAGGTCGTACAGCATGACAGTCTCATCGAGGGTTTCAGGTGAGTCAGAGCCCCAATATGTTGAAAGTTATTGTGATGCTCGAGTACGACTGTGATGGTGTTGAGGGATTGAATTGGAAGAAACACATTGAAGACCTGCTCAGCTACTTTTGCTATTAAGGTGATTGCAATCTTTGGTGATGTACAACTCAGTAAACCAGCATACTATGCCTATTTTCATTCTCTCCTTTCTTATGGCATCATATTCTGGGGTAATTAATCATTTAGTGAGAAAGTATTCATTGCCCAAAAGCGGGTCATCAGAATAATTGCTGGAGGCCACCCAAGATCATCCTGCAGACATTTATTTAAGGATCTAGGAATCTTCACAGTAGCTTCACAATATATATATATTCACTTATGAAATTTGTTATTAACAATCCAACTGAATTCAAATGTAACAGCAGTGTGCATAGCTACAACACTAAGAGAAAGGGTGACTATTCAAGGTTAAATTTAGCTCTATCACAGAAAGGGGTTAATTATTCTTCCACAAAAGTCTTTGGTCACTTACCAAGTGGTATCAAAATTCTGACAGATAGCCAACTAGCATTTAAAAATAAATTAAGAGAATTTCTGAATGGCAATTCCTTCTGCACATTAGATGAATTTCTAGATAAAAGTTAGTACTTTAGGGAAAAAAAATAAAAAGGATAAAAAATAAAAATAAAATTATATATATAAATTGAGGGTCATGTAATATTATGTATAGACACGTTTCATTTAACTGACACGTTCCACATCATTACGATGTGTCGTATTCATGATCTATGGACCAAGTATTAATCTAATCTAATCTAATCTAACGCATTATATTACGACAGACCGTCAATGCACAATATTACTATTCGTTTTCGGAGCATCACCTGCGACCAGCTTTGCGAGAAAAGCGGCAACACTTTCTGCGCAACCCATCCCTTGCACGACAATGCGCATACAGGGTGATGTAGCTACTCTTTCCGGTTGGTGGGACTGGGAAGTACTGTTCTATCCACAATACTCCTCGCACTTAAGTCCTTGTGACTTCCTGGCACTCCTGGCCGCTCCATTCGCACCATCAACAGAACAGGCTCCACTAACGGTGTACTACGCCTTCCACATGGCTGGCAACGGGTTCTACACAACGCTGTTGACTGAAGCACAGTAAGTAGGTGCAAAATGTAACGCTTTTGTATCTTTTGTGAATAAATAGTTGTCGCTATTCAAGGTCCAACCCTCATAATAAGCCAGTGTTTCCCAAAGCCTTGGGGACTGGTGACGCCGGCCGCGGAGGCCGAGGGGACTGAGGCGCTCCAGTCACGGTCTGCACGGCCACTACGGTCGGGGGTTCGAATCCCTCCTCGGGCATGGATATTTGTGCCGTCCTAGTTCGTAAGTAGTTCATAAGTAGTTTGTAAGTTTAGGGACTGATGACCACGTAGTTAAGTCCCATAGACTATACAAACATTTGAACATTTTTTTGACTAGTGACGCTTGCGTGTTGTGTTGTCAGTGAGGCCTATTTCGCTGTGATGGCTGGTAGAGGGGGCAAGCCTCAGTCCATCTTCTCTGTTCATGTTATTACGATGTTTTACATTTCGATAAATAATTATAAAAGGTAGATCATGTGCAGAACTGATTCTTAATTTAAAAACTTATTTTGTGAGTGAGAGCTATACAAAATAAGAACACAGTAGTTACTTTCGTAGACTTCAAGGCTTGCGACTTACAACATGCCGACACATAACTGCCCATGGGATCTGTTGATTTCATTAAATACCGAATCCTACATACAGAATTGTTTCGTATAAATGTCAGTTCGTTAGAGAATGCAACCTACATCTGTAGTGTCGTTGCATTGCGGACACACACACACACACACCAAACAATATTTCTTTCCACCTCTCAGGTGCCCAATCCCATCTTATTAGGGTGTTTTACAATCTCGATGGCTTCCGTTATCTTGCGTTTAACCATCCCTGGTTGCTTGGCGAGTATTCGGGCATCGTTAAATTTTATCACACGCATCAGGAGTATACTAGATGGAAGGGAAGTACACATAGGTGAGACAGGGAGGGCAGTGGCAACGCGCATACGCGAACATGAACGCTACATTCGATTAGGCCGACACAATAAATCTGCAGTAGCCGAACACCAGCAAGATTGCAGCAAAAAGATAAAATTTAACGATGCCAGAATACTCGCCAAGCAACCAGGGATGGTTAAACGCAAGATAAGGGAAGCCATCGAAATTGTAAAACACCCTAATAACATGAACAAGAATTATATATCGAAATTGGAAAACATCGTAATAACATGAACAGAGAAGATGGACTCAGGCTTTCCCCCTCCTGGCTACCAGCCATCACAACGAAATAGGCCGCACTGACAACACAACACGCGAGCGTCACTAGTAAACAACTGCCGCCGCGCGGCCCACGGCCAGCAGGGGAGAAACGGAAGCCCTCACCTCATTCGCCGATGAACACCAATCACGTCTCGTTATGCAAGAAGCCACAGGCAACGGCTAACCCCCACTCCCTCCACCTCAGCATCGTATCATAATAAAGTTTACATTCTTCGGCCAAAAATCCACCAATAACATCGCTGATTTAAAAAAAAAAATTATGACGTGATGTCTGTCTGGAAGTAAATATATATACTAACAACCAGCTCACATCAGTATACCCAGATGAAGACCACTGTAACGTTGGCCGAAACGTAGGTTACTAAAGTAATAGCCTTCTTACATTATGACGCGGTACAACACCCAGAAAACTTTCAGGTCATCTGTTGCACAACACAAACACCCATGTTTGAGGGAGGCAGGCATAAGGAGTATTGTTGTGACATTACAGATACAGGAGGAAGCTGATAGTTTCCATGTGAATGTCGGGTTTTGCCATGCTGTTGGGTTCCCCATCCGGCCGGTTATCAGTTTGGACCTAGTGAATGGGATACAGATGCTCGGAAAAAGGAAGCGACTGTCTTGGATGAGCGAGGATTGCAACTAATGCAATAAAGCCACACACATTATTCTAAAAATCCATATAAAATCAGGAAATGATCATACAGCAAATATAATTATATGAATGGATTCAGGAGACTTGTGAGAATCAAATGCCGTAATTACAATTTCAATATCCCTTACAGATAAAAAGCCAAGAAATTTCAGTACTATAATAATAATATTATAAGACTTATATTTACAAGTATTGATACATAGTGTTTATCAGTAACAATTTAAGAAGCAAATGGGTAGCTTTGCACCACGCTTCCTATCTAAAAAAGACGTACCACGTTATTTCCGTATTCTTTCAATAAACTTTATTTCACTCTCTTGTTCTGCTTTTCGTTGAGGTTGTAATATTCTTGTGTCAGAACATAGATTCCACCACAGAAGCACAAAGCATGAACCCCGCAAAGAGCATTACATTTATATATGCATTTTATTATATTTAATGTTCCTAGTCTAGACAAAGACAATGTCAGAAGGACAGTGAAAGAGGCAGAGAAGGGTGGAGTGGTAAGGAAGGTTGACAGAAAGAGAGAAGGAAAAAGAGACGTGTGTAGACAGTGGCAGTTAGAGAGAACGCTATATAAGGATGCTTCATTACAAGGAGAAACTGGGTTACAGGATTCAGCGTGTTCTGCGTTGGAAGAGAGCGAAAGTGTTGGAAAGCCAAAGTGTTGTCCAGGAAGGTTGAATGTGGCCTGATTCCCCACTTCTGTCTTGAATTATTATTATTATTATTTGCTCCAACGAGGTGACTGAGGCGCTCCAGTCACGGTCAGCACGGCCACTACGGTCGGGGGTTCGAATCCCCCCTCGGGCATGGATATTTGTGCCGTCCTAGTTCGTAAGTAGTTCATAAGTAGTTTGTAAGTTTAGGGACTGATGACCCCGTAGTTAAGTCCCATAAGCTTAACAAACATTTGAACACATTTGCTCCAACAGGAGCATAAGTGAGCCGGAATATGAATGAAGTAACTGGGGGAAATGGAAACATCACATCAAAAATTTTAAACTGGTATTTTCGGATTATGTTATCAGTATTATGTTACGGTAATTCATTATAATTAGAGAACCCGTGCGAAATCTTCGCACCGTTAGTGGAATGACAAAAAAGTTGGGAAAATATGAAAATAAAGTTGGATGTTCACGCATAGCTTTCTTCAGAATCAATCAATGCAAGTGTTTAAAAGCGCAAACGAAAGAGCTTGATCCGCCGAGTGTTGTTAGGTCAAAACCAAATGCGTACATTAATTAGAACCTAAGATATCGTAAAACAAAGCGATTAAAATATTCAATGCAAGGACGGAAGGATACCTCGTTTGAATAAAAATAAAGGATGGCGAGACTTAATTCTGATACTTGGTGACAAATCTGCGAATGAATACCTTTCGTTTAAAACAAAAATGAAGAAAATGGTCTGGTTGAATGACTTTAGTTTTCGTAGATTCTTTTAATATATAAGGTGATAACATAAATTCAATACCTTCTACCTTCATTAGCTTATGGTCACACTCTACTACTTGACAATGAATGGTTGTTTTCATACATGTAGTTATCGGCGACCGAACAAATGAAGGACAAGAACTGCTTACTGTTTGGTTTGGTTTGGTTTGGCGAGATTTCAGCAGCGAATACCGCGACGATCCGGCATGGAGCAGCTCAGATAGTGGCTAAAAGTGGAAACCGTTGTGCTCTCCTTCAGCCGGAAAGTGGACTCGTCTTAACTGACATTCAGTATATTACTGTACTTCACGCACCAGTTGTCAATAATAAAATATTTGTCAACACGACATGTTTTGGGACGACATTATCCGATTATCAAGTTCTGTAAAACATGGAAACGTAGAATAATAAGGGCGCTATATACAATCGATTGTACTACAAATATTCCAATGAAACTAACCTCCTACCATAAAACTTATCTGCTGTTAGGAATCATCGTTAAACACAATAGCTGTGTATGTACATTGTCAAAAATAAATAAAGCATTGCGCAGTACCACATGCTTCTCCGATGGCAGCAAGTTGTGCACTAACGGACAGCTGATCCAACTTCAAAGATTGTCCATATGCTTAACCACAATCATCGGTGGCCAAAGATATTATAGTCAATATACGTAACATTTATTCATGAAATCAGTCAAAAATTAAAGGTTTTGTAACGGAACGAAATTTTTCAGTGAAGTTAAAAGGAAGAAGTCGATATTTAGTACATGCACACACATCTCAGTATTTCTCAAGGAGGATGTTGCTAAAATGTGCCCAGTAATGATTTTTAGATAGTTCTGTCTTTTCGTTGAGCATGCTGCTGGAATCCTCTCTCGACGCACCAATGATAGTTTGAAAGTCATGCACTATGAGGACAAAGGTTTGTTATTATAAAATCTCGAAGAATTTGATCTTTTGTGCGTTGAGAGAGGATTCCAGCAGCATGCTCCACGAAAAGACAGAACTATCTAAAAATCATTACTGGGCACATTTTAGCAACCTCCTCCTTGAAAAGTACTGAGATGTGTGAGCATGTACTAAATATCGACTTCTTCCTTTTAATACAATTTACTCATGGCAGGGAGCGATCTTATAAATGTATTTTGTGAATAATGAAATGCCCAGATCGCGGTATTTCGTCTTTGTTTATAACAGACGACCGGTTTCTGGTCTCTGCACTAAATTGTAACATTATTACAATATACATTTACGTAATAATGTTAATGTTAGTGCAGAGACCAGAAGATGATGTCGATGTACATCGAAACCGGTCGTCTATTATAAATAAAGACGAAATACCGCGATCTTGGCATTTAATTATTCACAAAATATCTTCCTTTTAACTTCACTAAAAATGTAGAGCGTAAATCCGTTACAAAAACTTTAATTTTTGACTGATTTCCTTGTTTTACAGAATTCGATAATCGGATAATGTCGTCCCGAAACATGTCGTGTTGACATATATTTTTTATTATTGACAACTGGTGCGTGAAGTACAGCAATAAATGTGAAATTGTGTGATAGCGTCTAAACAGATGACATTCAGTATGTATTGTAGCAGTTGAGACGTAACGTAAATATTTGTGTCCGTTTCGGGCGACAAGGAAATTCTGAGTAAATTCTCTGCGCAGAGAATGACCAGCGTCTACAAATATGAAATGGATTCCTGTTACGTGATAACACCCGATTCGACCCAAGAAAGCTGTCAGTGCTGACACCAGATTGACATTTCTCGATAAATATAAGGTGCGCCCTGCAATATTTCTATTTACGAGCGAGGTTGCTCCCAACGATATCACTGTATTATTTCCGCAACAGATTAATTGGAAAAATCTACCGTTTATTTGTTTAGTCTGATCTGATTAGGATCACGAGACCCTCTCTTACATCGGACCAGGTTTTTACGTACACAATAATTTTTACACATGAGTTACCTACAATATAACACTGATTTTAAAAGATGAACGCTTAATAAGTTGTTAATAACGTAATTTAAATAATTTGAATGCATGTAAATAGGATGTAAATAAATACTATTGACTTAACCCTAATATGATTAATAGCAGCAGTACTACTGAGACAGCTTCTTCTGCTACCGATGTAGTAACTGAAATAACAACATTGATACTTCCAGATACAAAATGTACTTTTGAATATGCAGAAATTGATTATGACTTGGTGAATTCTGATAGAAGGTGGGTAGGTGCTATACCTGGCGGGAGCAATGAGAATCGGAGAATATTTGAGAGAAGGTACGCATATGACGTTGTAACAAGAGCTTTAGTCGACGTTCCTTTAAATGTATTTTGAAGCTAGCAGGTTTATTCAGTTCTCTGAGATTGTTTCAGAGTCTGGTTACTGCTACTGAAAAGGGCTTCGAGAAAGCGGCAGAGTGATGGGTAGGCACAGAAAGGGTTTTGCTCCGATAGGTACGTGTATTTTTGCTATGTTGTTCAGACAAGAGTGAAAGAAGGAAGGACAAAAGTTTAGAGTTTAACGTCCCGTCGACAGCTTGGTCATTAGAGACGGTGCTCACGCTAGGAGTTTTCGGCAGGGATGGAGGAAATCGGCAGTGCCCTTTCATTGGAGCCATCCCTGCATTTGCCTGGAGTTATTTAGGAAAATCACGGAAAACCTGAATCTGGATGGCCGGAGGTGGATTTGAACCACCGTCCTCCCGAAGGCGAGTCCAGTGCGTTACCACTGCGCCACCTCGCTCGGTGAGACAAGGCCGAGGAAAGATTTGAGAGACGACGGAACCAGGATAGTTGGTGAAATACCATCAAAGAGGCGGGTGTTACAGATATATAGAACGTGAGCTTTTCTAGGAAAGCCAGGAAAGTCCTTGCAGGATAATATCGCTGTTATCAACAACCGGGTTTATAAGTGTTTGTATAAGTCTATCTTTTATGACGAAAGGAAAGAGCTTCTTATAAAGGATGTTACAAAAAGGTACGGCCAAACTTTCATGAAACATTCCTCACACACAAAGAAAGAAAATATGCTACGTGGACATGTGTCCGGAAACGCTTAATTTCCATGTTAGAGCTCATTTTATTACTTCTAATCACATTTATCATGGAATTGAAACACACACACACCAGCGTGACACTTTGTTACAGGAAATGTTCAAAATGTCCTCCGTTAGCGAGGATATATGCATCCACCCTCCGTCGCATGGAATCCCTGATGCGCTGATGCAGCCCTGGAGAATGGCGTATTGTATCACAGCCGTCCACAATAAGAGCAGGAAGAGTCTCTACATTTGGTACCGGGGTTGCGTAGACAAGAGCTTTCAAATGTCCACAAAAATGAAAGTCAAGAGGGTTGAGGTTAGGAGAGCGTGGAGGCCATGGAATTGGTCCGCCTCTACCAAACCATCGGTCACCGAATCTGTTGTTGAGAAGCGTACGAACACGTCGACTGAAATGTCCAGGAGCTCCATCGTGCATGAACCACATGTTGTGTCGCACTTATACAGGCACATGTTCTAGCAGCACAGGTATAAAGTGCTCCAGTGAGCGTAGGTGGAAGAACATGAGGCTCAATCAAGAGATCAACAACAATTCCTGCCCGAACGTTCACAGAAATTGAGGAAATACAGTACATACTAACGAAACAATTGGGTATTTTGACAATTGTCTGCACGAATTATTTCAATTTACATTTAAAAGGAAATACTAAAAGGAGCTCTAACATGGAAATTAAGCGTTTCCGGACACATGTCCACATAACATATTTTCTTTCTTTGTGTGTGAGGAATGTTTCCTGAAAGTTTGGCCGTACCTTTTTGTAACACCCTGTATTTCTGTAGGGCATGAAGAGATGTTGATGCCATCTCAGACACTGCACTTGTGTGCTCGACCCAATTTAGACGTTTTGGTCAGGGCGAAAAATAGATGTTTGTGCCACTTAAGGCTAGTCTGAACGACGACACCAGGTTTCGCCACTCGTTGCGTGAAATGAGTTGCACGTAAGTGGCTACGTGTATGTCTACAGCCACATAGCAAAGCAATACACATCAGTTTCGTTGTTTTGTGAGTGTCGCAGTCGTCGTAAAATGAAAGTCTTGGCAGGTGTAAGAGTTGCAACGGAGCTATTAGTTCTCTTTGTGAAGACCCTTCATAAGACTAAACATTAAAAGACCAAGAAATGTGCTTCGATACGTGAATGGATTAAAAAAAGACGTTAGCTCAACGACCTTGTTAAAAGAGATTGTGGTTGAAGATACCACAAATTATTTTAATTATCTTACAATGTCACCAGAGCAGTTTCCGGTTTTTAAACATAGTAACGCAATAAGGAAACAATATACTCTTATGCGTAAAGCATTGTCACTAGAACTAAGATTAAAAATTACGTTTCTCTGTAAGTGGGGATTCATATTCGTCTCTACAGTACCTTCATCGGGCTCCAAAATCCACAGTTGGTTAACCAGGAAAATGTCGACAGTGGAGTTTACTAGCCATGAACATGAAGAAATACAATTACTGCAGGACTAATTGATGTAACGTGCATGCCCTCAGCGATAATTATTCAGAGCATGCTGTATTAAGAAGGGAATGGTTAGCTAACCACTCTTTTACAGAGGGATCTGTATCGTGGCAATATCAGATATTTAAAAGTATTTACGAGGAGAAGTGATTATAAAATCCTGTCACATTTTAAATAAATATTTACAAAGAAATGTGAATGTAAAAGCAGTCACGTTTTAAACAATTACTCCAAAATAAAAGAATTCAACTTAACAGATTTGTGTAGCCTTTTGTTCTGCGTACAAATTTTCTTTAAAAAAAAAAAAAAAATTAAAATTAAAAAAATGCAAGTTCAAACGACGGGACTTGTTTTTGTAAACTTACGCTGATCCAAAGCCAGATGTTTTACTAGATTGCATTTTGCAAAGTTCTTTTGTATAGGTATTTCGAATTGAATGTATTTTAGTCTGCAAATTACTTATCGTTCACCCATCAGTCGTTAATTCACGAATCATTTCTTCAAGAGCACCATCTCACCGTTGCTTATCCCAGAAAGTTTAATCAGCTTCGCATATAGGGACTGATGACCCCGTAGTTAAGTCCCATAGACTATACAAACATTTGAACAAACAGCTTCGCATATACGTCCCAGAAAACGAACAATGTCTTTCGTTCACCACTTCATGTTTATTTTGTTGTGTTGTGGTTATCACCTAACCTAAAAAGCCACGTAATCAGATTCGCCGAAGTTGGAAGGTGCCGAAACTGTTTAGTTTCGCCAGAGTTGCGCTAACGCCTGCCGCGCATGCGCACTGGCTAGTAGCTTAGTTTCATGAAACGCAGTGTCGTATAAACTAGAAATTCGTCTTCCCTTCAGCAACTCCCATTTGAGTTCCTGAAGCATTTCAGTACCTTCGTGCGTTCATCGAATCTACCACTCACAAATCTAGGCGCTCGCCTCTGAACTGCCTCTAATAGTATGAATACAGATACAGACATAATTTGATTCTATTTAAAAATACGTCAGTGGAGTAGAAGGAGTTAGCCACTAGGAATTTAGGCTCCTCTTAAAATAATCTTTATTTATAGCAACATTTTTTATTGCTTCTGGTAAATTATTGTAGTTGTGTTTTCCTGAGTAATGGACCAATTTTTGAACTAAAGTAAGTGCTTTCAAGTTCTTGTGTAGCTCGGTTTTGTTCCTAGTATTGTAGGTATGAACTGATCTGTTTGTTGGGAAAGGTGATATGTTATTTATGAAACAGTTCATTAGGGAATAAATATATTGAGATGCAGTAGTTAGATCACCCAGTTCTTTGAAGAGGCTTCTACATAATGTGCTTGAATTTACTCCACAAATAATATGTATTACCTGCTTTTGGACTTTGAAAATTTTTGCTTTACTTGAAGAGTTATACCAAAATATAATACCATACGACGTTATAGAAGGAAAATAAGCAAAATATGCAAGGTTTTTTATTTTTATGTCTCCTACATCTAATAACACTTGTACTGAAAATACAGATTTGTTAGGTCGTTTCTGCAGTTCTGTGGTGTGCTCCTGCTAACTTATTATCAAGCTGTAATCCCAGGAATTTAGCACTGTCTTCTAAAATCTTCCAATTAACCAAAGTTGACCTTCCGCCATCCCAGCGACTGTTTACATGCTCGTTCCATTTCAAATCGCTGTACAGCGTTACACCTAGTTACTTAATGGACAATGCTGTATTCGAACATTACAGGATTATTTCTCCTATCGGCATCAACCTACACTTTACTACATTTGGAGCTAGGTGCCGTTCATCAGACTACCTACAAATTTGGTTCAAGTCATCCTGCATCCTACTACAGTCATTCAATGACGACACCTTCTAGAACATCACAGAATCATCAGAAAACAGCCACATATATCCGATAGATCATTTGTATAGACAGGAAATAATAGCGGACCTATCACACTTCCCTGAGGCACACCTGGCGATACCCAGTCTCTGATAAACACTCGTCATCAAGGACAACGTTCTGGAGTCTATTACTTAAGTAGTCTTTCAGCCACTCACTCAACTGGGAGAAGCACACCATAGAACTGCTGAAGCTCCTCAACAAGCCACTATTTGCTACGCGGAGATAAAAAGCTGCCTCATTATGCCTACTTTCACTCCATAATGTCACGCGTCATTATTTTCTGCAGTAAGTCATCAGGCCAAGCTAAAGTTTATTATTATGTCTGTTCCAACGGAACATAACAATAAACATTAACGCCTGACAAGCCTACGATGGTAGAACTGTCTCTCCCTCTAGTGGGACTCACACCATAACGTGTGCGAGCATGTGAGGGAAAGAGACAAGTGCAACACATGGAAGTTTGGGTCTGGCCGGGGAGCGTGCATGTGTGGCCGAGTGGTTAAGGCAAACGTTCGCTAGAAGCGGGAGACCCGGGTTCGATTCCCAGTCCAGCACAAATTTACATGTGTTGGAGATGTTTGTCCATGTTAGAGGAGCAGCAGGCGTCGGCAAATTTCGCGATTTGCGAAGAATATACATGGATACACGCTAAAGTTATCGCAGCCCAAACACGTGCGATGCGAATCATTTGCTGTGTCAACTGAAGAACATCCTGCAGAGGGCTATTTAAGGAAATGGGGATACTAACTAATGCTACCCAATACATTTATTCTCTAATGAAATTTTTCATTAAAAGAAAGCCTCTATTTTTATTTCAAACTTAGTTTTTTGGATCAATACTAGAAACAAGAATAACGTTCACAAAGAATTAAAGTCAGTTACAGGTTAGTTTGACTCAGAAAACAATAAAAATTTTCAATAACAAGCGAACAGTCATAAAAATGTAGCTCACAATAAATTTCGTTTTGAAAAGAGTCTAAAGGATTTTTTGGTGGCCAAGTCCTTACTTCTTCATTTCTTAGCAGAAGTGATTGAATGTGTTATTGAATATAATACTCACAAATGTGAATATTGAAAAGGCCGACAAAATATTATATGTACCTAATAAATTCAACATTTAGTACATAGTAATAAGTTTTATGTCCCTGTAAAATGTAATTATTCTTAAGATTTTTTTCCGACCGATTCTACACCCACAAGGGCAATTACATTTGTCCGTCTGTGGAAGGTACATTAACACATATGATCTGATTTTGTAAGAATTTTCTCCATACCTTCTTTTCTCCCATGTTCTGCATACAAGAGGATCTTCTCAATTTAGATCAATTTAGAGAAAAACAACCGTGCTCTACATTTTGTTCATTTCGCGTTCACGTATTATTATGATGAAAATCTTTGATAACTTTCGAGAACAACACAGAGGAGAGAGAGAGAGAGAGAGAGAGAGAGAGGAAAGTAAACCGCCATACAGCATCGCGATGGTAGAGCAAGTCTTATCTCGTTCCAGAGTCTCTGAAGAGGCTTCGACAAGAGAGATTGCACTTGGAATTCGACCCCTCCCGTGACAGTGACCTGTAGTGGAATCCACCTCGCGGACTTTACAGCGCTGTCTATCGTAGCTGACTAGAGCTATCTTGAACAACTAAAATGGAGCCAAGGAAGAACACGTTTGTCTCTACGTAAAATCTTCCAGTGAAGTCCCACCAGGGCCACCGTTTCAGAATAGTCTTATACAAATTTCCTAGCACTGTTGACTCATATTGTGTATGTTCAGATATAAGAAGTATCTTATCGCTTGTGCTCATACGAGCCGAGGACAGAAACAAAAAAAATTACAATCTTGAATGTGTTGGCATCAAAACATAGTGATCTTCTTCTGCACTGGATGTAGGGAGCGAACATCGTGAGCCACCACTTTTAAGTATTTAAGAACAATCAAAATCTAATATATAAAGCAGAGTGTCCGTATGTGTGTCCGTGTTGCACACAAATCTACAGTTTTGCTCCAATCTTTCTCAAATTTTATACAAGTAAACTTCAATCCATGAGGACGGTCGCTGTAAGTGTAAGAATAACGTACGATATATAGTTCACGAGATATGACGTCATAAACAATGAGATGCGCGAAAAAATGCTGCATTTTGCGACAATGCTGCTCATTTTCTCCTAAACCATTGGACCGATTTCAACCAAATTTTGTACACACATTGCTTACAGTGAGGTAACAATTGCTGCATGGTTAAGAATCATAAACAGCATATGGTTCGAAAGATATTACGTCATAACCAATAGAAATCGCAAAAAAAGTGCCATATAATGCGGCGAGACTTTCGAAATACGCTGAATGAAAATGACAGTGCTTAGCGATTGCAACGAACTTTAAAGATAATTTCAAACCTTTATTAAACTTTTTCTCGCTGACAACCACATCAAAAAACTGAAAGGAAAAAAGTTTCTCGCTTACTGCTTTTCCGCTGTTCATGGACTAAAACTACGGCATTCGGTATGACGTTACAATTTATAATTTGTACACTTCAAATAATAGCCGCAGGAAATTTTACAGACAGGATACACACGCACAGTTGAATGTACCTTCTAAATTGTATCACAGTACGACACGTAGTCCATTGTATATGAGTACATAAACAATAGCATTCATGGAAAACCACCCCATCACGCACCAAGTTTTAATCTATTTCTTCTTTACTACTAATTGTATTTCCGAGAGAATTTACAGACATACAGCCCTTATACAAATGAATATATACATGAAAATGGCCGGAATAAATAGGTAAATACCCGGGCAACGCCAGGTTTTCAGCTAGTGCTGTATAATATACTGGGGCTTGTAGCTTCTCGAAGTGCATTGATTTCAAACACCAAATTCTTGGAAAGACATTGGATGTAGAAGTATTTCAGACAATGTGACTGAACGTGAAACAGAAGGTCAGCACTCGCAATAGAATACTAAAGAAGCTGATTTGCAGCACCTGGGGAGCGAGCCAGCATACCCCGAGGACTTCCGTACTTGCTATCTGTGTATCAGCCGCCGAGTGTACCGGCCTCGTGTGGAACTCTAAACATGTTGACATTGCAATCAACGATACTACCAGGATAATCTAGAGATGTCTGAAGCCGACGCCAGTAGAATAACTATCCGATTGTTGGAATAGCTATTGTTGCAGACAGCGAAATGGCAAAGAAGAAGAACGACCACCGACACCCGTTATATGGACCCCAGGCAGCAAGACCTCGCCTCAAATCCCGCAGTTTCCTTGCTAAGAATCGGTCACTGTAGGGAGCACCAGAGATACCTCGTCCTAAGAATTGGAGGAGCTCACTGCCTGTAGACATAAGGAAGAATTTGCTCCTGTATGAAGGTCTCTCAGCTGTTTAAGAGTGGGCGTCCCTCTATGCAATACCAACATGCAGAAATGGGGGATCCTTCTTCCTGCGAATGCAGATTTGTGAATGTGGAGCCAAACAAGAAGCAAGACATCTTCTGGAGAACCCACGAGGAATGCAAGGCATTTATGAAGGAAGCGACAAGGTTATTTTTATCACTTCCAAAATGGCAGGTACGACACCGATTACCTCCATTACTTCGCGACTTTGATAGCTATGGAAAAGGTAAATTAGAAATACCTACTTTTTAACTGTGGAATAATATGACAAGTATCCAATGCTACCAGGTGCATCCATAAAGTTAGTTTATTTATATTTTTAAAACATAGAACTATATCGAAAAAAAAAAGAAAAAAGAAAGAAAAAAAGAAAAGAAACTTATGCTTTTCATTCTCCACTTCCAGGAGTAGAGCGGGCAGTTTGAGATCGGGCCCATAAAGAGTCGCGGTTCTGTTCATCCAATTATCAGACAAACTGATAGTGGGGCCAAGGGGGATCCCAATTGGGAATAAGTGGGAAGGGCTTACCAGTTCCGGCATACGCCTTACAAACAAGGAAAACCTCCCGAAAACCTAGGTCGGAACCAGGGGATTGGGACCAATTTATCTCTGGGACGTTGCCCCAGACTAAAAATGAATTAACGGGGTAGCGCGAGTGCACTCACGTCAATCCAAGATCGGACGCCCGAGTTACCCTCGTAAACTCGTAGAGATTAGCTCGACCAACAGTGAACAAGCGTCTCCCTAGAGCAGTGTTATTCAAACTTTTTGGAACCCCAATCCCCTTTCCGAGTAAAAATGTTCGGCGACACCCTAAGCCCGTTGCAGCCATTCAGCCATTGCAGTAGCGGAAAAGAATCGAAACCGGAAAAAAAAAAAAAAAAAAAAAAAAAAAAAAAAAAAAAAAAAAAAAATTACTACGAGTATTTGATGTATGTTTTTACTGCCATAAATAATAATTTTCAATGTGTGATATATGGCAACGTGTTTTCTTATGCGAGTCTGAAACCATCAAAGCTGATACATCACTTCTTAGGATTTCAAAGGCGCTGATAAACTTTCGACTTGTTTCAAAGGATACTGAAACACCTTAACCAGTAATAAAATAAAATTGTTATTAGGTGACTAAAAATAATACCAGATTTAAAATTCGTTGCCCGCTGCAACTATTATGTTCCAGTAGCAAATAGGTATTGTTATGTATTGATTTAAAATAATACGAGTATTAAGTTAGTGACTATTTGTTTCTCTGGCATAACAACATTTCAAGAGATTGCGACCATTGTAAATAACTGTAGTGGTATTGCACAAATGCTATTATGTTCCGCAATTAACAAGTCATCACGAGGGGGAAAAATGGCTTCACTCTTTCGCTTTCAGAAATCAGAAGTGCCAATGTACCTCTTATACCTTTGACACCCTTTGGGTCTGGTTAAGCGCCACGCGAAACGTATCATAACAAATCCAGTTTCCTACCTACGGATAACTTGCTAATTAAGCAATTTTCATGCACCTCTGTCACTTCCGTGTAGCACATGCCGTAGTAGCTGAACGTCACGAAACGTATATTTTAGTCTTTTGCATAATAGTTCGCGGTCGGGAGCGCTCACTTTAATTCGCGGCTCTGCCGCGAACTAGTTCATTCTTTTAGTTCGTCCTCTCCCAGTGACGGCTGAGCGGCGTGGTCTGGGCATGCAGGTGGAGGGAGAACTTCCTCCACCTAGCTGCTTCATGCGCTTGCTGCTTGAGCATTATGCTAATAAAGCAATTTTCATGCAACCCTGTCACTTCCGTGTAGCACTTATGCCGTAGTAGCTGAACGTCACGAAACGTAGATTTCAGACTTTTGCATAATAGTGCGCTATTGGGAGCGCTCACTTTAATACGCGGCTCTGCCGCGAACTAGTTCGCTCTTTAAGTTCGTCCGCTCCCAGTGACGGTGAGCGGCGTGGTCTGCGCATGCAGGTGGAGGAAGGAGTTCCCCCACCTAGCTGCTTCATGCGCTTGCTGCTTGAGCCGCTAGCGATATCACGCAAACCAAAAGAAACAGTTTGTGGATAATTTCTCGCGTTTAAGGTTAGTGTTATCTCTATATCTTGGCATTATGAAATTTATTACTCAGATATTGCAGAATACTTCAAAATAGAAATTTTGTAGCACTGAACTATGTACTCTAGTTCACCTAGAAATGGCTCCCATCAGCAGAAGGCAAACACGTGATTTTTTTTAATTCTGCTGCGCGCCCTCTCGCTATTGCCCGTCGGTATTCGGAAAAGAATTCAACGAACTAAGAAGCGAGATACGTTTTGCATAATAGTTCGCGACCGGGAACGCATGTTTAGTTCGCAACCGATCGCGCATATTTTAGTTCGCAGCTCGGCCGCGAAGAATGTCGTTCTTTTTAGTTCGTCCGCTCTTTTTGGCTTTTGCTAACGCTACTAAAAGAGCTCTTTCTTTTGTTATGACAACTTTTTGATGTAATGATCAGTGCTGCCCAAGCGTGTGCTATCACCCGTATTTTTAGGCAATTAGACATCAAATACTTAAGCAAATAAACCAGTTATTTACACGAATGGATGATACAATGGTATTCAACTACTTTGCATACAGATTACTCGAAGTAAATATTATTTAGACACTGCTGAATACCTTAGATAAGAAAATTTGTGGCAGTGAACTGAGGTGCATCTTAGCTCGAAATGACGGTAACTGACAGGAGGGTATCACGCGATTCTGTCCGCTCTCGAGTCCTCTCGCTATTCCCCGTCAGACTTCGCAAAAGGAGCGGACAAATTAAGAGGCGAGGGATGTGCAAACTAGTTCGTGTAGTTCGCCTTTGGGAGCGCTCTTCCGAACTAGTTCGTTCGCGAACTACACAAGACTAGTAGATTTGCTATCCAAAGTGCTACTACTGCATCTTCCTGCGACCGCGAAACCCCGCCGACCCACAGGTTGCAAAACATTGCCCTAGAGGAACCGCACCCGGGAGCGCGGTGATTGATAACATGTACAGCAAGGTTTTTAAGCTTCTTTTAGTCGCCACGAGAAGTGAGACGTCGTAGACATCAGCTTTTGTATTCCTGTGTCGTAGAAGACTACTGGCTTTGAATGCAACCAGCGAGTGACAGTGGTTTTCACTTACTGCGAAAAACTGCGACGTGCCATTCAGAAGAAGAAGATCGGAATGCTTACTCCATAACAATGCTATCCATGACAATGCTCGTCCCCCTACAACTCTGCAAACAATGAGAGTTTTACAGCAATTCGACTGGGAGCTGTTTTATCGTCCAGCATACAGTCCTGATCTTGCTCTCGGAGATTCCCATCTAATACCTTGCACCTCGAGTAATTCCTGTCCTCCAGTCGTTTGACAACTACGAGATGAAGGCGACTGCCATACGTTGGTTGCAACCACGGGTGGCAGAGTCCAACGACACAGGACTACAAAAAATGATCCCACAATACGACGAGGGCCTGTTTTCTTCCGGTTATTATTTTTGTGTCCCAACTTCGTCGCCGCTTTTGTGTCCCAGCCTCTCGTAGGTGTCGGTGGCCGAGTGGAACGTGACCGACACAGGAACAAAGACAGCACGCTGGTGCAGGTACGGAGGGGAGCAGCCAGAAACTATAAACACTCGAGTAAATTAGAAAGAGATATATATTGCACAGAATGTAACAATACTTAACTTTTACATAGTACTGCAGAATGTTGATACATAGTTGTTAGAGGCTTGCCTAGTGCCTGTACGATAGCAAAGTCTTCACTGGTGCCTATCTGATTACGAAGGTCCTAACTGGTTGCTATCTCCGTCCGAAGTGCTATGTCTTTCCGTGGTGGCCACGAGCGGGGTTGCAGCAGAGGGCGCTCGTGGCTGTCGTCGTGAGAACGCCGCGCCGTGCGTGCATGGCGGCGCGCGGCGAAAGTAGGTGGCGCGCACTTTGTACTTGTGCGACACCACAATTATGTTGCCAATAAGTTTTTCATGTAAGTATGTTGTATTGGGAGGGGTTACTCAGACAAAAAACGAAGGCAACACAACACATTTGGTTCAATAAAGAGTGTCAAAAACTAAATATTAGTCCGAAATACGTGTGCATCAAGACAAAAGGAGTATCAGCTGCAGCGAGGAAAGCGATGAAGGTAGCAGAAGCAACATGGATAAAGAAAGAAATGAAAAAGTGGTACAGCATCAGGGACAACATGAGTGCACATCTAAAAGTGAGACATATGCGAATCTGACGTATCCTACACCCATTTTAGTCGACGTTTCAGACAGTGAAATACGCGATCAAGTGGGTAGCATAACTGAATAAATGGTTTTACGCCAAAAACGTAAAATAAACAACTTATGTTAACGTAGAGCAAATACAGTCACAAAACCGAAACAAAACTTCTCAGATCGAGTAGTAAATCCTTCGGAAACAGTTCTTAGCACTAAGAATGGAATTCTTAGGAAAAGCATTTATAATCTTCTGGGCCCGTTGCGTCATATATGTCATTTAGAGACATTGTAAATTACTGATACCAAAGACGCTGCTTTTTATTAAATTATTTAATACGACAGGCCTGTTTCGGCGTGAATGCCATCGTCAGGTATACTGTAAAATACAAAGGTGGTTATACTATTTAATTTAACAGGATAATGGTACTTTATACATACATTGGTAGTTCTTCTTACCCTTCTAAGCTCGTTGTTTCTCTTATATGGATAGGTTCTCATTTACATATGTAAAAGAACTGTTGTTGTTATAGCTCTTATGTAGCTGTATATAGATTTTTTAAAAATAATTCTTATGTTGTCGTTGTTTGACAGATATTTTGACAGGTATGTCAGAGATATTACAAGTTTACAATGCAATTAGTTCTTTGCTATTATATAGATCATATCTGGTCTTACTGGTATGTCGATAGGATATGTCATTAATAGTATGTAAATGATTAACCATATATTATTTTGTGGAATTAATATTGGTCTAATTTATGGGTTTTATGCATCATTAATAACTATATGCTTTCCAGTGATTACTTGTAATTTCGTGACAATAAAATCTCTGACGTATTTGTAAATTCTCTTTGGAAGAATGGTACTAATGAAATTTTCCAAGTAACGCTTGTGCTTCATCTCGATTTGTTCATTTAAAATTTGTTCAGGGTTAACTTGCGTGTGCAAATAAATTTCAACCTCTTCAAGAACGTTCATTATTGCTTCCTTTTGCGTGACGTGTAAAATTTCCATGGCCTGCTCTGTATTGTCTCATATGTGTTGTTGTTGCTTCAAGTGATGGAAAAAAGTCGACTGGTTGCTTTCGCTATTACGAACATGCTCTCGAAAACACCTAAAAAAGATAAATACGTATATATTCCGACCACTTATCTAGGAACAATATCTCACAAAATTATAAAAATAATGAAACAAATTAACATAAAATTCGCATATCAAACTCCGCATAATCTTAGAACCGTACTGCACTCAGAACAAGTAAAACCATCCATATATTTCATTTATAAAATTCAGTGTAAGCAATGCGAAAAATTTTATATAGGTCAGAGTGGCTTCATAATTCGTTTTCGAGAGCATGTTCGTAATAGCGAAAGCCACCAGTCGACTTTCTTCCATCACTTGAAGCAAGAACAACACATAGACAATAGACAGGCCTGTCGTATTAAATAATTTAATAAAAAGTAGCGTCTTTGGTATCAATAATTTACAATGTCTTAGGAAAAGGTTTCAAATATGAACCCCCAATACACCGTCCAAAAAACAAATTTATTAAAAGGAGATACAGAGTACAGTGTAAATAAATATAATACAACTAAACACACAGTAAGGAACGAAATACAGACGTTTCTCGAATGTGACATCACTACACCACAATCGATGGATTTGAATATCATGAAGAACTTAATGTAAAAAATTACTAAAAGTTATATCATCCTTACCAAAGCAGATAGATCCAGTACTACAGTACTAATGAATAAAAGTTATAATTGAGAAAGTGAAACAAATCCTCACACCAAATACCCACCAAACATCTCACCATAACCTTATTGGTGAAATAAAAAACTTAACCAAAACCTGCAAAAGCATAATTCCCGAATACGAAGGCAAGTATTTCGTCAACACAAACTCAGTGGCTCCTCACCTCTGTGTACTTTCTAAATTACACAAGCAAGGACATCCAATACCACCTCTTATACCAGCCTATACTACACCGAGCTAGAAAATTTCCAAAGAATTACACACATGCATCAAAGCCAAAACAAAATTTAAATCTGAGTATGGAACAGTAAATTCAGTAGACCTAGTTATCAGAATTAAAGAATTCCCTATCTCACACAGTGCAAAACATATCTTTTTATGTTAGCAGCCTATTTCGAAACATACCAGTCAAAGAATATCTTGATGACAGATGTTAATCCTGTAAAAGCAGAATATGTAAAACAATTATTAAATTCAAATAAAATAGAACTTAAAAATAGATGTGGCAAGTGTTGAGAGGGGGTGTAGCAACGACGTCAGTAGTAAAACCTAACCTTAGCCACCCCAAAACGTGAACGCGGTTATGTGGCCTGCAGTTTCATCAGTCTGCACCTTCCCCATTTCTAGAATAGATTATACAGAATTAACTCCTGTCTTTTAAACAAGTTTGTAAATTTCCTTTTCTACGTCTGATGATGCTCAGAAGAGGCGAAGACATACCCAGGGGCAGATATAGACAAACCATAACTTGTTGCTCACGAACTGCAGGCTGAAACTGATAAAACTGCAAAAAGGTAGGAAAATAAGGAGATGGGACCTGGATAAATTAAAGGAACCTGAAGTTCCTGAGAGTTTCAGAGGAAGCTTTAGGCAACAGTTGACAGAAAAGGGATGAAATAAAACAGTAGAAGACAAATGGGTAGCATTGAGAGATGAAACAGTGAAGTCAGCAGAGGACAAATAGGTAGAAAGGCAAGACGTACAAAAAATCTTAGGATATCACAGGAAATACTCAGTTTAATAGATTAGAGGAGAAAATATAAAAACGCACTAAATGAAATAGGCAAAATTGAGTACAGACGACTAAGAAATGAGATTGGCAGGAAGTGCAAAATGACTAAGCAGGAGCGGATAGAAGGCAAATGCAAGGATGTAGAAAAATGTATAAATAAGGGAAAAATAGATACCGCTTACAGGAAAATATAAGAAATATTTGGAGACAAGAAAAGCAGCTGTATGAATATAAAGAACTCAGAAAGATAACCAGTTCTCACCAAAAAGAGAAAGCTGAAAGGTGGAAAGTATATAGAGGGGTTGTATAAAGGAAATGAACTTAGATACAATATTGTAGGAATGGTAGAGGATGTAGACGAAGATAAAATAGGAGATACTATAGTGAGAAAAGAATTTTACAGGCTCCTGGAGTGGACGACATTCCCTCAGAAATACTGAAGTCTCTGGGAGAGCCAGCCATGACAGAACTATTTCAACTGGTTCGTAAGATGTATGAGACAGGGGAAATACCCTCAGACTTTAAGAAAAATGTAACAATCCCTATTCCAAAGTGAGCAGACGCGAACAGTTGTGAAAATTATAGAACCATCAGTTTAATAAGTCATGATTGCAACATTTTAACACGAATTATTTACAGAAGGATGGAAAAGCTGTTAGAAGCCGACCTTAGGGAAGACCAGTTTGGATTCAGGAGAAATGTAGGAACACGGGAGGCAATACTCACTTTACGGGCTTATCTTAGAAGGTAGATTACCTTTGTAGATTTGGAAAAAGCTTTTGACAATGTTGTTTGGAATACACTCTTTCGAATCCTGAAATCAGCAGGAGCAAAATATATGGAACGGAGGGTTATTTACAACTTGTACGAAAACCAGACAGCAATTATCAGAGTTGAAGGGCATGAAAGGGATGCAGAGGTTGGGAACAGAGTAAGACAGGGTTATAGCCTTCCCTCAATGTTATTCAATTTGTACATCGAGCAAGCTATAAAGGAAAGCAAGGAGAATTTGGAGACGGGATTAAAGTTCACGGTGAAGAAATAAAAACCTTGCGTTTTGCTGATGATATTGTAATTCTGTCAGAGACAGCAAAGGACCTGGAGGAGAAATTGAACGGAATGGACAGTGTGTTGAAAGGAGCATATATGATGAACATTAACAAGAGCAAAACAAGGGTAATGGAATGCAGTCTTAGAAAATCATGTGATGCTGAAGGAATTAAATTAGGTAACGAATCAATTAAGGTGGTAAATGAGTTTTGTTACTTGGGCAGGAAAATAACATATGATGGTCGCAATACAGAGGATATAAAATACAGAATGGCAATGGGAAGAAAAGAGTTCTTGAAAATGAGAAATTTGTTAACATCGAATATTAATTTAAGCATAAGGAAGTGTGGTGTCGCACAAGTACAATGTGCGCGCCACTTACTTTCGCCGCGCGCCGCCATGCACGCACGGCGCGGCGTTCTCACGACAGCCACGAGCGCCCTCTGCGACAACGCCGCTCGTGGCCACCACTGAAGGACATCGGCCACTTCGGACTGAGATAGCAACGAGTTAGGATCTTCGTAATCAGATAGGCACCAGTGAAGACTTTGCTATTGTACAGGCACTAGGCAGGCCTCTAACAACTATGTATCGACATTCTGCAGTACTATGTAAAAGTTAAGTAATGTTACATTCTGTGCAATATATATCTTTCTAATTTACTCTAGTGTTTATAGTTTCTGGCTGCTCCCCTCCGTACCTGCACCAGCGTGCTGTTTTGTTCCGGTGTCGGTCTCGTTCCACTCGGCCACCGACACCTACGACGAGGCTGGGACACAAAAGCGGCGACGAAGTTGGGACACAAAAGTGGCGACGAGGATGGGATACAAAAGTGGCGACGAGGAGTGATAGACGATCCGTGGACCAGCCCGCTTGCAGCAGCCAGACAGCAGTAGTAGTGGGAGCACACAGAAATTGCTCCCGCCCACCCACCCTTATTCTAAGATTTTTGGGGGAACATTTTCAGTTACGTGTTTGTGGACTTTTTTGTTGCAGAGCGTCCTCTTTCATATTGCATTTGTGTTTGTTATAAGTTACTTGTATACGCGGCGCCTAATCGGTCAGCATGGTCACTACCCCGAACCCAAACTTAATGGAAATTATTCAGTTACAGACGGCGCAAATAACGCAACTCCTCCAGGCGGTGTCCCAGCTCACAGCGCAGGCAGCTAACCAACAACAACAGCCGCCGCTTCAGCAGCCCACACCTGCCGCCGCAACACTTCCTACGTTTCGCCAATACAACGAACGTGAGGAAGAATGGAGTGATTATCTGGCGCAGTTTCAAGAACTCGTCGCGGCTCATCAACTTACAGGTCAGACTGTTAAGCATCTTTTATTGTCTGTGGTGGGCCCCAAAACTTTCGTGTTACTGCAAAAACTATTCCCGCACGCGTCTCCTCGTGATGTAGACTTTGAACAAATTGTAGATGCACTGAATGCTCATTATGAGAGAAAAGTTCTTGTAGCCGCTGCACGATACCGATTTTTCAGACTTAAAAAATTACCGCAGCAGTCACACCAAGAGTGGATTACGGAATTGAAGGGCTTAACCCGCCAATGTAAATTTACTTGCTCTTGTGGACTTTCGTATAGTGACGTGATGTTGAGGGATGCGATTACGCAGAATATTCAGGACTCCAGAATTAGAGCAGCAATTCTGAAACAGTCTGACCCCTCATTAGACAGTGTACTGCAGCTTATAGAAGCGCATGATACTTTTGACTTAGCTGATGTAGAAATGCAAAGCCATAGTGTAAATTCAGTGCGCCGCAACGGACGCTTTCCTAGCCGTAGTTCTCAGTGTAGCACTAGTGATTCTTACAATAGTACAGGCCGTGCTGAACAGACAGTGAACAGTAGCCAGTGTAAAAGTGCGACACAAAGGTAGCCCCGTAGTGTTAGACACAGTAATTTGCATAACGGGCGCCAACGCTCATTTCAGAAAAATGTACGTAAATCTTGCCCCCAGTGTGTGTCTCGCCACAAGCGTGCTCATTGCCCTAGTCGCAACGCTACCTGTTATCAATGTGGCAAATCGGGACATGTGCAGTCTGTGTGTATGCAAATTAAAAACTCAAAGAACGGTACCGTTAGAAACAGTGCTTCGCAAAGTGCGAGAACAGTGCATTCTGTAAATGTTATACGGGCTGTGGAATTGAACACTGCTTTAGTTGGTTCTCAATTACAAGAAAGTTCTTCTGCACCTATTGCAAAACTATATAGTGCACCACGTAGCAAGCGCCGACGAGCGCGTAAAACAGTGCAACGGAAAAGGGTTCGGGACAAGCAAAATGACTATGAACAGTGCATTCCTGTAGTGAAAATAGTGCCTTCTGCAACTTCTAATTGTAATAGTGCCCAGTACTGTGTAGCTAGTGACAGTAGAATTGGTGTAGCTACTCAAAGTAATTTTAGTGCAGTAGCCTCGCATTGCGCGGACGCCGATCCGGCGGTAGTGTCATCTAGTGACAGTGTGGTTAATCCGCTGTGTGCCGAGTATGCGCCGCTTCCTACCGCACGCAACCCGCGCAAGCGCAGAAAACAATATGCATTAGACGTTGCCCACATTCGCGCACCGGTCGTGCGCCAGAAGCACAAGCTGTTTGTTACTCTCTCTATAGAAAATAAGACTGTGCAATTTCAGCTTGATACTGGTTCCGCTGTTACATTAATTAATAAAGATACTTATGAACTTCTGGGTTCGCCAAAATTGTCGCCGTCACAGCAAGTGTTAACAGCTTATACACGTGAAAATATTCCCGTGCTAGGAACATGTAGCCTGCCCGCCTCTTTTCAAGGTGTAACAAAAACAGTTGCTTTTGTAGTTCTTCAGGCCAAATCGACACAGAACATTTTTGGACTTGATGCCTTTGACTTGTTTGGTTTATCAATTCAAAGAGATGTGCTTCAAATTTCGTCAATAGTGCCTCAGGATAAAATCAATGCATTGTGTGACAAATATAGTGACTTGTTTTCGCCGGAACTAGGTTGTGCAAAAGACTTCGTGGCACATGTAACTTTAAAAGACTCTGCAGTTCCAAAATTTCGTAAAGCTAGACCAGTGCCTATCGCCTTGCGTGATACAGTTGCCGAAGAACTTAAACGTTGGCAAGATAGTGGGGTGATTTCTCCTGTTTCTGCGAGTCAGTGGGCCTCGCCTATAGTAATTATACCCAAGCCGTCAGGAAAACTTCGTCTCTGTGCGGACTTCAAATCAACAGTGAACAGTCAAACAATTGTAGACACTTATCCCCTGCCCAGACCGGACGAACTAATGGACAAATTAGGACAGTCTCGCTTCTTTTCTAAGATTGATTTAGCAGAGGCATACTTACAGATTCCATTTGATGACGAGTCGAAAAAGTTTTTCGTCATTAATACTCACATGGGCCTTTTTCAATTTCAACGCCTACCCTTTGGCAGTTCTTCCGCCCCCGCTATTTTTCAGCGCTTTTTGGAACAGCTGACAGTTTCTGTACCGTGTTGTTCGAACTATTTAGATGATATTGTGGTATCCGGACGTACAGTTGAAGAACATTTAGCAAACCTGGAGTGCCTTTTCAAAGTTTTGACTGCAGCAGGTCTACGTTGCAATAAAGCAAAGTGTCAGTTTTTTCAAACTGAAATAGAGTACCTAGGTCATGTGATTAATGCCCAAGGAATTCATCCCTTACAGTCACATCTTCGAGCAATCAAAGACTTGCCTCCTCCTAAGAATGTGCAGGAATTGCAAGCAGTGATGGGAAAGCTAAACTATTATTTCAGGTTTATTCCCAATGCCTCTCAGATTGCAGCTCCACTGCATCACTTACGTAGGAAGAATGTTCCTTTTGTATGGTCTAAAGATTGTCAGGTTGCCTTTGACAAACTAAAGTCTGCACTACTCAGTGATGCATGTTTGATTCCCTTTGACCCCCAGAAGCCTGTAGTGTTAGCAGTTGACGCCTCGTCGTACGGTCTGGGCGCGGTGATCTCACATCGCATTGAACCTCACGATCGTCCTATTGCCTTTGCATCCAAGCTACTGACGCCAACGCAACAGAATTACAGTCAGATAGAAAAGGAGGCCTTAGCAATCATTTACGGCGTCACAAAGTTTCATCATTATCTCTATGGCAGAAAGTTCTATTTGTTGACAGACCACAAGCCTCTCACGTCGTTGTTCTCACCCACAAAGCCGATTCCGCCACGAACGGCACAAAAGCTTCAGAGATGGTCCTTGATATTGTCAAATTATCAGTATGAGATTTTGTACCGACCTACCACTAAACATGCCAACGCGGACACACTTTCCCGACTTCCGGTTGGCCAGGATGTATCATTTGATTCTTCAGAAATGGCATGTTGTCAGATAGACTCCAGAGATGCTTCCGCTGTCGCAGACTTTCCTTTAAACTCTCGTCGGGTTGCACAGGAAACAGCTGCGGATGCAGACTTAAGTGTGGTAGCACGTTTTGTTCGCTTTGGTTGGCCTGCCAGAGCCAAAGACATTGATCGGCCTCTGGTTCGACGTTATTTTGCACAACGTCATGCATTATCTTTAAGTCAGGGTGTACTGTTGTTGCATACCGACAACGACCAAGCAAGAGTGATTGTTCCTCGTTCCCTGCAACGAGAAGTGTTACGCCTCCTGCATCAAGGACATTGGGGCATTGTTAGGACAAAGTAACTGGCCAGACGTCATTGTACCTGGGTTGGTATGGGCGCTCAGATAGAGAGCATGACGTCACAGTGTACTGTTTGTGCGGAGCATCAGGCGGCTCCTCCGCAACGTTTCTCAGGCTGGTCACGCCCCAAGGGACCATGGCAACGTTTACATATTGACTTTGCCGGACCTTTCTGGAATACGCGCTGGTTAATTGTTGTAGACGCTTTCAGCAAGTTTCCTTTCGTGATTGCCATGAACTCAACGACAGCTTCTAGTACAATCAGTGCCTTAACATCAGTGTTTTGCATCGAAGGTTTGCCTGAAACTATCGTCAGTGACAATGGACCTCAGTTTGTTAGTGCGGAATTTCAACAGTTTTGTCGTGTGAATGGCATTCAGCATATTACCACTGCACCTTTTCACCCCCAGTCCAATGGTGAAGCAGAACGTTTCGTTCGAACATTCAAGTCTCACATGGAGAAGATGAAAGGTCAGCACTCCAGGCAGCAAGCTCTTCAAATTTTCCTGTCTACGTATCGATGCATGCCACGTGACGGCCCGTCTCCTGCCGAGCTGCTACACGGCCGCCGTCACCGCACTCTCCTTCACCTGCTGCAGCCTCCCACGCACCGAGTCGGTTCGTATGGCGCTACGCGTTTTCAGGTTTCTACGCCGGTGCTGTACAGGGTGTTTGCTGGAAACAAGAAGACATGGCTGCCGGGCACCATTCAGCGCGTGCTCGGGTGCAATATGTATGTTGTACGTTCTTCCACAGGGTCGGAGCTGCGGCGCCACGCAAACCAATTGCGCCTGCACAGGCCGCGCGATCCTGTCTCCGGTTTCTTGATTCCAGACCCAGTTCACCGCCAGGGAGCACAACCACATCGTTCGTCCCCGGACTACGAGATCGCTATGGAGGTGGACGCGCCTCCTACGCAGTCCGCCTCTGCGCCTCCGTCGCCGCCGCAGCTGACAGCATCACCGAGAGGGACTCCGGGACCGTGCGGGCCCCCCCAGCTTGGGCCACGCACCTCAGAAGAAGATGACCTGCTCCCTCTGGGCGGGGGCGGGCGCCCTTCCCCAGGTTTCGGGTTCCCTGGAGGATCGCAAGGCGGATGCCGGGGCGCGGACGGCGTCTCGATCCCGGCCTCAGCTACGACGCCCGTCCCACCAGTAATGCCCCCGCCCAGGCCCTCCTCCCAGTGCCGTCGCCGTGGCCCTCAGCCCTACGCCACGACGGCGCGGCGGTTTGGGGGGGAGGGGTGTGGTGTCGCACAAGTACAATGTGCGCGCCACTTACTTTCGCCGCGCGCCGCCATGCACGCACGGCGCGGCGTTCTCACGATGACAGCCACGAGCGCCCTCTGCGACAACGCCGCTCGTGGCCACCACTGAAGGACATCGGCCACTTCGGACTGAGATAGCAACGAGTTAGGATCTTCGTAATCAGATAGGCACCAGTGAAGACTTTGCTATTGTACAGGCACTAGGCAGGCCTCTAACAACTATGTATCGACATTCTGCAGTACTATGTAAAAGTTAAGTAATGTTACATTCTGTGCAATATATATCTTTCTAATTTACTCTAGTGTTTATAGTTTCTGGCTGCTCCCCTCCGTACCTGCACCAGCGTGCTGTTTTGTTCCGGTGTCGGTCTCGTTCCACTCGGCCACCGACACCTACGACGAGGCTGGGACACAAAAGCGGCGACGAAGTTGGGACACAAAAGGAAGTCCTTTATGAAAGCATTTGTGTGGTATATTGCCTTGTATGGGAGTGAAGCATGGACGATAAACAGTGCGGAGAGAAAGAGGATATGGGCTTTTGAAATGAGCTGTTATAGATGAATGCTGAAAACTAGGTGGGTGGATCGCATAACTAATGATGAGGTACTGAACAGAAATGAGGAGAAAAGGAATTTTTGGCAGACCTTCACTAAAAGAAGGGATCGATTGGTAAGACACATTCTTAGATGTCAAGGAATTGTGAATTTAGCACTGCAGGGAAGTGTGTGGGGTAAAAATCGCAGAGGGAGATCAAGAGACAAACACAGTAAGCAGATTCAAATGGATTTAGGTTGCCTTTCTTATGAGGAGATGAAGAGGCTTGATCAGGGTGGAGAACTGCATCTAACGAGGGTCCGGACTGAAGACCGCAACAACAATAACAACAACATGCTGTCTATGATTATCATCTGATCCCCTAATTTTTTTTTAATAATATATATATATATATACCTTAGGGGGCTCACCTTCTTTTCTTCCCGGACTGATTTTCTTTTGCCCTCCCTCATTCCTTCCCCTCCCCACCGGGGGACTGATAACCTTAGCAGTTGTCCCCCTATCACAACCAAACTACCCAACCCTGCATATATATATATATATATATATATATATATATATATATATATATATATATCACCTAACACTTGCACCGCAAATATTGCGGAAACGGAAAGTGCGATTGATGTGCGGTTTTCACAGAATGGATTGGTAGTCAGGGGCTCGTATTTTTAGCCATCAAACAGATTGTAATATTACTTAGAAAGTGTATTTTTATGCAGACATACAGTTTTTTTTTTAAATAGAACAATGGTAGTTTCTATCATGCACAGGTATTTTTGACACCAGCTGTGTACAAAGAATTTTGAATGACATTTTGGCAGCTACAACCGTTCAAAGTTTCGGGGGCGGAGGCTGCGATAGCGTAGCTCACTGGTCGAGCGGCTAGCCCCTAGGGCACGGCCCACTGTCTCATGACCACCAGCCATTGCGACCTTGTCCAATGCGACCTTTCTTGCAATGCAACCGGGCCTGAGGAAATTAACAGGGAAGGCGTTGTTTTCCTGCTTCTCGATAACGCCGCAAGGTGACGCACGAGGTAGCTGGAGAGGAAGGTATAAATGTACTGCTTCGGTAAATTGGCGCATTTGTGTAAGACAGAACTCGCAACGTTTACCATGTACATTACACAACAGGAAAGGTCGCATTGGACAGCGCCGCTTCGAAGAACGAATACGATACAAGAACATATCTGTGTCTCAAAAACCATTCGCCTAAATATTATGATATACACATATGTGAAACCATCTTTTCCAGCCCATCATATTACACTAAAATGTACCACATTCATTAAAAATGGCCTCATATCTCTTTAATAAAACATAACACAAATATGAAATGTGATGCAATTCACTGTCCATACAGCATCTTTGTATCTATTACGTTTGGGGAGATGTAAAGATGTTATTAGTTAGCTGCCTCACCTCGTATATTAGACGGAAACCTTTGAGATTACTAAGAAAAGGAAACAATTATACAACTCTTGAGGATATGAGAAGGGAAAGAAGTAGCCGGTAGGCGAGGAGGGTTTCTGGAGGGGGAAGGGAGGGGGCACAGACAGTTTCCTAAGGAGGCGCAACGTTTACAAGAAGCAATCGTAGATGGACGTAAGTGTTGACGTGGACTCCGTGGCTTGCGTTAACCCTTAAGCCCCTTTTACACGACCAACTTTCATGTCTCGGCTGACTACTCTAGACAAGTGGGTCTACTGCAGCGCCCCTGGCGTGCTGTTCCCGTACTGCCTCTCGCCTGTCACGAGTAGTTTTTTTCGTTTAGACGTAAACACCAAAACCCTAGAGCTGTCTGCTGTGTAGTTTCCCAACTGAACGGAGAAGTGTGGTTATGAGGGCACTTTTTACGTGGGTGCAGATAAAGGATAATGCAGCTTATTAATGACGAAAGTTAATTCATAGTTGATGTTCTCCTCAAATGTCATGTAGCAAAGTTTGTACACAGTTTAGAACGTAAATAATAGGAATAGTGTCATTCAAACTTTTGAAAACTTACACATTTATTTTCTGAAGACAGTTTACATGACGCGCGGGAGTAGCCGAGAGGTCTGGAGCGCAACGTTACAGATCGCGTGGCCGTCCACGTCGTGGGGCTCAAATCCGCCCTCGGGCATGGATGTGTGTGTTGTTCTTAACTTAGTTTAAGTATTTTGTAAGACTAGGGACTGATGACCAACGTAGTTTGGTCCCATAGAATTACAAAGATTTGAACAGTTTATACCGGGAAACACATGAAATAATATAAAAAATGCAGTAAAAAAGCAAATATTTAGTTTAGTTTTCATATCTTGTATTCCTGCTAACAGTTAAAATAACATCGAAAAAAAATTACCGCATCTAATAATTCTTATTCTTTTGTTTATATATTTTCGCTGGAATGTATACATAGTGTAGGCTTTTATCCCGCAAAGGAAAATATTTTTCTGCTGCCAGATATTTCGGCTTTTTTATAGGAAAAAACTTGTAGAATAAACAATATTAGACTGTGGAGAATCTTTTGCGGTGCAATGAAAAGACAAAGCAAACAACAAAATAAAATTGAAGAAAATGCGAACGCATTTCTGTAATATGAATGCGCTCGGCCGCGGTGGAGTAGCCGAGTGGTCTAAAGCACCTCGCTGCGGAGCGCGCGGTTGCTCGCCGTCGAGGTTCGAGTCCTCCCTGGGGCATGGGTGTGTGTGTTTTTCCGTAGGTTAGTTTACCTAGGTTTAAGTAGTCTGTAAGCTACGGACTGATGACCACGCAGTTTGGTCCGATAGATTTACAGACCGGAATCGTGGGTCAATTTGGACCCGTCAATAACAATGAAACCATGTAATAATCGAAAAGCGTGGAGTTTTAATTTAACGCTCCAGTCTAATCTCAGTATGTTGTAAGGTCCACGAGGGTCCGAAAGCTCATAGCTTGAAATTTACTGGAAAGGGGGTGGGGGTAAGTGCCATCGCTGGGTCCAATTTGATCCGCGATTCCAGATAACGGATTCTTCTTAGTCTATGTGTACCGACTTATGTTATAGTGTTTCAGCACAATGCATCAGGATCTCACTGAAAAAGAAATCTATGAACTATTATTAGACGAAAATTATTCAGTCACAGAATCTTTAAGCGATTTTCAACCTTGTGATGAAGAGAACATAAGTGAGGATGAAAATACGCAACAGGATATTTCTCTTGACTCAAATAAGTCTTCGTCTGATGATTCAGAAGAGGGACATAGTGAGCTGTCAAGTAGTAAATATTTTCGAAGTAAAAATCTAATCAATTCGTCTACACAGCCACCGACTTGACAACATTTGGGACTTTTCCATGTTTCGTTTTCATTATTTTTGTTTCTGATCGATGGCATATATAATCCCTGTTTATGTTTAGGGGAAGTTAAGATAAAGCCTATAGCATATGTAGGATTTTTAATCTCATCCTTTTTTGTAATCATATAGCATGCCAAAGTAAGATAGTAAAATTATTCTGAAATATGATACGTAGCAGTTAAGGATAAAAAATAACACAGTGCAAAACTTACTCCACATATAAAGTTTGTTTTAATTGTTGTGTTCCTCCGCGTTGCCATCTGCAGTTACGGACTCGCTCTCGTAACGGAGCAACTGACTGGGGCCGAAGACGTGGGAGTAGAGCCGATTGGAACTCTGCAACCTCAAGAGCATTTATAATAGATGATAATTTACTGGACAAACACTTAACTTGGTATTAACACTGTCATCGGCGGCAGGTGCCACATTAACCTAACGTAATACAATTCTAGGGTCAGTCCCCAACACAGGCGCACTAACACAAGTTACTAGTCGGAGTCTCCTGCCAGAAGTGAACTACTCCACGGCACTGTCCAACGTTTCTCCACTTCCTCTAGAGGGCGCACCTGCTCCACTTGTCTATCATGTGGCGCCTCTATATGACGACTCCGTCGGCGATGTCTGTGGCGCGTGCGCGCGTACAAACTTGCGACGCCACACTAATACATTCCTTACGAATTTAGGTATTAATTATACCTTTCACAGAAATTATGTGGCTTTTTTATTCAAGGGTCCATGCGGACCCACGATTCCAGATATGTTCATGAGAATAACGATTCCAGTTAAGGGTTAACTTTAGATGTTAGCAGACACCACCATTGCTGCTTGTTTCTACCTTTTTCTGCGCATGCGTATTCTGCAGCACACTCAAATATTTAGAACTCCACACTTCCTACAGTCTATAGATCATTGACGTCATAGACGCTCTCGCGATGGGATTGGCTACTGTTTTATACACATGAACGAGGCGTACGCACTTCGAGTACTTACGTTTTACCACAAACTCGATATTATTTATTTACTTCTAATGTATGATCCTGCTACCTTTTAATATAAAGCAGGAAGTATATTTGTAGTTTTACATGTTATACATTAGTTCATTAATGTTACATAATTTGAGCATTTAAGATAAATAGAAATAAGAAGGAAAAATCAGATAAAAGCAAAGAGAAAATACATATATACAAGTGCTTACGGTTGTTGCTACAATTATAATATAACAAATTACAATTCGTGCATTTTACAAGAAGTAGATAAATTGGAGAACATAAAAACATGATTGGTTACATGGTTGTTATACATATGTCGAAATTCAATGTATTCTGAAATATGTTAATTTTAATTGGGCTAAACAATGTAATAGGAAAGAAAGACTTATATGTATAAAATAGGAAACGAATGACTTACCCCAAATTACCGGCTCGTCGATAGACACAAAAATAAAAATCACACCCAAACACACATACAAGCTTTCGCCACCACTGGCAGCTTCTTCAGGAAAAAGAGGAAAAAAGGGGAGGTGAAAGGGAAGGATATGGGTTTTAAGGAAGTGGAAAAGGAATCATTCCAATCCCAGGAGTGGAGGGACCTACCTTAGGGGACAAATACACACACACTCACACATATCCAAACACAAACACAAATGTCTGCCTAGGTGTGTTTGTGTTTGGATATGTGTGAGTGTGTGTGTATTTGTCTACCTTCCTTTTTGTCCCCTAAGGTAGGTCCTTCCACTCCTGGGATTGGAATGATTCTTTTTCCACTTCCTTAAAACCCATATCCTTCCCTTTCTCCTCCCCTTTTTTTCCTCTTTTTCCTGAAGAAGCTGCCAGTGGTGGCGAAAGCTTGTATGTGGGTTTGGGTGTGATTTTTATTTTTGTTTCTATCGACGAGCCGGTCCTTTTGGGTAAGTCATCCGTTTCCTATTTTTTATATTTGTTTATCCCACCAGGAAGTTTCCTTCTATACTTTATATATATATATATATATATATATATATATATATATATATATATATATATATATATATGTGTGTGTGTGTGTGTGTGTGTGTGTGTGTGGTTTTCTGTCCTTATGGTTAGTTGCTTTGTACCGTGCTGGGCGTTGAGTACCTTGGAATGTTTCCTTCAAGCCACTGATCACCCAGCACAGTTTCCATGGTTTAGGTGATATTAGTCTCTTTTCTTCATATTGTTTTTTTCTTTTTTGTGTCTCGGGTGTTAGTAACCATATTAATCTAAAGAAGGTCTGGTTTGGGTTGGTGACAGTGGGAGACTGCTCCAGTATCAATCTTGAGTCTCATCGGTGTGACTTCCTTCATTTATGAAAGTTTCATCGCATTCTTCCTCGTCTGTTTGTTCCCAACTACACCTGTTCACAAATTCGATAGTGTGGGCTCTGGACTAAGTTAGGGGTTCTGTGTGGTGGCCTATAGGAGCGGCCCGTGTTGTGGCGGCAGAGACGCGGCCGTCGACCGCGGCCGGCGCCGGCGCCGTCTGCCCAGACACGGCTAACTATAGCCGCGGGCCAGCCACCCAGCCATTGCGGGAATGCGGCGAGCCGGGTCGCCGACCAGGGCAAGCCAGCCAGGCACCGCCGGTCGGCGCCCAGGCACGCGAAGGCGCTTCCGCAACAGGCGCCAGTGCGAACACAGACCGGCTTCTCTCCTCGCAGTGGTAACCGCAGTCTATCACAGGCAGTCGCGAACCTCTCTAAGGAGAAATTGCATCTGAAGCGATACTTCCGCTCCAAGCGGCCAGTAGGCAGTAACAGAAGGCTGGCACGATACAAACTGAGAAGTTGCTGTTTTTAATGCTGTTACTTTCATACACTACTGACCATTAAAATTGCTACACCAAGAAGAAATGCAGATGATAAACTGGTATTCATTGAACAAATATATTACACTAGAACTGACATGTGATTACATTTTCACGCAATTTGGGTGCATAGATCCTGAGAAATCAGTATCCAGAACAACCACGTCTGGCCTTGATACGCCTGGACATTGAGTACAACAGAGCTTGGATGGCGTTTACACGTACAGATGGGCATGCAGCTTCAACACGATACCACAGTTCATCAAGAGTAGTGAGTGGCGTTTTGTGACGAGCCAGTTGCTCGGCCACCATTTACAGACGTTTTCAGTTGGTGAGAGATCTGGAGAACATGCTGGCCAGGGCAGCAGTCGCACATTTTCCGTACCCAGAAAGGCCCATACAGGACCTCCGACGTGAGGTCGTGCATTATCCTGCTGAATTGTAGGGTTTCGCAGGGATCGAATGAAGGGTAGAGCCACGGGTCGTAACATACCTGAAATGTAGCGGCCAGTGTTCAAAGTCACGTCGATGCGACCAAGAGGTGACCGAGACGTGTAACCAATGGCACTCCATACCATGACGCCGGGTGATACGTCAGTATGGCTATGACGAATACACGCTTCCAATGTGCATTCACCGTGATGTCGCCAAACACGTATGCGACCATCATGATGCTGTAAACAGAACCTGGATTCATCCGAAAAAATGACGTTTTGCCATTCGTGTACCCAGGTTCGTCGTTGCATACACCATCGCAGGCGCTCCTGTCTGTGATGCAGCGTCAAGAGTAACCGCAGCCATGGCCTCCGACCTGATAGTCCATGCTATTGCGAACTTCGTCGAACTGTTCGTGCAGATTGTTGTTCTCTTGCAAACGTCCCCATATGTTGACTTAGGAATCGAGACATGGCTGCACGATCCGATACAGCAATGCGTATAAGATGCATGTATCTCGACTGCTAGTAATACGAGGCCGTTGGGATCCAGCACGGCGTTCCGTATTGCCCTTCTGAACCCAGCGATTCCATATTCTGTTAACAGTCATTGGATCGCGACCAACGCGAGTAGCAATGTCGCGATACATTAACCGCAAACGCGATAGGCTACAATCCGACCTTTATAAAAGTCCTTACACGAGGCATCACAACAGCGTTCACCAGGCAACGCCGGTCAACTGCGGTTTCTGTATGAGAAATCGCTGCAAACTTTCCTCAGGACATCGTAGCTGTCGCCACCGGCGCCAACCTAGTGTGAATGCTCTGAAAAGCTAATCATTTGCATATCACAGCATCTTTTTCTTGCCGGTTAAATTTCGCGTCTATAGCACGTCATCTTAATGGTGTAGAAATTTTAATGGCCAGGCTATTTATTTCTAGCTACGTATTCACTTTACCATACTAGTAGGTAAGCGCCAAAATATGTTAGTATAATTTTTGTGAAACTGAGGTACGAAACTAAGCACGCTCTACAGAAATAGTTGATAAACTGCTACTGGAAGCATTAAGACGTTACTTGTATACATCAGTAATATTATGAAATAGCGGTAAAGTTTTGCGATTCTGATTAAGAACAGATGTTTGCACGTGAATGAATTGTTAAAGATTTACTTCTATGCCTAAAATTATAACTAACCACCCTAAATGAAGACTTTTCATAACATTATCCTCTATCTTTATTATAGTTTTGATTGTTGCTACAATTTATAGCGGCACAAAACCTCGTAAATACGAAGGTATATTAATGTGCTGCTTCACTCGAAATACAGGTTTATTACTCAATCACAGTCTAACTCAATCGTTTGCGGTATGTTTATACGACCTAGCCGCTTGGCAGCGTTGCAGTCGCGAAGTTCTAGAAATTCACTGGGAGATTCGTCCCTCTATATTCGACACTCAATACACTCAATACACTCAACCCTGTCTCCAGGAAAACGGCGCTACATTTAATCTAATGTATATGTTACAACCAAAGCCCGAAATCGGCCAGAGCGGGAACTGGCCGGTGAAGTCGAGAAGTGGCCAGTATCGCTTTCAGTTGGCCGGCCAATGTCTCATCTTTTCCTGATTTCGGTATTTGGCCGGCCGGTTCGCGATGGCATAGACAACTCGGTCAGAATCGGAAGATAAATAAAGATGGGATGAATAAAAATTTCAAGCTGCATTCAATTTATTTAACAATCTCTGTTTTAAAAAATATACAATCCGGCCACTTTATAAATATTTTTAATACAACCACTATTCATTTATTAAAACAATTTGAGCTTTTCATCTACATCTACAATGATACTCTGCAAATCACATTTAATTGCCTGGCAGAGGGTTCAAAATCCACTTTTATAACCGTTATTTACCGTTCCATATTGTAATAGATCACAGGAAGAAAGAACACTTACATCGTTCCGTTTTCGATCTGATTTCTCTTATTTTATTGGGATGGTCGTCTCTCCCTATGTGGGTGGGTGCTAGCAAAATATTTTCACATTCAGCAGTAAAAGTCGGTGATTGATATTTCGCAAATAGACCTCGTCGCAACGAATAACGTCGTTGTTTTAATGATTTCCACCTGTAATCGTGCTACATTTCCTTGACGCTTTCCCCACTGTAACATGATGAAACCGAGCTGCCCTTCTCTGAACCTTCTCAATATCTTCCGTTAGTCTCACTTGGTGAGGGTCCCACACTGGGCCACAGTACTCCAGGAGAGGATGCACAAGTGTGATGTAGGCAGTCTCTTTGGTGGAGCTGGTGCATCTTCGAAGCGTACTGCCAATGAAACGTAACCTTTGTTTCGCCTTCCCCACAATATTTTCTATATGTCCTCTCCAGTCAAAGTTGTTCGTAATTGTAACTCCAAGGTATTTGGTAGAATTTAGGACCTTAAGGTTTGACTGATTTATCGTTCAACTGTTCAACAGATTTCTTTTAGTGGTCATGTGTATTACTTCACACTTTTCATTATTTAGTGTTAATTGCCAATTTTCGGACCATGTAGAAATTGTGACAAAATCGCTTAGCAGTTGCTTTTGATCCTTTGTTGACTTCACTAACAGATAAACGACAACATCATCCGCGAACAGTCTAAGGGAGCTATTCAGATTATCTCCTAAATCGTTTATAAACATAAGGAAGAGTACGGGACCTATAACGCTTTTATAACATTTGGAACTAAACAATATATTTTTGGCATATGCAGTGATTTTTGGCGCATTTAGTAGAGCAACTGCATCAATTGTATCCTTGGCCACTGGTCAGTGACTGTACGGACGATGTAGTTCGTAATGATTTCTCTTCTTTGGCCACGAATTCCAGCGTGAACAGTTTCTCGGACACTACAGAGAACTTGGTTCTATAACAGTTGTTTTCAGAACGTCATGCTCTGTTTCCAGCTTGTAGAAAGTGCCGTCGACGTTCATCACAACGGCATCCAGTTTGAAAAGTAGGAGGCGAGGTACTGGCGGAAGTAAAGTTGTGAGGCAGCATCGTGAGTCGTGTCGGGATAGCTCAGTTGGTAGAGCGCTTGCCCGCGAAAGGCAAAGGTCCCAGGTTCGAGTCCCGGTTCCGGCACACAATTTTAATCTGCCAGGAAGTTTCATATCAGCGCACACTCCGCTGCAGAGTGAAAGATTCATTGTGGAAACTTCCCTTAGGATGTGGCTAAGCCATGTCTCGACCATATCCTTTCTTCCAGGAATGCTAGTCTTACAAGTTTCGCAGGAGAGCTTCTGTGAAGTTTGGAAAGTAGGAGGCGAGATACTGGTGGAAGTAAAGTTGTGAGGCAGCATCATGAGTCGTGTTGGGATAGCTCAGTCTGTAAAGCGCTTGCCCGAGAAAGGCAAAGGTCCCAGGTTCGAGTCCCAGTTCCAGCACACAATTTTAATCTGCCAGGAAGTTTCAACATAAGAAATAAATACACTCCTAGAAAATGAAAAAAGAACACCCAGCAGAGGTAAATTTTATTGACACATTTTTGAGGTTGTATACAATACACGATCACACAGGCAGAGCCGTACGCTCGTGAGTGAAGTCACTAGAGCGTGCGCAATGTTGGCCTTAGTGCCGAGTATACCCACCTTTTGCCGCAATGCAAGCTGTAATTCTTTCATGGAAACGCTCGGAGAGGTTTCGAATGTAATTATGTGGAATGGCGTGCCATGCAATTTCCTCCTGGTGCCTCTGTTGGACCAGATTTCATGCCGCTCATGCAGACCGCCCAACATGACATTTCGTGCCGTCCCAAATATGCTCGATGGGGGAGAGATCTGGGGATCGTGCTTAGGATAGTTGACGTAGGCTTTGAAGAGCACGTTGAATGGTACGGGATACATGTGGATCTGCACTGTCCTGTTGGAAAAGCTTATCATCTTGTTGGTGCATGAGTGGTAGCAAGACGGGTTAAATGATGGTTTCAGTGTACCGTGCACTGTTCATTGTTCTCTAGGGGAGGATGGCGAGTGTAGAATATCGCTCCCCTCCCAATGATGCACGACCACGTGTGTCGTTAGAGTGTCCTCCGCTCACGCCCCAACATCGTTCATCCCGCTTCCAATGGTGTCATGATAGGCGTTCATGAAGGGACGAATGGTGACGTAGCGTCTTCAGTGATGAGAGTCGTAGCTGCCTCGGTGCCGATGATGGTCGTACGGTGTGTGGTGTTGTGCAGGGGAGTGTGACGGAGGCAAACGGAGCGTACACCTGGCATCATGGTGTGGGGAGCCAGGTCCTACACTGGCCGTTCTCCTCTGGTGTTCGTTGTGGGAAAATTGAACAGTACATGGTACACTGAAATCATCATTCAACCCGTCTTGCCATCTTTCATGTACCAACAAGGCGATGTGCTTTTCCAGCAAAACAATGCAAGTGTGGACTTAGCCCGTACATCCCAACGTTCTCTTCTAAATGTACGTCAACTGCCCATCATTATCCCCAGATCTGTCTCCCATTGAGCATGTCCGGGACCGAATGAAATGTTATCTTGTCGCGGTCTACGAGATCTGGTCCAACTGTGGCATTGGATGGAAATCGCATGGCAGGCCATACCGTAAACTTCATTCGGCACCTCTTCATGAAAAAGTTGCACCCTGCATTGCTGCAAAAGGAGGGTACCCACCAATCACGATACTAGCGTCGACATTGTGCACGCTCTGGTGACTGTATTGACGTGCGTATGGCTCCGACTGTGTGATCGTGTGTTGTATACATATCACTATATAAAAGTAGTACATCCAACTTCACTACATTCCCGTACATGTCTGCGCACGCAATGGATGTTGAAGCGAAAATGAGCGGTGTGCAGTAAAGAGAAGTCGACAGTCAAATGTGCTGACATTCTGACGCTACGTAGCACGATAGCTGCGTTTGTCGGAGTTTGCCTTCCTAACGCCGATTCCGACTAACGTGCCCTCAAATTCTAAGACATTGTTCGCATTCGGAGGAGAAAACTGGTGAAAGAAGTTCCCAAATAGATTTCCACCCCAATACGTGCATCATTTCCGAAACACTCTGCCTCCTATATCGCGAGAATACAAAATGAGCTGCCCCTCCCTGAAGTTTTTCTATATCCTCTGTCAGTCCCACTTACTGGGGATTCCACAACGCGTAGCAATACTCCAAAATAGGACGTACAAGTGTAGTGTACGCAGTTTCTTTAGTACCACTGTTGCATCTTCTAAGAGTAACGTAATCTTTGTTTCGCCTTCTCGACAGTATTTTCCATGTTTTCTTTCCAGTTTAAGCTGTTCCTAATTGTAATTCTTAAGTATTTAGTTGAATTTTCTGATTTGGCTGATTTATCGTGTGCATGAAGTTTAATGGATTTCTTTTAATGCTCGTATGGCCGACTTCACACTTTTCATTACTTAGGGTCAAATGCCAATTTTCACACCATGCTCGTTTTGTTTTCATTTTGAGCTTGTGTTGGCTTCACTAACCGATAAACGACACCATCATCCGTCAGCAAAAGCGGTTTTAAATGCAACGAAGTGTAGGAGTCCTATAACGCTTCCTTATGGAATGCCAAATGTCACTTCTGTTTAAATCAAAGACATTCCGTCAGTTACTTCCTTTCATAGAGGAAATCGCGATTCCAATCCCATAAATGTGGCGATATTTCGTAGGCACGCAATTTGATTAAAACCCACCTGTGAGTTAGAGGAAATCTAGAAATATGAATCGAGTTGAGATCCCTTGTTATTATAACATATTGATCAATATAGAAGAAGGATGAATGTTTGCAGGTGCTCTTTTCTTTTTTGTTGTTTGTACGAGTAAGTCAAAGGAGTACTGTCTCTGAGAAAGGACTCTACTGTTTATAGTTGCCGATTCTTATCAGAAACGAGGGCAATGTCCATAAACAAAATTGCCAAGAAGTCCATTAAAAGCCTTAAGATAGAGGCAGCGGCTACCAATCAGGTTAACGACACGTACGGCATTACAACCCAGATAAGCGTCGGCAACGGACGGCGTCGCCTGCGAAAGGTCAAGGCGCCATTGCAGAAAATGTCGCGTCTTTAAGAGAGCAAACCATTTATTTGCTGCGGTTCAGTAAATGTCGGATTTGCTGTGGATAAACCTATCACTATTCATCGAATGGTAGCATTAGCAATGTGCCTGAAAGGACATTCTGTAGCTGGAGACATAGAAGCAAACACGATGAGCAGTTAAAAGCATTCTCAATGGAGAGAAGTCTTCCGAAATAAGAGTGATGTCAGGTGTGCCACAGGGGAGTGTCCTGGGTCAGTTGCTATTCACAGTATATATAAATGACCTTTCGGATAACATCGTAAGGTCACTGAGGCTTTTTACGGATGATGCTGTAGTATATAGAGGTTGTAACAATGGAAAATTGTATTGAAATGCAGGAGGAATGACAATTGAATCTCAATGTGGAAAAGTGTAATGTGCTGCGAATACACAGAAAGAAAGATCCTGTATCATTTAGCTACACTATAGCAGGTCAGCAAATGGAAGCAGTTAATTCCAGAAATTATCTGGGAGTAGGCATATAAAATCAATCGTCGGTAAAACAGATGCCAGACTTCGATTCATTGGTAGAATCCTAATGAAATGCAGTCCGAAAACAAAGGAAATGGGTTACAGTACCCTTTTTCGCCCACAGCTTGAATACTGCTCACTGGTGTGGGATCCGTACCAGCTGGGGTTGATAGAGGCAGTAGAAAAGATCCAACGGAAAGCAGAGCGTTTCGTTACAGAATCATTTGGTAATCGAGAAAGCGTTACGGAGATGATCGATAAACTCCAGTGGAAGACTCTGCAGGAGAGGCGCTCTGTCGCTCGGTACGGGCTTTTGTCGAAGTTTCGAGAACATACCTTTACCGAGTAGTCTAGCAGTATATTGCGCCCTTCTATGTATATCTCTCGAAGAGATCATGAAGATAAAATCAGAGAGATTAGAGCCCACACAGAGGCATACCGACAATCTTTCTTTCCGCGAACAATACGTGACTGGAATAGGAGGGAGAACCGATAGTGGTACTCAAGGTACCCTCCGCCACACACCATCGGGTGGCTTGCGGAGTATGGATATAGATGTAGACGTGCGAAACGGCAGGAGAGTGTTCATAACGAAGATATAAAAGAAAAAAATCCCACTGACGTGTTTTACGGCCCACTTTAGATTTGTAGTTTTATAAGTTATTGCAAACATTTTGGACCAAAATAATAATCTAAAGGATAATAAATAAATTAATAAGAGTGTCTGAAACCTTTTTAGGAAAAAATAGGAAGTGGCGGGTTTCGAACCACCGACCTTTCGCGTCACAGTCCAGGACCTTACCCACTACGCTACGACTATAAATCAATCTCATATTATTGATGGCCGTTGTTAACTGATGTTAATATGGCATTTGTAGACATTAGATTATCATTTATCGTACGAAGAACAATGTGTTTTTGTTAATTCCTCAGTGTGCCGTTGCTTTGAAATGACAACGTGTAAGTTACAATAAGAAAATCATCAAATTTGCGAGGAATGTCACGTGACATCTCGGAACGGCTGGTTTTCGTTAATTCAATGGAGGGTGTCAAATCTCCCTTATTTTTGCAAATATGTCTCAAACAATACGAGATATGAAAAAAACATAAGGGAGCTAAGTTATAGAGAATTTTCTCCTATACAAATTCGGTTATACAATTTTCGTGTCAGATGAATAGTTAAGCCGTTATTTTCATTTAAATTTCGAGCTGTCAAAAGACGACCGCAAAGGCCAGGCCAATTTGGAATAATCACCACAGATGAAGTCAGAGCGAATACGCGTAGGGGGCGGGTTCATGGTACATAAATGGGAGAAGCAAGGGTACCTAAAGACTCATGGGTGGAGCTACAGATGACAGCAGGAGGTAGACCAAGGAGGAAATACTTGGTCAGTAATGATCTTGTAGTAACAGGTTTAACATTCGACGTGGCATCGAAGTTAGCACTTAGCACTGAATAGGGGTTCATAGATGAATTTTCTAAGGGGGACGGTGATGGTAGTGGTGGACCTCCTTTTGCCCAGCAAATTGGCACGGACACAACAAGTCGTTGGGGAGTCCTCTGCAGGAAATGAAATGTTCAAATGTTTGTTAAGCTTAAGAGACTTAACTGCGGGGTCATCAGTCCCTATACTTACAAACTACGTATGAACTGCCTTATACTAAAGACGACATCCATGTCCGAGGGGGGATTCGAACCCCCGAAGGGGAACGGCCCCGCGCATCGTAGCATAGCGCCTCAATGTGCTCGGGCGCTCCGCCGCGGTCCTCTGCAAGACTACTCAAACATACTGCCGGTATAGGCGTCTATCATTCCCAGGATTTTGCTGATTCAGAATTTTGTCAATGACCTGACCTACAGAGTACGTCACGCATAAGTTCATGAGATTCGTATCAGGCGATTATGTTGGACAGACCTATGGCTGAATTATGCAGAATGTTTAATTCCTCTTCACCGTGATTCCATACCACAAAAGTATCATCCACATACGGGTACCACTTTGAGGGAGTTTTTTTTGCCGACTGCAGCGCTTGATGTTCAAAAATTCCATAAATAAATTTGCGATAGCTGAACTCAAAGGACTACCCAAGGCCAAGTAATGTTCATTCGGCGGCAATGCGGAACCGTAGCGAACGCCATTTGGGCGTCAAGGAAATTGTCACTGTCTGGATAACAGAGCCGGTTTCACACGAACTTTGTTGCGGATCGCGCGGCATCACTCGTCGGAGGTTCGAATCCTCCCTCCGGCATAGGTTTTGTTGAATTTAGTATAAGTTACTTCATAAGGAATTTGTACGTTTAGGGACATAACCCCGCACTTAAGTCCCATAAGCTTAACAAACATTTGATCTGAACACGAACTTTGCTTTCTCAACTCATGTCGATTCCTACAGAGAACATTTTTCTGTTTCCATAACGGTCCTAATATATGTTCCAAAATTATTCAATAGATCGTCGCCAGAGATAAAGACCTATAGTTTACACATCCGACCCACGACGCAGTTTGAATGACTACTTGAACGGGAGAGGAGTTCATCTCGTGGGAACCATTTCCGGTGTGTCGCCTGCTGAATTAGGCCTAGAATTGGCGCCACTTGATGCTCATGACGAGGGTCCCTCTTCTCGGAAACTCCAGGCGAACTTCGCCTCGCTGTAAAGCTTCTCACGAGATTTCCGTTCCTGGAAGCAACTGGTTCTCTCTGGGCCGCGCGGGTCCCTGCTGTATTGCAGTAACATGCTTGACCTACGACTGATCACATTACCCTCTTCTGTCATCGACTGGAGAGGTCACTTCGATATATTAGACATGTTAATGAAATTTACCAGTAACACACACTCCGCAGCAATTTCTGTACCTTTTGTGTGTGTTGTTGTTATTGTTGTTGTGATCTTGAGTCCGCCTACTGGTTTGCTGCAGCTCTCCACGCTACCGTGCCCTGTGCATGCCTCTTCAGCTGAGAATACGTTCGACAACCTACATCCTTCTGAATCTGCTTACTGTATTCGTCCCTCGATCTCCCTCTACGATTTTTACCCCACACACGCTTCTAATGCTAAGTAGACGATTCCTTGATGTCTCATAATGTGTCCCACCAACCTATCTATCCCTTCTCTTAGGATATGCCAGAAACTTCTTTTCTCTCCTATTCTGTTGAGCACCTCCTCGTTAGTTATGTGATCTACCCATATAATCTTCACTATTGGTCTGTAGCACCACATTTCGAAAGCTTCTATATCTCTTTGATTGAACTCCTTATTGTCCACGTTACACTCCCATACAATGCTAAACTCCAGAAAATGCTTTCAGAAAGGACTTCCTAACACTTGAACTAATATTGGATGTCAACAAATTTCCCTTCTTCAGAAACGCTTTTCTTCCCATAGGCATTTTGCATTTTACATCTTCTTTACTTCGACCATCAGAAGATATCTTGCTACCAAAATAAAAAAAAAATAAAAAATCATCTACTACTTTTATTGTCTCATTATCTAATATAATTCCGTCAGTATCGCCTGATTTTCTGACATTACATTCATTATCCTCGTTTTACTCTTGTTAATGTTCATCTTATACCTTCCATTCAAGAAAGTACCCATTCCATTCAATTGCTCTTCAAGATCCTTTGCAGTCTCTGACAAAATTACTATGTCATCGACAAACCGCAAAGATTTATTTCTTCTCTCTGAACTTTAATTCCCTCTCCAAATTTCTCCTTACATTCCTTCATTGCTTGCTCAATGTACAGACTGAACAACTTTGGGGAAAGGGTACAACCTTTCTTACTCCCTTCCCAACCTCTGCGTCCCTTTCTTGTACTTCGACTCTAATAACCGCTGTCTGGTTTTTGTATAGGTCGAATATAACTCTTCGCTCCGTATATTTTACCCCTGCTACCTTCCAAATCTGAAAGAGTGTATTCCAGTCAACATTGTCCAAAGCTTTCTGCAGATCCACAAATGCTGAAAACGTAGGTTTTCTTTTTCTTAACCCTATCTTAGTAACATCCGTCAAAATGACGGCTACGTTCTAATTGTCAGTGAGCTGTGACGTTTTGAGGAACAATTGATGAACAAGTGTATACTCTATAGTCTTGGTTTGTAATCACACTCGCCGAATCGACGGGTGATACTAACAAAAGTTCAAAACCCCTGAAAGACGGGTGTTAGTAGCGAGCGTTAAAACCAGATGTTAGTAATGCATGGTTAATCTATCTTGTAATGTAAGTTTTGCCTCGCATGTTCCTACATTTCTCCTAAATCCAAACTGATCTTCCCCAAAGTCGCATTCGTCTGTAAATAATTCGTATTAGTATTTTGCACAGTAACTGACAGTATCAGTCACAAAAGTAGTTTGCAAAACCGCCCGGCCCTGCTTTAGTACCTATAATACATCCATTAACTCTATATACAGGGTGATCGTATAGCACATGTCAAAAATGAAACGGCAGTTAGAGGAGACCGAAATTAGCAGATTGTAAATGTCTATAGAGGATGTTACAGATTTAGAAGTGGAGGATAGCAATATCACAATGTAATAATATAGTCTTGCGACAATACCTGAATAAAAAGTCCACGGGTCTCCCCGAGCTTTCGGTAGAGCATTCTTTCGCCATTGTGGTGGCCGCTAGAGAGCCTTATAACCGATAGCAGGCATTTGTGACGTCACTGGTGTTTGCGGCATAGACATCTGTTGTGTCCACGTCGACGTCCGATTTGCCTGGATCAATCCTGCGATCGATGATTCTACGCAGAGCTGAGCTACAGGCAGCTGTGTCTATTGAGGGAGTGATTTTAATCCAAGAAGCCGTTTTCTAACGTAGACTCTGAAAATCTGGGGTCCACGGGAGTGTGTCCAGCACTGCATCGATCAAAGAGCACGAAATACAAAACAACGCACAAAGGAACAAGAGACATTTTATCGCCTACGCTACCCAGAGAAGTCTGCTTTATCTGATCATGTTTAGGAAACGGTCACTGAATCAAATATGATGATACCTCTGCCGTGTGTCGCACAAACGATTTCTGGCCCCTCGTCATTAAAGAAGAAATAAAAATTAAATTCATGGAGGACACCGTACATCTAACAATACATAAATACGCTGCACGTCACTTTAATTTACATGTCACAGGGTTCATCCAACTGCTTTTATGATATTTCTCTACAGTTCCATTCTCAAATAGCGCGTGAGAAAAAAAAAAGGACGAACTACATCACTTCGTTTTGCATCTGATTTCTTTATTTTATGATCATGTCTCCCTATGTAGGGTAGAGGGCTTTTGCGAAACACTAAATGGGCTGTCTCAAACGGTGCAGGTCGATCACAGGAGAAATGTAGATCTAGGAACTATCGGTATAACAGTTGTAAATTGTCATAGCTGTGTCGGGAAAGTACCAGAACTCCAAGCGTTAATAGAAAGCACCGAACCTCATATCACTATAGGTAGTGAAAATTGGCTTAAGCCGGAAATAAGTTCAGCAGAAGTATTTGCAAAAATCTAACTGTGTTCAGAAAGGATAGATTAAACAAAATAGATGCAGGTGGGTTTGTCACCGTCAAAAGTAGTCTATTGAAGTTGAAGTTGATAGTTTCTGTGAGTTATTATGCGAAGAGGTTGTACTCGAAAATCGTAAGAAGTTAATACTTGGTTCCTTTTACCGACGTCCCGATCTGACGGTACAATAGCAGAAAGATTCAAAGAAAACCTGAGTATAATTACAAAAACGTACCCGGCTCACACGATAATAGTAAGCGGTGATTTTAATTTACCCTCAATCTGTTGGCGAAATTATAGTTTCAAATCAGGAGGTACGCATAAAACATCGTGCGAAATTGTACTCAACGCATTCTCTGAGAATTACTTCTAACAATTAGTTATAAGCCAACTAGAATTGTAAATGGATGTGAAAACAGATTTGATCTCTTAGCAACAAATAATCCTGAGCTCATAATGAGCATCGAAACGGATACAGGTATTAGTGAACACAGAGCTGTCGTAGTGTGATTGAATATCGAAAGCCCCAAAAGTTATCTCAAATCGACGAAAAGTATATTTGTTCAGGAAAGCAGATATAAATAAAATACATTCCTTTTTGAAAGACAGATTCCACTCATTCCAAACACTAAACTTAAGTGTAGACCAGATGTGGCTCCAATTCAAAGAAGTGGTATCGGCAGCAATTGACAGTTTTGTACCAAATAAATAAATAAAAGAAAGTGGTGACCCTCCCTGGCACACAAAATAAATCAGGACACTGTTGCAAAAACAACGGAAAAGGCATGCTAAACTTAAACAAACACAAAATCCCGAGGATTGGCGATCCTGCACAGAAGTTCGAAATTTAGCGAGGAATTCAAGGCAAGATGCCTACAATACGTTTCACAACGAAACTCTTTCTCAGAATTATCTAACTGCTCACTCCTTAAGGGAGGAGCCAACGTTTTAACAAACACAAAATCAATGTTAAAAAAATAAATGAATAGATAATTAAACATGGAACAGGAAGCATGAAATTATAAAGCAGAGGTTTGATACTTTAAAATCATAATCTATTTAGAAAAATGAACAAGCAACTAAAAGTGGGGAGATCAAATTAAGCACACACCTTGTACAAAAGTGAATTGAATCCTATAATTACTGCCTGTAATAAAATCGTTTCTGCCCTTTATGAATATGAAGGTAACGTGGGACGAAATTTGCAAACGCACAATTGGTAGCTGAAAGCGCATTCATTCATTCATAGACACGCGCTTTATACCAGCGGTACATTACAATCCGAGAACACTTGAAAGCAGTGGCAAAACGAGGTGTCGGCGACGTCTTGAAGAGATGGCAGGTGTCTTGATCACAAATTTAATTATACTGTGCAATAAATGAAACTCATGTTCGGGGAGGCAGCGACTTACTATTCTTAAGTATCATGTGGTGTACAACTACACCGAATTTCGTAGCATTTACAAACAGAAATTAATTTAGAATAAGCGAGATTTCGTATAGAAGAAAGCTAGTATTAATAAGAGCATAGCGGAAGGCCGAAGTAACGACCGTTACGAAAGCATGTGGTGCAATCGGTCATACAAGACAGGAAAGACGGAATCAAGCTAGAAAATCTGAGAAATATTTAGCATACTCGCGGATACGGACAGAACGTAAAAAGTTAGTTAAAAATATGAAGGAAATTCATACTAGGTTTACACAAAGGCTGAAGGCCTAACTTGAGCAAAACCGGACACACAATCATCACTGGAATGAAAATTAAAATAATAAATTTACAATGAATTTACTCGAGTTCTGTAAATTAAGAAATACTTCGCCTCGTAAAGCGAAAGACTGTCTGATTACGAAGAAATCAAAGTCCTAACAGCATGTCTTCCCCTCAGCATGATTCGGCGGAGTACTTACTTCCACGGTCTTTGGAGCCGGAATGAAGAGTGAGTGTAGCTCTAAGGCCACGGAAAAATCTCCCCCCGCCATACACCGGATGTAGAGCGCGCTAAAAGCGACGCAGAGTGCATTCAGAGGCTAGTGTTTACCAACCCTTGCTACCTAGCCAAGACAATTCTCTCTACAGCCGCTCCCAGCGAGGTCTCCTGTCTCCTCTTTCGTCCAAGATTAGGTTGGTACGACACTAAAATCACGGCCACTTCGCCATCTTGCTAAGCAAGTTTGTCTCTGGCCATCCAGCAGACGCCAGCGCAGACGGCAAACGAAACCATGCGTTCTTAACTACAGCAAAACGAGATATAAGTGAAGACTTTCGTGACTGTTGTCACTGTCAATAAAATTATTCTGAGTTTTTGGCCGTACTGTCAGTAAGTAAAATTCAGACGTTTCGGCCACTGTTGCAAGTGGCCTTTCTCACCTAGATACAAAGCCTTTGCACTGCCTGCCAAGAGTAGCCATAAAACAAACTATTGTGCTGAGTTTGGGGATACGTAGACGTTTCACACTGTATTTTTGAATGTTATTCGTGTTATCTATGTATTTCACCGTGCAGATTTTTTGTTGATATGAGACACAATACCTAACATGAATCGTCCGATTCCAATATCGGTAAGATATCTTACTAATAGTTCATAAACATCTTATACCAAAACATTTGTCTGTGAATCACATAAATAACGTTAAGATCATGCTGAAACACAGTGTTATATGTGCACGTATTCCCAGATTCAGCACAAGGCTACATAAGACAGATGAGGTGCCTAGTATCAAACACGGACATGCGCCATACATATCGAAATTGAGTTAAGGATCGTTACTTATAGTATTTTAATGTTTTTTCTGAATTAGTGGCCCATGTCTTTCATAAACGGACATTTGTACCCAATTTTTAACAGTTTCTTGCATAATCTGACACCTCCAAACGTTGTATCAGAAACTGTCATGACCGTTTCAGCCCATGAGATTGCTACAAGAGACATCAAATTGTCATGGCGACCATTTGCTTACATTCTCCTGTCAGTACATGCGTGGAAGTTAGTGTTCATCTTTTTCCAGTGTTTTACTTATAAGATTAGTACTTGGGGAAATGTTTTTCTTTAAAATGGAAGACAAAGTTTCGGAGACTCCACCTGAACGTGCTAGAAAAGAAAAAAAAATCCCGTGCAGCAGTGGAATGTATACCCACAGAAACTGAAAGATGTTGACAAATTACTAGGTAAGCAGTTCGGAAAAAAGTAGAAATTAAATGCCTCTCTTAAGTGGCATGTCGAAGTCACTAATAAGATCATTTGTAGTGAAAATGAACAAGCTGTAAATGATTATGAATGTGATTGTTTAGAAGACCCATGTGCCCAGAAATACAGGGAAAAAAGAACAGAAATGAATCTTAAAATTGTTAACAATGTATAAGAATAACCTTATGTCCTTCATATTTTCAATATATTTCTTATAAGTTAAAACAGGAGTTTAATTCCGTGTTACCTGCAACCTTTTTTCTACAACTCTTGGGATAGTTTGTTTCAAACATGGACAATTACATAGATGTTTGTATCAAAAATGGACAAAACCAATCTTAGTTTCAAAAATGGACATTGTCATATTGGAATGTGTTTTACATTGCCTTAGAATAACGTTCTTAAGTGTAGACCATGGTTTTCTTGTTCCTAGGGCTGGCAATATGGTATAAAAAAATTCACACTCGTAACGGAAGGTAAATATAAACAAAAATGTGGCTCTACTGAAAAATTAACAAAATGGCTCTTGTCCATGTTTGATACTAGGTATCTCAAATAGTTTGCTTGTGTTATGACTACTCTTGGAAGGCAGCGCACAGGCCTTGTATCTAGGTAGCATTGCCTTTGTCATGGTGTTTGGCTGACTCTTGAATGCAAGGGATTGCTGGGACAAATTACGAAAGATACATTCGTCTGGGACAATACACAAAGTCAGCGGCGGTAGAACAACAGGAGGAGAGCGGCAAATAAATGTTTCGAGAAGCATGTGTACTAGCCTTTTCAGTAGAGGGAGAAAATCAGAGAGGCCAAAGCGACCCACCAACCTGAACAGAGAGGATAGCTACAAGCTACCGGCGTCCTGGCGGCCAGCAATGACAACGCTTCGGGACTACGGCTCGCGAAACAACTCACGTGCGCGGGAGACCACCGCGACCGTATGAACACAGAGCACCAGGGCGCCCCAGCCAACGCCAGGAAGTAAGTGACCTGCGTCACGTGACACTCGACGCCCTCTTCTCATTCGACAATTTCCACCAATAGAAATATTCAATGAAAACACACTCGCTATAATATAAACCCCTGCCATCAATATCCAATCATATTTCGATAACTGCTTCTTCCCACATAAAAGTACCAACATTGCCTTTCAATCAGCCCACCCTAAAATACCTTGGCCTCACCCTCGATCGATCCCTTTCCTGGACCCCTCACCTCCGTACCGTCCTTCAGAAAGCCATGTCTCGCCTCAACCTCCTCAAACTCCTCACCCCACCACAATCCTGTACAATTATACATCCTGTCCTTTGTAGCTTCCATCCAGCCTACGTTTCCGCTACTCCTACCTGTTATAAGACCCTCCAAATCCTTGAGTACCGCGCCCTCCGCCTCGTCTACCGTATCCAGCTCCACTCCGCCACACGGATCCTCTACGACGTCATCCTGTTTCCTCATCTCCTGCAGTACCTTGAACACATTCAACCCTCTGCTCTACCCCATCCTCACCAATCCTGGGCCTCTGCTTCCCCCCACCACTGCATCCCTCCCTCCACCTGCACAGTTCAATATCCTGTACCAGGGTAACGTCCACCACCTCCCTCTATCGGATGCCGCCCTCCGTCCTGAAATCTATTCCTCCCACCAACCCCGATCCTCTCTCCGTGAATTCAACGCCCACTCTCCCCCCCCTCCTCTCCTTTTCCTTCCCACCGCCACCGCTTCGTTATCCCATCAACACCACGTAGAGAGAAGGCCGCGGCGCTCTCGTGTGACGACAGGCAGAGTAGGTTGCGCGCGCACAGCTGACTGGGTAGCTGCTGGGGCACGGCCCACTATGCCGAAACAGCAAGCCAGTCAGGTATTCGCGCGCAACCTCTCTGCCTGACTTCACACGAGAGCGCCGCGGCCTTCTCTCTACGTGGTGTTGCTCCCAGCCCTGGGGTCCCTACTCTGCCTCCCCACTCTCTCCTACCTCTTTCTTCCATGCTTCCACCCACTCCCTTCTCCTGTGGGGTCCTCAGTGCTGTCGTTTTAAACAGTGCTACGTCCAGTGTCAGTGTCTCCAGTGCTTCAGTGTGTTTTAATGTGCGTCCACCGCCCACAAGCAAGTGTCACCACAGTAACATTTTAACCAGTGTCTCCGAGTGCTTTTTGTGTGTCCAGTGTCCGATTGTCTCACTGTTTTTTATCTCCACTATGGCACAAGGATTTTAACTGACTACATGTTTTATCATCTGTCTACTGTGTGGGTAGGGTAAAGCAGTCAACAATCCGAAGATTGGCTTGAACACAACAGTGCGTTACTAGGCATTGTCCTTTCTGAAGGTAGTATGCCGTTGCCTTCCACCGACCGTCGAACTGACTTACCCCGCAAGTTATAGGGGGAATACAGTTTAATATGGGTTCCGAAGCATGGTGCTACTCGGTATTTTTCACATGAGCAATACTTCCAGAGGTGAAAGAAGTGGAAAGTGACAGATTAAAGTTTTAGGACCTGGCGGGGATTGAACCCTCGACCTTCAGATTCATAGTCTGGCACTCTACCACTGTGCCACCGAGGCGCACATGCTCGGCAAATACTCTACATGGCACGTAGTTTAATACTGCACATTTTAACGCCATACCATTGTTATCTTAATCTCATCATGTCCATTGTCATATAACTTTTCACGATTGAAGAGCAGCGCCCAAGCTGCTGCCAGCTTGCTGGCTATACGTTTGTATGATTAGCATGAAATAACAATTAAAATAATTTTATAAAATGCTTGGATTCAGCAGTCATCCAACCACCTTTAAAAAGGCCACTTGCAACAGTGGGCGAAACATCGGGATTGACAATGCGACCAAACAAATATTCAAATGTTTGAAATGTTTGTAAATCTAAGGAGTTAACTACATTGATCATTAGTCCCTAAGCTTACAATCTACAGGGTGTCTCACGAAAGGCGTCTGCCAGGCGACTGCGGATTATGTGGTACGCTCCCGGCAGCCGCCACCGCATCCGCCAGCCACGGCAGAGCCCGATTCTGGAACCCTATTGTGCCGCGGGCGCGTACCATGACTTAAAGTTTAGAAACATTACCTTTATTTACAGTAGATGTTCAAGATGACGTCCCTCTAAGGAAAGAGCGGCCTGACATCTCTTGAACACATTTGCGAACTCTCGACGAATATCGGCTGACGAAATCTGGGAAATGACTAGTGGAATCCTTTCTTCCAACTGTTCGAGTGTATGGGGATTGCTTGCATACACCTTGTCTTTTAACATTCCCCGAAGACAACGAGAACGGAGGGGCCAGTCAAAAACATTTTGTATTGCTGCCATAGAAGCAACAGCTTTTCGTTGGGTGAAAGTTCTTGAAAAAATGGATGTAGGATATTGTTCACATACCTGTCAGAATTCATCTTTTCATGAAAAAAGATTCGACTAGTCATTTCCCAGATTTCGGCAGCAGAAATTCGTCGTGCGTTTGCAGATTTGTTCAAGAGATGTCAGGTCGTTCTTTCCATAGACGGACATCATTTTGAACATGCACTGTAAATAAAGGTAAGCTTAGGTTACTCAGATGGCAATGTTTTTTATACTTTAATTCAGTGTATGCGCCCGCGGCACAATATAGTCCGACAATAGGGCGCCGCATTGGCCAGCGGATGCGGTGGCGGCGGCCGGGAACCATTCCGCGCGATCCGCGGACGCCTGGCAGGCGTCTTTCGTGAGACACCTTGTACTTACACTAACCTGAAGAAACTTACGCTAAGGACAGCGCAAACACCCACGCCCGAGGGAAGACCCGAACCCCAAATGGTGAACCGCAGCTGGGCGCCTTAGTGCGCACGGCTATTCTACCGCGACTGCGACCAAACACCCACAAGAATTTTATTGACAACATGTTTCAGAATTGTATTAGAAATTCACCATCGGATTTCGTGACTAGTAAGTTCGAAATTAACAGTACCGTAAACTGAGGTTACTTGGACCCAAGAAATGAAAATTTTCGTGTACTTAGTAACAAATTATAGCCTAAGACCATCATTATGCTGATATCCTAAATTCTTTTATATTTGTGATGTTTTTCTAGCAAGTTACACCTGTTTCAGACCAAATTTTATTTTTTTGTATGTGAGTAAAAATCATGGAAATTTGGATCCAAGTAACCCCAGAGTTTGGCTAACATGAACCCATGAATTATTATCCTTGTATAAAGCGGTTTAAGTGTGCATCGGGTGCAAGTAGGACCCGGGCACTAGAAATAAAGATATATAAATATATTTTGGTGCGGATAATTTTAATTTGACATTTAATTAGAAAATATCCTAAAAATACATAATAAACTGTGTTTGTGTGAAAGAAATATATCAGCACTCGTTTACACTGTTCTAAATATTCATAATAATAAATTATGGTGCACAATAAAGTTAATTTATGTTACCACTGAGAACAAACCAATTCTAATTAAAGTGGGTGGGTTATTTTTTTTAATGTCACACCACTTGCAGGATAAAACGTCATTTTCTGAAGACCATGCCGAGGCTTTTCTTGTCGGTGTCAAACAGTGAACAGTGGTACCGTTGTCACAAACGGTCATTACTTGACCTGGAAGTAAAACATTGTTGAAAGCCACAATAACAAAATCCTGCTCTAGTAAGGAACCTTTTAGCATTTCTTTGTCTTCAACTATGTAAAAATCGCGGCCGGCTGTGGTTCAAGTAACCCCATTTTTAGGTTATAAACCCACTGTTCTCTAAATATATTAATTTTACTGGGCGTTCTTTACCTACATAATTAGAACAATAGTTATTTTGTGAAGGAATGTATATAAAACGTAAATTTTACTTCACCTTGCAATCCAGTGGGCAGCGCGGTGAAAGCAGAAGTTTTCTGGCAGCGACAATTTTTGGTTTCACTACACAACAGTGTAACGTTAACGATGAGGAGACGCGAGAGGCTGAGGCAATGCTGAAGGCACTGGGCGCTAGCTAGTGTTGCTATCTGCGACGAAATGGTCAGTCAGCTGTATACGTGCATTACAGAACGCCCAGGACTGATTAAAAACATTTTCTGTTTTGTTTTGGGTCCAAGTTACACCCCTGGGCTCAAGTAACCTCAGTTTAAAGTACTGAAAAGTAACAATTTTCGTGTTTTTTGTATGCCGTTCTCCTGTTGCTACCTGCTGACCCCTTGGAGCGACAGCATCGCTTCAGCTGTACTTCTTCCCCATAGAGTTTCGTGACTGTCCGCATTCGACTGTGCGCAGTTCTTGGCCAAGACTTCCGTTTGGGAGGCGGCATTGAATACACGCGCGGTGTCCGGATTTAGAAGAGGCGGGATACGCAGTAGACAGAGCCGCCTCCAGGACAGGTGGCGCGGCGGTCAGCTGATGTAGGCCACAGCCGCGCACATGTGGGCACGCGTGAGCCAACCGCAGCTGCGCAGTGCCGCGGGAAGCACACGTGACCGCCGGCCGGCCACTGGGGCAGTCCTAACCAGAGGACTGCAGGGCTAGCGGCGGTGCGGTGGCGTAACCTCACTTATTATTCTCTTTGGGGGGAGGGAGGGGTTCAGCTCTGATTTTCCTTCACATTGTCACCAGCCGAGCTGATTTCAACAAATGAAACACAGTGCGACCTTCCTATAGGTACTCACCAATAATAATTTGGCAATAGTCATACTGATGGAAACCGCTTCAGCTGTATGGTGTTCTTTTATTAACCGTTTCGTGGCATTAGAGCCACATCTTCAGGGTTATAAGTTATTTCATATTTTTCTCACGCAGTGGACTAGACAATGTGGTATAGTTGACGACGCTCGGCACCAACGCAACGCCACCGGACCAGAGAAAGTTGGCTCTTCTAGTCCACTGAGAGAGAAAAACATGAAAAAACTTATAACTCTGACGATGTGGTTCTAATGCCACGGAACTACTTGGTAAATAAAGGAATACCATACAGCTGAAGCGATTTCCATGAGTATGACTCAAATCTACAGCTGCGGATGCCCACAATACATAGTTTGTTGCAATTTGGCAATACATAACTCTGGGTAGTAAAAGGTTTATAGCTCGTTGTCTCTGTTCATAGAGGTGAGTTATATATGTCAGTTTCTATGCCCTAAACTGATACCCAATCTGTTTAAACAAGATGAAATAATTAATCTGTAGTTTAGTCACTCCAGCAATCTGCATATGATGACGTGAAAATATATTTTAACAAAGATAAATAAAACCTCTGCTTAACCAACGAAGTGGATTCTAAGATAAACAAGTGATTCACTCACGAAGTAAATCTTTATAAATGAAGTTTATTACTCTTTCTGGACATGAAAATGAGGTGGTCCTGCATTATACATCGGTAAATAACTGAATATTTATCCAACTATTGTTCATGAGAGGCACAATAAATATCACACACAATCGAGAGTAAAAGTGCAAATTATCACTCGTAAATTACTGTAGTCCATCGAACATTGCAGTTCCAAATTAACCCGCGATTAATTACGGTATTTGTTATAAAACACAGTTTGTCATCACACGAATACACGATTGCTGAATTATCACAGTTCCACGGTCCTACTACCGCGCATAGTTTTAAACAGAGACTAAGTTCTGCAGTCACACATGCCTATCTCTTCATACCATAAGTTCGTAACGCGGCTTCAGACAGCACAGCTCACAACCTTTCACCACCACGTCCAAGTTACGAGATCCTTCCCAAACGTTCGTAAGCGTGCTCTACCTGCTACCAAAATTGTATCCTTCCGCGCATCCTAACGCCTCATCTTCAAAATACAATTTCCCTTCCAAAATTTTATACATTTGAAATTCACAGATTTAAATGCTTTGACCACCTCACTACAAATGTTGTTTACATTTAACAAACAAATACATATTTAACAGTACTAAAATCGCTTGAGACAAGCTCTTTGCTCAGGTATCTATTAAGCATAGCACTGTTCGAATACACCGCCGCCATCGAAATATAGTTACACAATTAATATTTAATTTATCATGGCTTTATAAGCAGATACATTTAGATCTTGTCAACAAATATATATATATATATATGGTGGAATCTATGTTCTGACACAAGAGTATTACTACGTCAACAAAAAGCAGAACAAGAGAATAAAACAAAGTTTATTGAAAGAATACGGAAACAATGTGTTGCATCTTTTTAGATAGGTAGCATGGTGCAATGCTACCCATTTGCTTCTTAAACTGTTACTGAAAAATACTACATAAATATAAGTCTTATTATTATTACAGTTCTGAAATTTGTCAGCTTTTCATCTGTAAGGGATATTGAAATTGTAATAACGGCGTTTGATTCTCACAAGTCTCCATAATTCATTCATATAATTACATTTGCCGTATGATCATTCCCTGATTTTATATGGATTTTTAGGATAACGTGTGTGGCTATATTGTATTTCAGTTGCAATCTGGGAGAGCCGCCCTCGCTCAGCCAAGATAGTCGCTTCCAGTTTCCGAGCAGATTAGGAAAATCCTAACTACTTGTTTTCCATTCACTAGCTCCAAACTGTTAGCGGGCCGGCTGGGGAACCCAACAGCCGGACAAAACCCGCCTTTCACATGGAAACAATCAGCTTCCTCCTGCATCTGTAATATCACACGCCATTTAAGTGAAGAGAGAAAGAAAAACAGGCGCAAATCAGGACAACGCGCCGACAACAATATAAACTCTACGTGACTGCAGGTTAGAATTATTACGTTCTCCAGATTTCGTTCCAGCAGACTTTTTCCTTCCTCAAACTCAAAAGAAAGTCCTAAAAGGACGGCAATTTGACAATGACGATGCAATGATTTAAACTGTGATCGCTTGATTTGACTCGAAATTGAAGACCTTTTATTTGAATGGCTTTCAGAAGTTATTTGAGCTCGCGCGCATTATACTGAAAAGTAAATTAGTATTACGAAATTTCTATCTTTCTTTACGTGTTAGGCTATAAACGTCACACACCCATTTCGCCTAGACGAAGTGAATTCGCCCCGATGTCTCTTCCGGCTTCCTGATTCCGAGAAATGTGAACGCGCGTGAAACCGATCTCCACTGACAGTAAGGAATGCCCGTCTGAGCCGTTTGCTCTCAGATATCGCTTCTCCGCACTTCGTCCGCCCACGACTTCCGGGAGTATCGACCTACCGCTGAGGATGCGCCCGGGGGTTCGAAACCTACGAGAAATAAGTCCGCGCAGCAGAACTCATTCTGTTTCTCAGCTGTGTTGTGTTGTGTTGTGGTCTTCAGTCCGGAGACTGGTTTGATGCAGCTCTCCACAATACCCTATCCTGAGCAAGCCTCTTCATCTCCACATAAGAACGACAACCTACATCTATCTGAATCTGCTTACTGTATCCATCTCTTGGTCTTCCCCTGCTATTTTTTCCCCACACACTTCCCTCCAACGCTAAATTCACAATTCCTTGATGTCTAAGAATTTGTCCTACCAATCTATGCCCTCTTTTAGTCAAGGTATGCCAGAAATTTTTCTTTTCTCCCCCATTCTGTTCAGTACCTCCTCATTAGTAACGCGATCCACCCACCTAATCTTCAGCATTCTTCTGTAGCACCATATTTCAAAAGCCTCAATCCTCTTCCTGTCCGCACTGTTTATCGCCCATGTCTCACTCCCATACAAGGCAACACTTCATACAAATGCCTTCAGAATGGACTTCCTTAGGTTTAAATCAATATTCGATGTTAACAAATTTCTCTTTTTCAAGAACGCTTTTCTACCCATTGCCATTCTGCATTTTATATCCTCTGTACTGCGACCATCATTTGTTATTTTACTGCCCAAGTAACAAAACTCATCTACCTCCTTTATTGCTTCGTTTCCCAATCTAATTCCTTCAACATCACCTGATTTTCTTACACTGTACTCCATTACCCTAGTTTTGCTCTTGTTAATGTTCATCTTATATGCACCTTTCTCAGCTATGTTTGCAGAATTTTGGAACTCTTCTTATGTTCGAGTACTATGACATTTCTAGAGACCGGAAGTCTTCTTTGTAGCAATCATGGTTCCCAAAGCAACGAACAAGTAAAACACGGCTCGCCCTATTTATCCAGGAGATCCAGAGGGCAGAAGAAACATGATCCAAGCTAGACGCCGTGTTTCTTGATTTCCGCAAGGCGTTCGATACCGTTCCGTTCGTTTTATGTTGTAGACTGCCACTTAAATATTTCATGGCCGACTAAAAATAGTAGATATGCAGCAGACAATTTTTATAAAAAATTATTTGTGGACAAGAACTGAATATATTTGCATAAAAAGTCATGATAAATTAAATATTAATTGTGTAACTATATTTCGACGGCTGCAGTATATTCGAACAGCGAGACGCCATGCTTAATAAATACCTGAGCAAAGAACTTGTCTCAACCGAGTTTGGTATCGTTAAACATTTATTTGTTTGTTAAATGTAAACAACATTTGTAGGGAGGTGGTCAAAGTATTGAATTCTGTGATATTTCAATGTATAATATTTTGGAAGGGAAATTATATTTTAAAGATGAGGCGTTGGGATGCGCGGAAGGATACAATTTGGGAGCAGGTAGAGTACGCTTTCGAACGCTTGGGAAGGGACTTCCAACTTGGGCGTGGTGTTGGAAGGTTGTGATGGTGGGAGGTCTGGAGCCGCGTTACGAACTTGTGATTTGAAGTTATGGGCTGTGAAGAACTTAGTCTCTAGTGAAAAGTGGTAAACTATGGACGTTAGTAGGGCTGTGGAACTGTGATAATTCAGCAATCGTGTACTCGTGTGATGACAAACTATGTTTTATAACAAATACCGTAATTAATCGCGGTTTAATTTGTAACTTCAATGTTCGATGGACTTCACTAATTTACGAGTGATACTTATTGTGCCTCTCATGAACAATAGTTGGAGAAATATTCAGTTATTTACCGATGTATACAGTAGGACCACCTACGCATTTTCACTTCGTTAGTGAATCACTCCTTTATCTTAGAATCCATTTTGTTGATTATTCAGAGGTTTAATTTATGTTTGTTTAAATATATTTTCGCGTCTTCATTGCAGGTTGATAGATTGTCTAAACTACAGATTAATTATTGATCTTGTTTAAACAGATTGGATAGCTGTTTAGGGCATAGAAGGTGACATTCATAACTCACTCCTACGAACAGAGACAACGAGCCATAAACCTTTTACTACCCTGAGTTATGTATTGCCCAATTCTTATTGGTGAGTACCGATAGGACGGTCGTAGGCGCAGGAGGGTGCAATATTGGGATGCATTGATAGTTATGCCCTTTTCCAAGTAATTCACCATAATTAGCCTTTTTCATCCCGGAGACCCATGCCATGATCTTCCCGGCTGATTCTTGCACCCGAAATTTTTTGGGGTAGGCGATGAAGGATGTTCCCATTGTTGTGACTTATGTGCCTCAGGATCGAAGTGGGGAAGCACGTTTCGTCCTTTGTCATATGCCTTGTAAGAAGGGCGTCTTCATCCTCTTCAAATTAGCGGTCGATTTCTTCGCAATACTACACATCGTCCCATCCCTGATCTGCATTCAAGTCTTTCGGGACCCACCGAGATGAAACTCCCGCGTCCCAAAACATAGACAACAACATTATGAGCACACACATGGGAGATTCCGTATGTTTTTTCAGTGAAGTGTAATATTGTTCGGCGATCCTGCATAATCATAACGTGAATTGCAGTCACTGTTCCGACAGTGGCAGAGGTGACAAGAACACAGCAGATGTAATAAGTAGCATTGGTCGTTAATATTTAATTTTTAAACAACAGATCGATTTCGATCACATAGTGATCATCTTCAATGTATCTTCAAACAAGCATGTTTTAAAATATATATATATATTCAAAAATGTTCAAATGTTTGTTAAGCTTAAGGGACTTAACTACGGGGTCATCAGTCCCTAAACTTACAAACTACTTATGAACTACTTACGAACTAGGACGGCACAAATATCCATGCCCGAGGGGGGATTCGAACCTCCGACCGTAGTGGCCGTGCTGACCGTGACTGGAGCGCCTCAGTCACCTCAGCCACCGCGGCCGGCTATATATATATATATATATTAACGACCGATGCTGCTTATTACATCTGGTGTGTTCATCATTGTGTGGTCGTTGAGGACCATCCTGGAAATGGAATCAAATCTCAAAGATGACAAGCTTTTCGCTCCTTGGCGCGTACTCCACACTCTTTCTTCCATGACTGAAGTCGATCAGCGAGCAGTGGCGGCGCTAGGCGTCGGCGACGTCGGCCACCGCCGACGGCCTCGCGCCTGTGGGGGCCTCGCAAAACACTGTTAAAATTTTAGTTTTTTTTTTGTTTATTTTTTTTTTTATATTTGATGTTTAACCTCGCTTTCCAACTGCTAGGTTATGTAACGACGACCTACATCTAATTTACACTAGCTTAACCGAAGGACGAATACAACATCCGTATCCAAGGGTAGGCTTCGACCCCCGACGAGAGCGATTTCGCTCACCGTGGTATGACGCCTTAGAGCGCTCGGCCATTCCCGGCCGGCAGCTGTTTAGTTGTCCGTATTAATTTCCGTATGAGTGCGGCAGTGATGCCATTTTTAGTTAAATATTTGCAAAACAATATCTTCAGTACAGTTTAAAGAACGATTTGGAACAAGTACATCCAAATGTTTATAAAACAATCAGAATCATGCTCAGTTCCAGTCAGGACAGCTTCGGCCGAGAGAAGCTTCACAAAATTAAAATTGATTAAGACTAACTTGAAAAGCACGGTGAGCGAAGAAAGACCATCTGCGTTGTCAGTACTATCAACTGAATCCGAAATAGCGGCTAGTATTAAGATGTGATCTTAAAAAAATTCAATGAGAAAAAAGTTGAAAAGTTTCTCTAATTTGGCTTTTTTATTGTAATTTTTGTCTTTGCAATAATACTCCTATATTATACTAACAGAATTTTAGTATAATGATTAAAAAAGGTAAAGCAGTCAAGAATCCGAAGATTGGTTTGAACACCACAGTGCTTTACTAGGCATGGTCCTGTTTGGAGGTGGTATGCCGTTGCCTTCCTCCGACCTTCGAACTGACTTACCCAGCCAGTTATAGGGGGACCTACAGTTTAACGTGGGTTCCGAACCAATGATTATTGATGTATAATTCAGCTCATTTAACATTTTCTTCATTAATGAAAAAATGAAAGGGGCCTCGCAAAGACGAGTTCGCCGACGCCCAGTTTTCGTGTAGCGCCGCCACTGACAGCGAGTTATTCCCTGTCGCATAAGACGGAACACTGTCTTTTTATGTATTTCGCATCTCCTCCGAAATTTCCTTAGGCGTCATTCTTTTCTAATGATGATATTCAGTCACAGAACTGTTCTTGATTCTCTCGATATGCGCCATTTTGCTTATACTGTTGTGTACAACGCACCCTACGGCAAAACTAGCGAAGCTGGACCCGCGAAATTTGACTTGCATACCCGGAGAAAGTGACCAAACAAGTGGCCTTGTTGTTTGTGCGAGACATTACGACAAGTATCTCGGCCTAGGATCTTTCACCCGCCCCTCGTACAACGGCCTGAAGGATGAAGCATACGCCTGTTTTGACTCCGTTTATGAGATGCGAGCAGGTGAGTGACAAGGGCTTCCTTGTGACACACCAGTGTTCTGTACCGAAGTTCCTGAATCAATTCATTCTCTCGCTGCTCCGTGTACACTTACACAGAGAAACACGAAGTGTCACATTTTTCATCTTGTTCCAATCAGGATTACCAGACGTAATTTTTTTACCCGGACCCAGCAAATTGTCCTATGACAAATGAGAAATACCCTCTTTTTCAACCCGGCGTGATTGCCACGCACATCTTTCTGTCACAGTAGCTGGAGATGAGGGAGAATATATGTCAGAGGGAGATACGCGCTTGCAAACGTGGCTAGGGTACGTCACACCCAACCTCGTAGTCGGTGTCGCATTTTTGAGCTGTCAGCAATTATACGAGATATATAGTTATTTAGAGTATTGCTTGATTTATTTTTAAATTTTATATTTCTCAATATGTCTTACGAAGAACATGGACTTCAGCTACAAGAACTACTAGAAGATCTTTTGGAAAACCTTTCAAGTGGTAGTTCCTGTGACTCCGAGAGTGAGTCGAGTGTCGATGTCGCAGATGAACTGAGTGCCACTTACGATGTTTCCTACAACAGCAAACGTTGGCCTATGACAATTTTTATGGTATACTCAATATGGCTGCCATAAATTAAATGGCATTACAGAGAAAAACAACAAAGGTGAAAAAAAAAACACGCCCGAAGCGCCGAGATTTCATTCGTAATTTATGTTTGAATGTGATATATTACAGTCTTCGTATTAGACAAGAAAACGTACGTCTTCCAAGGGATATTCTCTAAAGAGGATTGCTGATCAACCGGGAAAAACGTCTCGACAGTTAAAAAATAAATAATAAATAAACTCTTAATAGGCCAGGTGTGGTGAATGTACTGAAAAAAGACAGGAAAATAAAACATTGTTGTTCGAAGTGTGAGAAGCCAATATGTATGGAGCACGCGGTTTTTGTTCGCGGAGAATGCTGACTTGTAGGTGTAATGTTGGTGCATAGCTAAATGATCTCATAAGACATTTTATTTTATTTGTCTGTTTTATAATTAGAAGATAATATAATTACGTTAATTAATCTAACAAAATGTAATTTGGTTCGAATTTTGTATGACAACGTGTTAAACTTCTGAAACTTGTACCTTTTCTGAGATAGTATAGACCATTATTTCACCGGAAAAAAAAAACGATATTGCAAACACGGAATTTTACCTACACATCTTGCTTAACAGAATCCATTATTAATATCCCAAGTAGAAAAAAATACTTAATACATTATAATAGTATCAAAAATTCGTCATAGGAGTTTCGAGTATCTCATACCCACCTCATAGCTGGTATAACAATTTCTCACCTCATTCACGCCGGGTTAAAACTGTTGTCTCCCTAGTAAATATCAGAAGAACTGACCTTAGGGGATAAATGCTGGTCTACTCAGGAACGTTAAGGTTTCTTAATCACAATTGAAGTAAAACGGTACGAATTGAATGTATGAAATATTAACATTATTTTATGTGCCAAGTCAACTACCAGGCCTGTAACTGAACCAAAAACATCTTATATGTGGCAATAAAAAAATCAAAAGCAATCAAACTGTTTCCTAAGAAAGAAGAAACCAATTCCACAAGTGTTGCTACTGCTGGAACAACGAACGGTAAGAATATTCAAGAAATTGCCTATTTAATCAAGAGTAATCATGAAGTGTATACGAAAGACGAGTAAAGTAAAAATGTTCGAATCATTAGACTCCATACCAAATTGATAAGCATCAAAAACGTGCTTATCATAGAGAGAACAGACAGTAACAAATTTATATTTCTCGTACGTTGATATCTATTCACTTGTAGCTGAGTAAGTTGCAGATTTACACATATTAAGTATTTATTAATAAATAGCTTTTTATTTGTATCACTGAATCAGTGAAATTCGGCAGCTTTTTACATTATTTTCACGATTATATATATGTTTTGATATTTTACTAATTCTTGTAACGCCGCGGTGGAGTAGCCGAGCGGTCTAAAGCGTCTCGCTGCGGAGCGCGCGGTTGCTCGCCGTGGAGGTTCGAGTCCTTCCTGGGACATGGGTGTGTGTTTTGTCCTTAGTTTACCTAGGTTTAAGTAGTTTGTAAGCTACGGGCTGATGACCACGCAGTTTGGTCCGATAGATTTACAAACATTTGAACATTTTTGAATTCTTGCAACGCAAAAATTTTAGTAAATGTATAGTTAATTTCGTATACGAAATAGTTTGTAGTTAAAGACTACTCTTAAGGCCGCTAACCACCGCAAGGGGCGCTAATGCCGTTCAAACTGTCAGTCGATAAGAAGTTTCCGACTATATATGTTCTAGCCTTTATACTGAGGACAGTGTACAACCATATACGATGTAATTATTCTTTTGTATCCTCTGTTATCCCTTTCAGACCCAAGGTTGTAGGTAGACATAAATATAGAGAGAGATACAAAATACATTAGAAAAAGGAAAATATATTTATTTTCAAAACTTTTGTACCCACACAATTGGGGCTACACTACAAATTTTTTACGATCTGCACAACCTTACGGTAAAAAATGACATATTAACATAACAGGATCATATACAATCGACTAGCAGTCAGATATGATAGCTTCAAATGTCAAAACAAGGATATCAACACCACGTCAACAAGTCTTTCTTGCCGCCATTGTAAGTGTGCTGGAAGTTTGCCGACTATGCCGACTGCTGATGTTACACAGTCCAGGAACATGGAACTAAAACACCTTGCTCACGTTGCCACCGTTCGATTGAGTGATGCAGGCTCGAACTTCGTAGCATGAATCACAAAGAAATAAAGCGAGCAAAACCAGAACCGCAGAATTGTGCGTGCAGGGCCTCAAAGGGTTATGTCTATCCTGATTTCGTTCCTTCACTGCACGGCCGCTACGGTCGTAGGTTCAAATCCATCCTCTGGCATGAATGTTTGTGTCGTCTTTAGTATAAGGTAGTTCATAATTAGTTTGTAAGTTTAGGGACTGATGACCCCGTAGTTAAGTCCCTTAATCTTAACAAGCATTTGAACATTTGTTCCTTCACTTTCCTCTTATGACGCAGTTGTTAAAGACTAAGAATCTTTTCTCTTCTCGTGAAACACGGGTAAATTTATCTCCAATAGAGTCAATCATAAAATGTTATTCAATCCATCATTGGTGATAACGGGACAGCGGCTGGTCAAGAGTCTGAAGGAACTGAGGTACCAACAGCCGTATGTATAATAAAATATTTATTCTAGCACAACCAGTTTCGGCATTCCACTATGCCATCTTCAGGTCCCTACATCGGAACATAATATCCAAAAGTAGGGATACTAAAACTGGATTCGTGGACTTCTGTCTGAAAAAAACAATCAAAATATGTAGGGTAACGTCTAAAACGTGTATAAGTAGCAATTCAAGTCTACGTACATACAAATGAACACGTTTTAGACGTTACCCTACATATTTTGATTGTTTTTTTCAGATAGAAGTCCACGAATACAGTTTTAGTATCCCTACTTTTGGATATTATGTTCCGATGTAGGGACCTGAAGATGGCATAGTGGAATGCCGAAATTGCTTGTGCTAGAATACATATTTTATTATACATATGGCTGTTGCTCTCTGTTCCTTCAGAATCATAAAATGAGTGCATCATTTCTTTTTTTCCGAGGGTCAAACGAGTGCATTATTTTGAGTGAATACTTACTATTTCTTGTACATAAACTTTCTTTCAGTTACAACTGTTAACGCTCTAATTCTAATACAACATATTCCAGCTCTGACAGCAGATATTCACGCGCGACTGTATTTGTGAATCACTAATATTAGTGCAAAATATGACCAGGTTTTCTTCTTCACATTTATTTGTTAATGTTAAGGCCCAAGGATTTCGAGTACTCACGTCTCTGAACCATTTCTTAAACTCCTCCACTAATGAGAATAATAGCAAGAAATCTTTTTAGTCTCCTCTTCGTCTAAGATTACTGAGACACGGCAACATAATTCAAAATGTTCAAATCTTTGTAAATCTATCCTACCAAACTGCATGGTCATCAGCCCGTAGCTTACAAACTACTTAAACCTAGGTAAACTAACCTAAGGACAACACATACACACCCATGCCCCAGGGAGGACTCGAACCTTCATGGCGAGCAACCGTGCGCTCCGCAGCGAGACGCTTTAGACCGCTCGGCTACTCTACCGCGGCTGCAAAATAATTACTTACAAATAGACAACCCACTCCTTCAGCCGTTAATGTTATAAATCCCTCATTTCTAGTTTGGGTAATCATCTGCATAACCCTGTCTAGTTGACTAAATGATGGGTATAAATGATGGGTCTACGTACGAGATTATAAGAACCCTGGTTATGTGATGGTAGTCAACTAAACACGGGTCTAAAGACGGGAACAAAGAGTGACCGAAACTAGTAGTAAAGGATTTTATAACATTAACGGCTGAATGTGTTTGTTGGTCTACTTATAACTAGCAATAATATTTTAATCCACTTTTATTTTAATGAGGTACCAATCAGACATTATTTGGTTCCTCTTTCTGCATGCAGTACATACCAAGACAATGAACATTCATTTGACATTGAAATTTCAATTACATTCACTAGACCAGAGTGTAAAGGACTATTATGAAGTTGAGACTAACAAAATGATTCATTTATTGTGCAATATTACGCTGTTTTGTTGTCTTTAGTCTGCTTTAACTGTTATTTGAGGATACCTCGAAATTCTTGTTTTGTTTTTTTAGTATACTTTATTGTTTCCATTTCACTATCACATGTAAGCTACAATTTTAATCGAGGGACAAGAAAAATACCGCCAATAGCCCATTACCTTTCTTAATGTATGAGAAAATACACTTATGTTTCTTCAAATATTATATACGAATTACAAGGTTCTCTAGGGCTATCAAACTGATTTCCAGGATGACAGTGATAAATAACGAGGTGGTGAGTCAAACGTGACAGGCAGAAGTGGAAGAGCCACATCTTTAACGACCTGAGGGGTGACAACTGAATCTATCACCATTCGCCTGACGATAACCACTGCTGCGAGAAAACAACCTTCGGGAGCCATCGTCCTACAAGCTTAAAACGTAAACACGGTTCTGAGTCAATGGTCGGTGACCCAGCGTTCCTCTAAAACGACGAGAAAAAACCGACTACAAATTACGAGGAGAATGACATTGAAAACTCTTCTTGATATGTACTTTCTGTGTTATCTAATCCCAAACAGTTTTATAACACACACATACAGAATATGTAACTGACCTTGGAACTTACTTTCCGGCCTGGCTGGGAAGCAGAGATGAAAACAAGTGGTTTCTGAACTTCGTCCCTAAAATTAAAAGTTAGTAGAATATTGTCGTTAATTAAGTAATTTTTGAATTGTTTGTGAAATTTCCACGCCAGGTATTCAGAACGCATTAAAACACACAGAAAATTGGCAACGGCTACAATAAGTAGTACAAAAATTACCAAAGGAGGAAAAGATGTTGAAGAATGCCACCCACTAAACAAAGGTAACAAAATGAACCAGTTGTAATAGACAGAGATGCACGCAGATTACAAAATTATCTAAATAAAAAGTCAATTGAAGGGGATGAAAGTGAATCACTGAATTTCTCCAGATGCTACAACTGGGTATTTTAAAAAGCATAGTGACACATAAGAATACGTTCGCTAGTAGAAATTGCAAATAATGAGCCGGTTTAATATTATACATACAATGTGCACGAAAGTATAAATATCTTGTGGCTGATCAATAGCGTTACTTCCGTTGACTACGTTAAATGAAGCACTTGTAGCCTTAATTATTTTCTCAAACAAGTAGGCTCTTGTTTGACTTGTTTGACAAAATAATTAAGTAATACAACCACGACCTCACATCCATCATGGATATAATTAAATTGTAGCCTTTATTTACGCTAATTGCATTATTTTATTCTTCACTGAAAGAATGCACGATGTTTAATACGAGTGAGTTTTTTTGTAAGTGGAAGGAAAAGTTATTGCTATATCTGTCGCCAGTAACGTTTTTGATGTAACTATGAAGTTTTTTTTTATTCGTTTTCGGCCGTGGAGATTGGCCACGAGGTCTAAGGCGTCATGCTGCGGACTGGGCAGCTGTTACAGACGGAAGTTCGAGTCCTCCCTCGGAAATGGCTATCTTTGTTGTTCTTCGTGTAAGTTAGTTTAAGTAGTTTGTAAGAGTAAGAACTGATAATCATAGCACGTTGGTCCAAAAGGTTTATAAACATTGTTACCCTTTGGATACGAAACCGCCGTTTTTCCTCCTGATATTCAATTATTTTACCTGCGCGCGTTTGACCCTCTGCTACTTCAGGGCATTATCAGTTAATTGGTTTACGTAGCAATTAGGATTTTTTGCGCAGAGGTAGCATTAAAGGATTATATAAAAAGGTCACGTCGTTTCAAAAAAATGTTTCAAATGTTTGTGTAGCTTATGGGACTTAACTACGGGGTTATCAGTCCCTAAACTTACAAACTACTTACGAACTAGGACGGCACAAATATCCATGCCTGAGGGGGGATTCGAACCCCCGACCGTAGTGGTCGTGCAGACCGTGACTGAAGCGCCTCAGTCCCCTCAGCCACCGCGGCCGGCTCACGTCGTTTCATTCAGAATAAATAAGTGGCTACTCACGGTTTATTTGTCTTGCGAGAAATTGCGTAAATGTGACCAGGTGGGCGGAACAACACTGAAGAAACTCTCAAGACTTTAATCCGAGAGTAGCCAGTCATTTATTTTGAATAAAGCGACGTGACCTGTCTATAATCTGTTAATGCCACAGATGTGAACAAAAATGCAATTTCTAGACAAACCGGTCCACTGATGATGACGTGTAATAAAGTAATTGCAGGGGCAAAATGGCGTCTTCATTTCCAATAAACGAATAATTGCTGTCAAAGATGATAACACTAACATACTTGTTATGTCGCCTTTGTTTTTTAAGAGAGGCAAACTTACTTTCTGGATGATTCTCATGTTGTTGTAGTGGTCTTCAGTCTGCAGACTGGGGTGATGCAGCTCTCCCTGCTACCCTGTTCAGTGTACGCCTCTTCATCTGGGAATAAGAATAGCAACCTTGAAATACGACCGTCTGTCGTCTTCCATATATTTTTGTATAGTTTCTGTAAAGTTATAATTTATTTAATGTCGATAGATTATCATTTTGTTAAAACTTGAACCCCACTCTTTTCAAGGCGTGAGGAATAGCATTTTCATTTCATGTGTTAAATATTAGTTAATATTGCTAGATTTTTTATTTTATTATGTTAATTATTTTTTATTATATTGATTAATGTTGCATAAGTACGGTTTCTCCACTACGCCACTGTCCCTGTGAGAATGTGCAGTTGTTGTACTTTTAAGTGTGTGCGACAATCTATGGCTGTTTGAATGTGGGGAGTGATAGCTACCTTTGCATCGTTCTCCTGCACGGCCACTACGATCGGGGGTTCCAATCCCCCCTCGGGCATGGATATTTGTGCCGTCCTTAGTGTTAGCTAGTTCATAAGTAGTTTGTTAATTTAGGGACTGATAAACCCGTAGTTAAGTCCCATAAGCTATACAAACATTTGAACATTTGAGCATAGTTCTCTCTGGCTCAGTATCGATAGCTGCTCATGTTACCACAGAGGTTTCCACACCCTTTGGTTGCGGACTAGTTAGCGAACCTTTCTCTCCAGCGCGATTATCGCTGTCCGTCTCCACCACGGCTGTTTTCGTGGATTTTCCAGCTTCCGGTGGCTTCTCTCGTTTTACCACACCCCGGTGGCTACTCGGCTGATATTCTGTCCTGGGCGTCTGGTGAGGTAAGGTTGGTTCTGCTCTTGTTTCTGGAGATGGTAGCGTTTCATTGACTAGCACGTTTAACTTAGATTCGTGAACTTAGAATCATTCTTTTTGGAATATTTTGTCCGATCGTTTGCGGAAATGTGTTGTCGTTTTTCAGTTCAGTGATTTCCAATAGATAAACGTGGTGTGTGTGATTCTAGTTGAAGTTTAATAACGGACTGATTGATAAAACCTTATGTGATTATGTGGCGGTGTATGAATTCTGTGTAAATACTTTTTCTGTGCAGATGTAATTTAATTTGGCTATACACACGCACCATCTCAAAACAGGCACGACAGAACAGAGCTAGCTTCAAAGTGATTTGGAAAACTATGTTTCGTGCTACCTCCGAATTGCTGACTTTCGTCTACGATAGCGGCGCTTGCTTCCGCCTCATCTCAGCACGCTGATTTTGGTGAGTGTCGCTGTGGCATTGCGTGTGTGAGAGAAAATGAGTGTTGTTTGTGAATCCTCCCCCCCCCCCCCCCAGTAGCGTTAAATCGCGTATAATTTAGGCTGGGCACCGTCTGCATTAATTCATGTAAGAGATGCCTTTTTATTGTGTTAACGAAATTGGTTCCCCATTTTGCTTGTTTTCTATCCGAATAAACAAGTTTATGTTCAGAATAATCCTTAATTGCCCATAAATTGTAGTTTTAGAGCACCTTCCCTCCTTTATTTAATAATGTTCTTCACAAGTGCTGAGAACAAGCTCAGATGCAAATCTTCTTAAGTGTAAATTCCGTTGCGCCATAAATGTTTTCTTAGCCACCTTTCTAAAGATAATTTTAATTGTGGTGTCTTGCTTATTAATGCCTGTTTGTAATAACGTGTGAGCTGCTATGTATATGACTACTGTAGTATTAACTTCCTGTTATTGAAGTAATTTGAAACGAGTCAGTTCTCAGTTTGGGCCAGGGAACAAGGCTTTATAGCAGGGAGTAACCGATAGTTCATACGGACCTCATTTGCTAATTTTTGGGATAATACAAGGCTCCTGTTGCGTACAGTGGTCGACTTTTAATATTTTATGTAAATGGTGTCCATATTTGAAATTAGCTACTGTTATCCGACAGACCCAACACCTACAGTGTTGTTGATCACTATGTTTTATTGGCGGATACTCGCAGTACACATTTTAACGCTGCCCCAGGCAGTACCGTCGCATGTCGTATTAATGAGTTGACGACCTGCTCTATGGTACAGGGACAACATACAATAAATAAATAAATTAAGTCAATATTCATTCAGTTAAACAATTGTTTATAACGGTAAATGTTACCACAGATCAAGGGATTACATATTATTGTCTCTGTAAGATACCCTAGGACCGCATTTTAATCTAAACACGCTCTACCACAGAATAGATAAAACATTAGTACCGTACATTATCACAATTCCTTATTACCAGTTTCAGCATTGTTTTGTAGCCAACAAATTTAAAAATATATACTTGAAATATTGTCATGTGAATATTGTAAGTTCTGTTTCATTTTTCTTCTTTGTCAGATATCTGAACATGCACTGACCGGGCGAAACGCGTCATTAAATTAAAAAAAATTGCAATCAATACATTATTTTATTCAAGATGTCCAATATGTATCTGTTCGTTTTTTTGTCAAATGTCTGGTGATGTAATTTTTGTAACACGCTTTGAGAGTCCGTGAGGATCAATATAGATGAATGATTCCCAAAGTGGTCTATAATGTAGACCCCCAGGGGTCTACTCCAACCCGCAAGGGGTGCACATCAACGGAAAGATAATTTGTCTATTTTTTGTAAATGGAGGTCTACGATAGTGATTTACATTTTGGAAGGTCACAAGCAAAATGCAGAATTCTTCTCACAATGCTGTAGCTTGATCCTTTGTATGTCACTGTTTGCTTCATTGACTAAGCGAGAGAGTGGAGAAATTCTGTATTTTCGGTCTCCTGTTGCAAGGGAGGAGGAGGGGGGCAGAGATAGATAAAAATGTTCAAATATTTGTAGAGCTTATGGGACTTAACTACGGGGTCATCAGTCCCTAAACTTACAAACTACTTATGAACTAGCTAACACTAAGGACCGCACAAATATCGATGACCGAGGGGGGATTCGAACCTCCGACCGTAGTGGTCGTACAGACAGTGACTGGCGCGCCGCAGACCACTCGGCCACCGCAGCTGGCGGAGATAGACAATTATGACATATATTCTAACTCGTAAAGCATTACAACATAAGTAAATCTAAACGTCCACGTGTATTTCAATGGAGATATTACATTCTCTTAAATGCAAATCTCCAAAGAGGAACTTGAGCATACTTTTCAATTACGATACAATCAGCTACTTCATTATTTTCATAGCTCCACTATATAAACTACTACCCCTGGTCCTTATCCGAGGACTGGGACGAGTATCGGACGCTGCACATGAACGACCAGAAAATATTTCGTCATTCATCAAGGGATATATTAACGTATTATGGACAGGGTGAATGTGGCCTTCTTCAGTTTTTCTGCATTCCGTGTAGCAGTTCCTACTGCACAGAATTTAAGTCGTTTATTATATTTGAAAGAGCGATCAAAGAATCATAGGTGGAAATTTATTATTATTATTATTATTATTGTATATATACTCCAGGTGGTCTTGGGGTAGAGCGCTCGACTGGAAACCGAATGGTCGTGGGTTCAAAAACCAGGCAGATCACGGAATATTTCACTCTGCGTTTTAACCAACCTTCACCTCTCAACGATGTGAGGAGTCGCCAGAAACAGTTGCCAATTTTCTTACAGAAAGAAGAAATTGGCTGGAAATCATTGAAGGAGGAGATTAAAGGTTAAACCTAACAAGACTGAAATCAAATATTGATACTTTACTAAAATAGCATCAGCTCACCCCTCTCAGTAAAGGCATGTATGTATCACTTTTGTTAAATATACAACCCCGGTACCAAATGTAGAGACTCTTCGTGCTCGTATTGTGGACGGCTGTGATACAATACGCCATTCCCCAGGGCTGCATCAGCGCATCAGGGATTCCATGCGACGGAGGGAGGATGCATGTATCCTCGCCAACGGAGGACATTTTGAACATTTCCTGTAACAAAGTGTTTGAAGTCACGCTGATACGTTCTGTTGCTGTGTGTTTTCATTCCATGATTAATGTGATTTGAAGAGAAGTAATAAAATGAGCTCTAACATGGAAATTAAGCGTTTCCGGACACTTATCCACATAGCATATTTTCTTTCTTTGAGTGTGAGGAATGTTTCCTGGAAGTTTGGCCGTACCTTTTTGTAACACCCTGTAGATTTGAGCGTGCCGTGGCCAATTGCGGAGAGATGTCGAGATCTCCGTGCGACGGTGGAGGGACCGATGACTGCCGGCCGCGGTGGCCGAGGTGACTGAGGCGCTCCAGTCACGGTCAGCACGGCCACTACGGTCGGGGGTTCGAATCCCCCCTCGGGCATGGATATTTGTGCCGTCCTAGTACGTAAGTAGTTCATAAGTAGTTTGTAAGTTTAGGGACTGATGACCCCGTAGTTAAGTCCCATAAGCTTAACAAACATTTGAACAACATTTGGACCGATGACTGCGGCTTTGGTCACGCGGCTGAGCTCGTGGTGTCGCGCGACCGCAGTGTGTTGGTGTGTGTGTTTGCGGTTGCTTGAGTTGCGAATACTGCAGCCAAGGCCGCCACGCCCAGGCGGCACGGCGTTTCGTCACCGGCGCCGGCGGCATCGTCAGGCTATTTTTGGGACCGCGGCCGGCGCCCAATTCGCGGAAATAACGCAGGAGCGCAAATAGCGGCCAGCTCACAGGGGAAGGGGAGGCGGTGTTACGGCAGCCGGCTACTCATTCCCACGGTCGCCTCGCGCGCTTGTGTATCTTGCAGTCGCCGTCTTCCACATACAAACACTCGCTGGCGCGCACGACCACATACAACGTGTTACTTCTGTTTACACAATCCTTCATTCAGTCGCGTCTAAGCTTCTTCGCTTTACAGAATGTTTCAATTATTCATCTTCGTAATGAAAATCAGCGAAAGCAGACAAGCCGAACCCGCTTTCCTTTTTAATTAACAACAAAACTGTTTTGGGAAATTAATTCACAACTTCTTTTACACAATAGATGGATTTTAATTATAAGCTAGCTGCAGTACCAGGCTTCCCTTCGGGTATTGGTATAAGGTTTTGTGATAATTAGAATAAAAGGAGAGGCATTATAATATTAGAGGTAAAAATCTGTGGCTTGGTTCTAAAATGGGCAATGTCAGTATTTATCAGAACTGGTTTTGATGGTGTAGACTATAGTTTCACTTGGTCTTCATAATGTATGGCCAATGTCTAAGCCACATAGGATGAGAGGTACTAGGATTTTAAGATGTGAGCCCCAAATATACTGTTAATATTTTTCAAAAAATTACAGAAAATATTCAGATGCTTATACCGTAAAACTAATATTTTTGACATTGACCCTTTTAGAACGAAGCCACAGAAATATTGAAAATGTTTTTGAACTTTTTTGAAATACTGCTCAATTAACGTCATTTTTTAATTTCGTTATCAGCTATACCGTATAAAAAAAATTCGGATTTACTACTCCAGGGTAAGAGAAATATAGTTGATCGTGAGAGAAGCGAGAGTCTTTGAGTATGTTGCCGTAATATTTTAAATTCCGTCCTTACGATTTATTAAAACAATAGGTTTTTTTTATCATTGGAAATTTGAATCAGTACAGATCAGCGATGTCTTAGGGATAAATACTGAATAATTTTTCCTATCCAGTCATAAGCTCTGCTTCGTTGATGTGATGTGACAGCTATTCAACGATCATCCTTGATCTATTATGTAGTTTTGGGGATTTAATATTTTGGACTATCCAATTTCAAGTATAACGTACTTGATCGGCATTCGTCGTACTTGTAGGAAATTTAGAAATTCTGTAGGGAAATTTATACTTTCTTCAACGTCTACGATCTTATCTACTGATGTATATATTCTCTCTTCACCGGCAGTTGATATCGTCAACAACATTATTTTTAGTTGCAAAAATCGCCGTTTCAAATACTCGACTGATGTATTCTCTCTTCGCCGGGAATTGATATCGTCAACAGCATTAGTTTAGTTGCCAAAATCGCCCTTTCAAATAGTCATTCCGAATTGGTATAGATATGAGAAACTATCCATAAATTTGGTACGTAAGCTAGTTTCAGTAGTGGCTTTGTTGCAGAAATGACTGTTGAGATCGATGCGGCGAGTCGTCTGGCCAGTAGGATATGTATCTTCGCCTCTGCTTCGTCTTTCGATAGTTCAGCTCACCTATCCTTTGTTAGTTAGATTGTAGGTATTCAGGGCCAGAGATTTGTGTCGTAGTTGTAATAAAAGGTTAAACTTTATTGACAATTTATTTAACTATTTATTGCAGTACTTTTCAATAAACAACAGCTCTCATAACTGTGTTAGTTAAAGTATTTGTATGCGTGGTCAAAGATATACGTGTGGCCAAAGATATATGCATGGCCAGAGATACGATATTTTTAAGTATGCGTTGCTCGCGTCTGCTACTGCAAACATTGAAATTATATTTCCGAAGGTACGTCGTATTCGCCCTTTAGGTAAATACAGAAGTAATCTTGATCGAAAGGGGATAAAGGGCTGTCACTCCATGTAACTCCCTTGATCGTCCCATAATTTGTTTTCGAATTTTTGCGGCACGCACATTGTACACTTACTTATTATATAAAGATTAGTGCCGCGCGCGAATAGCAGTGCGGTTCTAGGAGCCATGTCACACTTGGGAGTTGCACCCGTCGGAGGTTCCAGTTCTCCCTCGCATATGGGTGAGTGTTTTGTATTTAGGATAAGTTTCAATTAAGTACTTTGTATGTCTAGGTACCAATGACCACAGTAGTTTGGTCTCATAGCTTTTGAAAAAATTATAGTTATTTTGCAAGAAAAGGAAAAAATAAACAAAATAGCATGTCTTCAAACATCAATGATAGCTCTTATTAATCTGACACGTTCCACATCATTACGAAATGGCGTATTCATCATCTATGCAACAAGCACGCAACTGATGTAATTTGAGAAAGGATTCGGCAAAACCCTTTCTTAAAGATTCAATATTACCTAGTAATATTCCGTCACTTTACAAAAATTGTTCAAATGTTTGTAATCCTATGGGACCAAACTACGTTGGTCATCAGTCCCTAGTCTTACAAACTACTTAAACTAAATTAAACTAACGTAAGGACAACACACACCTCCATGACCGAGGGAGGATTCGAACGTCCGACGCGGGAGGCCGCGCGATCCGTAACGTGGCGCTCCAGACCGCTCGGCTACTCCCGCGCGGCCCGTCATTTTACAGTTACAATGTGGGTTAGTATATGAGTACATCAAAAGTAAAAGAACCGTTACGTATAACATAAAACAAGCTGCACGCAAGTGGCAATTTCATCGCTCAAGTGAGTCAATTGCCTCTTGCGCGGAAAATACTGTAGTTTACTTTAGACGTTAAGTTTTATTTTTAAAGTACTCATAAAATGACGTGATCAAATGTTTGTGAATCTATCGGACGAAACTATTATGGCCACGTGAGCTACAGCAGCATGCTATGAACAGGGCGGCCGTTCCCGCTGGAGGTTCGAGGTCTCCCTCGTGAATGGATATGTGTGTGTGTTGTCCTTACTGTAAGTTAGTTTGTAAGTATTGGGACTGATGACCATAGCTGTTTGGTCCTATACGTTTACAAAGATTTGAACCTTTGAACCTCTCCTAATTCACTAATCTATCTACAGGGTGTTTCACTAAGTGTGTTTGCCTCTGTAACTTATAAAGTAATAGGTGACGGGAAATTTTAATGCGGTAGGTCAACACAAGAAATGTTACACTTTCTGCGGAGCTATGAACATAGTTTATTGTATCATTTTCCAAAGAGTTACACCACAAAGGTATAATTTTTTTAATGGAACAATAGTTTTCTCTATCGTGCATTCGATTCGTTGAAACCAGCTGCGTCCAAATCAATTTAAACTACATTCCTATCACTGTTAGTTTGGGAGCTACAACCCTTCTAAGTTTAGGGGGCGGAGGCTAAGTACGACAGCGTAGCTCACTGGCTAATGGTCTTGAGACAGTGGGCCGTGCCCCAGGGGATAGCCACTCGGCCAGTCAGCTACGCTATCGCAGCCTCCGCCCCCGGAACTTTAAAGGGTTGTAGCTCCCAAACTAACAGTGATAGGAATGTAGTTTAAATTGATTTGGACGCAGCTGGTTTAAACGAATCCAATACACGATAGAAAAAACTATTGTTCCATTTAAAAAATTATATCTTTGTGGTGTAACTCTTTGGAAAATGATACCATTAACTATGTTCATAGCTCCGCAGAAAGTGTAACATTTCTTGTGTTGACCTACTGCATTAAAATTTCCCATCACCTATTATTTTATAAGTTACAGAGGCAAACATACTTAGTGAAACACCGTGTATATATGTTGTTGTTGCTGTGGACTTCAGTCCAGAGACTGGATTGATGCAGCTCTCCACCCTACTCTTTCCTGAGCAAGCCTTTTCATCTCCTCATAAGAACGACAACCCACATCCACTTGAATCTGCTTACTATATGCGTCTCTTGGTCTCCCTCTGCGATTTTTACCCCACACACTTCCCTCCAACGCCAAATTCACAATTCCTTGATGTCTAAGAATGTGTCCTACCAATCTATCCCTTCTTTTAGTCAAGGTATGACAGAAATTTTTCTCCCCAATTCGGTTCAGTACCTCCTCATTAGTTACGCGATCCACCCACCTAATCTTCAGCATTCTTCTGTAGCACCACATTTCAAAAGCCTCTATCCTCTTTCTGTCCACACTGCTTATCGTCCATGTTTCACTCCCATGCGAGGCAACACTCCATACAAATGCTTTCAGAAAGGACTTCCTTAGGCTTAAATCAATATTCGATGTAAACAAATTTCTCTTTTTAAAAAATGCCTTTCTACCCATTGCCATTCTGCATTTTATATTATCTGTACTGCGACCATCACTTGTTATTTTACTGCCCAAGTAACAAAACTCATCTACCTCCTTTATTGTTTCGTTACCTAATCTAATTCCTTCAGCATCACCTGATTTTCTTTCACTGCACTCCATTACCCTAGTTTTACTCTTGTTAATATTCATCTTATATGCACCTTTCAGCACACTGTCCATTCTGTTCAATTGCTCTTCCAGGTCCTTTGCTGTATCTGACAGAATTACTATGTCGTCGGCAAAACGCAATGTTTTTAATTCTTCACCCTGAACTTTAATTCCTTCACCAAATTTCTCCTTGCTTTCCTTTATAGCTTGCTCAATGTACAAATTGAACAACATTGGGGAAAGGCTACAACCCTGTCTTACTCCCTTTCCAACCACTGCATCCCTTTCATGCCCTTCAACTCTGACAACCGCTGTCTGGTTTTTGTACAAGTTGTAAATAACCTTACGCTCCCTATATTTTACTCCTGCTTGCTTCAGAACTTGAAAGAGTTTATTCCAATCAACATTGTCAAAAGCCTTCTCCAAATCTAGAAATGTAGATTTGCCTTTTCTTAATCTATGTTCTAGGATAAGCCCTAAAGTGAGTATTACCTCCCGTGTTCCTACATTTCTCCTGAACCCTAACTGATCTTCCCCGAGGTCGGCTTCTACCAGCTTTTCCATCCTTCTGTATATAATTCGTGTTAATATTTTGCAACCATGACTTATTAAACTGATGGTTCTGTAGTTTTCACACCTGTCTGCACCCGCTTTCTTTGGAATGGGGATTATAACATTTTTCTTAAAGTCTGAGGGTACTTCACCTGTCTCATACATCTTACACACAATGTGAAACAATTTTGTCATGGCTGGTTCTCCCAGAGACTTCAGTAGCTCTGACGGGATATCATCTACTCCAGGGGCCTTGTTTCGACTTAGTTCTTTCAGTGCTCTGTCAAATTCATCTCTCAGTATAGTATCTCCTATTTCATCATCGTCTTCATCCTCTTCCCTTCCTACAATAGTGTCTCGAAGTTCATTTCCTTTGTAGAGCCACTCTATATACTCTTTCCACCTTTCAGCTTTCCCTTCTTTGCTGAGAACTGGTTTTCCATCGGTGTGCTTGATATTCATAGAGCTGTTTTTCTTATCGCCAAATGTTTCTTTTATTTTCTGGTAGGCTGTATCTATTTTTCCCCTATTTATACATTTTTCTACATCCTTGCATTTGCCTTCTAGCCATTCCTGCTTAGCCATTTTGCACTTCCTGTCAATCTCATTTCTTAGTCGTCTGTTACTCCATTTTGCCTGTTTCATTTACTGCATTTTTATACTTTCTCCTTTCATCGATTAAATTTAGTATCTCCTGTGATATCCAAGGATTTTTTGTAGGTCTTGCCTTCCTACCTATTTTGTCCTCTGCTGCCTTCACTATTTCATCTCTCAATTTTACCCATTCCTCATCAACTGTTTTATTTTCCCCTGTTTCTGTCAATTGTTGCCTGAAGCTCCCTCTGAAATTCTTAAGAACTTCAGGTTCCTTCAATTTATCCAGGTCCCATCTCCTTATTTTCCTACCTTTCTGTAGTTTCTTCAGTTTCAGCCTACAGTTCATAACCAACAAGTTATGGTCAGAGTCTATGTCTTCCCCTGGGTATGTCCTACACTTCAAAACCTGGTTCCGAAATCTATGTCTTACTATTATAAAATCTATCTGGTATCTCCCGGTGTCTCCTGGTCTCTTCCACGTATACAACCTTCTTTTGTGATTCGTAAACCAGGTGTTTGTTATAACGAAATTATGTTCCGTGCAAAATTCTACCAGGCGGCTTCCTCTTTCATTCCTTTTTCTCAGACCATATTCACCCACTATCTTCCCTTCCGTTCCTTGTCCTACTACCGAATTCCAGTCTCCAATAACAATTAAGTTTTCCTCTCCCTTAATTGTCTGAATAATTTCCTTTAGTTCCTCATATATTTCTTCGATTTCCTCATCATCGGCAGAGCTAGTTGGCATATAAACCTGTACTACTGTTGTCGGTGTTGGGTTCGTATCTATCTTGACAATGATAATGCGATCGCTGTGCTGGTCATAGTAGTTTACCCGCATTCTTATTTTCTTATTCATTATCAATCCTACTCCTGTGATACCCCCAACTGATTTTGTATTTATAATCCTCTGCTCATCTGACCAGAAATCCTGTTCATCCTGCCACCGAACTTCACTAATCCCCACTATATCTAACTTCAACCTATTCATTTCCCTTTTTAAATTTTCTAATTTTCATACTCGATTAAGGGATCTATCATTCCACGCTCCGACCCGTAGAATGCCAGTATTGTCTTTCCTGATGATCACATCCTCCTGAGTAGTCCCCGCCCGGAGATCCGAATGGGGGACTATTTTACCTCCGGAATATTTTACCCGAGAGGATGCCATCATCATATGTTCATACAGTAGAGCTGCATGTCCTCGGGGAAAATAACGGCTGTAGTTTCCCCTTGCTTTCAGCCGTTCGCAGTAGCTGTGTGGCAAAGTCACATTAGCTGATGTTACAAGGCCAGCTCAGTCAATCATCCAGACTGTTGCCCCTGTAACTACTGAAAATGCTGCTGGTCCTCTTCAGGAACCACGCGTTTGTCTGGCCTCTCCACAGATACCCCTCCCCTGTGGTTGCACCTACGGTATGGCTATCTGTATCGTTGAGGCACGCAAGCCACCTCACCTCGGCAATGTCTGTGGTTCATGGGAGTGGCGTATATATATATATATATATATATATATATATATATATATATATATATATATATATATATATATAAATGAATTGCTGTTCGTTAGTCTCGCTAAAACTCGAGAACGGCTGAACCGATTTGGCTAATTTTAGTCTCGAAAAATTCGTGTAAGTCCAGGGTAGGTTTAAACGGTCATAAAGTATGGAAAAGTTGTCCGGAAAAGAGGAAAATCGAGAAAAACTGAAACAGCTTTTTCCAGTGCGCTATCAATAACGTTCGTCCAGTTGCGAGAAAATTTTGTACATTTCATGTTGAAAGAAGAGGAAGGTTCGCATCAAATAAAAATTCGGAAAAGTCACCCGGAAAGTAAGAAAATTTAGAAAAAACCGAAAGCGATTTTTTTCTATGAATAAAAGTCGGTTACCACATCGTTGTAAGAGCATCACTTGAGTACAGCTTGACAGGACAAGGTTTGTATCAAATAAATTTTTCTGAAAATCTACCGGAAAATTTGAGGAAAACTTAAAGTTCGTTTTTCAATGTTTTATTGTTTGAATTCAGAACTATAACTGACTTCGCACGACGTAGAGAGGTTTTTTTTTTTTTTTTTTTTTTTTTTTTTTTTTTTTTTTTTTTTTTTTTTTTTGTCATTATGGTCTTGGAAAAGTTTTCAGTTAAAAAATAGGGACAGTTAAAAAGGAAAGTAGCAAAATTTGAGACCAATTTCCTTTTTCCTTATGTTTCTAAATGTACTCAACACTATAAGTTGAGAACCGTTCATCCGCTTGCGATAAGATTTTGGTCATTTGGCGTTCAACGAAAGATGAACGTTTTATGACCTAAAAATTTGGGAAAGTTACGAGGAAAAAAAAATTCCGAAGAACTGAAAGAGCTTTTTTCAATGGTATATCAATATCATTCGTCTGATTCCGATAAAAATTTGCATATTTGACGTTCAAAGCAAGAGTAACGTTCTTATGAAATAAAAATGTGGAAAAGTTGCCCGGAAAACTGGAAAATTCAGACAAAATAGAAACAGATTTTTCTATGAAACGTCAATAACATTCATCTGATTGAGATAAAATTTTGCACATTCGACGTTCAAAGCGGGAGGAAGGTTTGTGTGAAGTAAAAGTTTTGGAATAGTTTATCAGAAAATAGGAAAATTTGTGGAAAACTGGAAGAACTCTTTTCTTTGGGATATCAATATTATTCGTAGGATTACGAAAATTTTTTGCATATTTCACGTTCAAAGCAGGAGTACATACATATTAGCAATTGCAGGTCGACTAGATAACACAACAACCAAATCATTGTTTTAAATGTTTTAAATCTAAATTTTCCTCGCAGTTTTGCCATATTTTATCATCGTTTAAACCATCCCTGAACTTCCACGAATGTGCCATGAACATTATGCTGGACATGTGTGCGTGATTTGCCCACTCTTTCCGCCCACTATCGAGCCCACTATCTGATGATGCTTTTATAAAGTTACTGGGTCTATATTAAATATGATTTAAATTAATATGTTTTATATTAAGAGGTAAGTGATAGGAAGTTCACTGGGTCATCTAGTCGCTAAATAAAAATAAAAGTTCAAATCTTTTACTGAGGACAGCATTCACACCCATACCAGAGGGAGTACTCGAACCTCCGACGGAAGCGACAGCGAATTCCGTGACATGCCGCATCAGAACTGCATGGAAAAGAAACAGATGCGTAAGACAGCCTATTAAGACCCATGTTTTCATGAGTCAAATATATAGCGGCTTTGGATACCCCCGCAACAACAAAAATATGTAAATAAACAGATTGATGATATTTCTCTTGTTTTGAATGTCAAAACAAAGCCGTAGATATCTATGAATTAAAAATAAGCAAACGGTCTCTCTTCTTTAGGCCTATGTATATAGGTTCTAAAGCAAATAAATCTTTTTTTTTTTAAGTGTGACATGAAAATGACGATAATAAAGCTTAGGATCTCGATAAGAATAACTGGTAAAAATAATTATCACATTTTATGGAGACCTAGATAAAAAAAGACAAAATTCAGAAATTTAACTATTTGCATGGCACCATCAGAAGAGTCCTTCAACGTAAAATAACAACACAAATGTTTCTAAAATTTTATAAAGTTATGTCAGTACCAACATCACCCAATTGAAGTAAATCTTAGGTAATGAAAAAGAAAGATAAAACAAGATTACAAGGCAATGAAATGAATTTCCTCAGGTACACAGCAGGACAAACTAAGCAAGACTACAAAAGGAATACAAATATCAGGAAGAAAGTAAATATTTTTGATATATACAGTAAGGCTGATGAATACCGACAAGAATGGAGATTCCATCTGCCACGAATGAAGTTTACCACAATATTTTGGGCGATATACTGTGCAAGGAAAAAGAGGCGTTGGAAGACCTGCAAAATGAACGAAGCACCAGATGTAACTGCAACAGGCCGAGGGAAAGCCTCATGCATGATGGAAGTGTTGTTGTGTTCTCCAGTCCGCAGACTGGTTTGATGCAGCTGTCCTGTCCAAGTCTCTTCATCTGAGAATACTTTCGGCAACCTACATCCCTTTGAATCTCCTTAGTGTATTTGACCCTTGGTCTCCCTCTACGATTTTTCCCCCACACACTTCCTTCTAATGCTAAGTTGACGATTCCTCGATGTCTCAGGATGTGTCCCACCAACCTATCCCTTCTCTTAGTCAGAATACGCCAGAAATTCCTTTTCTCCCCAAATCTGTTGAGCACCTCCTCATTAGTTACGTGATCTACCCATCTAATTTTCATCATTCGTCTTTAGTACCATATTTCAAAAGCTTCTATCATCTTTTTTTCTGAACTCCATATTGTCCACCTCCATACAATGCTATAATCCAGACAAATGCCTTCAGAAAGGACTTCCTAACATTAAAATTAATATTGGATGTTAACAAGTTTCGTTTCTTCGGAAACGCTTTTCTTCCCATAGCCATTCTGCATTTTATATCTTCTTTACTTCGGCCATCAGAAGTTATCTTGCTACCCGAGTAAGAAAACTCGTCTACTACTTTTATTGCCTCATTACCTAATTTAATTCCTTCAGCATCGCCTGATTTTCTGACGCTACATTCCATTATCCTTGTTTTACTCTTGTTGATGTTCATCTTATAACCTCTTTTCAATTGCTCTTCCAGATCCTTTGCGGTCTCTGACAGGATTACTATGTCATCGGCAAACCACAAAGTTTTTATTTCTTCTCCCTGAACTTTAATTCCCTCTCCAAATTTCACCTTGGCATGATGGAAGAGGCTGATGACTGAAAATTATCGTACAGAAGACACAGGAAGAGGACGAGGAAAACATTAAATCAAAAGGAAGAAAAAGAACAGGATGATGGATGTTAGAAGAACACACAAAAAAAATTAAAAATAAAAATAAAATATAAATAAAATAAAATTGTACGAATACGATAAACACGGAATCAGGAAGAAGAGTTTGAGAGACAATTGGGAAGACAGACAGACACACCCACACACACACACACACACACACACACACACACACACACATCACAGAGAGAGAGAGAGAGAGAGAGAGAGAGAGAGAGAGAGAGGGATTGAGGGAGACAGAGACTTGAGGAAAGCATAAGGCCATCTCGGAGAAAGGGGTGATTCAAAATGTTCAAATGTTTGCATACCTTAAGGGACTTAAATGCGGGGTCACCGGTCCCTAAACTTACAAATTACTTATGGACTACCTTATACTAAAGACGATACAAACTTCCATGCCTGAGGGGTAAATTCGAACCCCTGACAGCAGCGGCCTTGCAGACCGTGACTGACACGCCGCAGACCGCTTGGCCACCGCGGTCGGCAGGGATGATTCGAAAAGATATAAACATTTGAGGGAAATGACGGCGAAAGATATTATTGGCTGACATAACCAATGGCACGACATGGCGGGACAGTGGACAGTGGTGCTGAACTCCACTGTTTATGGCCACTGTCGCTGCTTCAGTAAGGTTGTGTTGTCAGAGTGGCGACAAGTGTGCCACAAGTCAGAGCGCGGTGCCCGTTAACAGGTCGGTGTTTAGTCTCGCAGCGCGCGCTCCTGCCATACGGCTGGAGTGTTGTAAGCTGAGTGCTGGCGCGGCCCGCCGGCCTGACAATGGCGGATCGCATTTAGCCGCGGCGCCCCAGAATAGCCGCGCCCACTTAGGAGGCGTCTGGACGGCGACCAGCCTGCCCGCATACCTGCTGCAGCACCGCGTCCACTCTGTTACTCACGCGGCCGCCTTCCGTGTTTTGAAACCGCTGTGTCTGCATCCGAGCCGTATATATCCAAAGGAAAACTGATTCACGAGATTAGCTACTAGACTTGGGCATAATAGTTCGCGATCGGGAGCGCTCACTTTAGTTCGCGGCTCTGCCGCGAACTAGTTCGCTCTTTTAGTTCGCCCGCTCCCAGTGACGGCTGAGCGGCGTGGCCTGCGCATGCAGGTGGAGGGGGAAGTTCTCCCACCTATAGTCGGGCCGCCGAAAGAACGACCCTGACAGTTCTCGCACGTGGACCGCAGAGGGTGGGGAGGACACTCAACCACCAACCTGAGCTCTGGAATTCGTAAACGTTGCCAGGGTAACGGTGCCGCGTTGCCACCCAGTCACTCAAGGTCGTGCAGGGTGGCATGCTTCAGTCGCTGCAAAGCATCTGTAGTGTGTTCATCGTTAACGGTTTTTTCGTGCCGTGTTATGTGTCGTTAATTTCAGACGTGTGTGAGATGGCTTCTTCCTCTAACCGTAAGAAAGTCACTTCTGGCTGTCGAAACTGATATGATATTACTCGGGCGCTATACTATGGCAGTCAACAGCGACCGTCTTTTTATGTAAGAAGACAAATCATTTCACTGGGAGAGGCGATTTTACTACTTGTAAAGTGGTAGTCCTTATTTGTTTACCCTCTCGGCAGAGTCACAATACAGTGTCCGAGTAATAACAGCGAGTCTACGGAAAATGGTTATAGAAGATGAAATATATAAACAAAATTCTTCAACTAGCGACCTTTGGCTGAAGACTACATTGTACATTATATTTAATTCAATACAGTAACATATGAAGCTTTACTTTAACACGACATATATTTCTAAACCTTTTCTTTTTAACTGAAAAAGAGTGTTTTTCATTACTTGCTGTTTCTTCTCGTTCGTTCACGCTTTAGTAGTACATAGCAACGGTTCCAAAATATTCGGACGTGATATTCGTATGCCGGCGACCGACACGGCGTAACAACAAACAGCCGCGTAGCAGCATTGGCAACACAGCCGCTAGCTGTCAGAGTCGTTCTTTCGGCGGCTCGACTATAGCTGCTTCATGCGCTTGCTGCTTGAGTCGCTAACGATATCACGCAAACCAAAAGAAACAGTTTGTGGATAATTTCTCAGTCAGATATTGCAGAGTGCAGAACATTTCAGAACAGAAATTTTGTAGCACTGAACTATGTAATCTAGCAGGCAGATGCTCACCTCGAAATGACTCATCAGCAGAAGTCGAAGTCGTGATTTTTAGAATGAAACTTTCACTCTACAGCGGAGTGTGCGCTGATATGAAACTTCCTGGCAGATTAAAATTGTGTGCTGGAACCGGGACTCGAACGTGGGACCTTTGCCACAGACAACCTACAAATGGCCCTACATGAGTCTAGCCGTTTAGTGGCATAATTAAGGGGATACCGATCAGCAGCACCTACCAATGCTTTGCACCTGGATTGGGACGAACCGTCAACTGCTGCAGTCAACTGCTGTACGGCCGATGTAGCGGCGTCTTTTCCGGGAAGCATTATGCCCTGAGACGGTTTTTCGTCTAGAATATGTCCAAGACATGAAAGATAAACGTGAAGCAACGAATTAAAATTTGTGGTGCGGCGAGCTTTAGTCATAGCATCAGGTTCACGACAGTTAAATCATTAACCAGGGGTTACCTTAGTCCTTAAATTGCTTCATGTTTATCTTAAGTAGTTTGTAAGTCTAGGACTGATGACCAACGTAGTTTGGTCCCATAGGATTACAAACTTTTGAGCATTTGAACCTTTCGTAAGCCACCACATGGTGCGTGGCGGAGAGTACAATGCGGAAAGGGATGGACAGATCTGAATGAAATCTTGAATGGAGATGGCTTATACCCTGCGTTAATACTTGGGCTACCATACGTAAGCCTCCGTATGTGCGTAGCGGAGGGTACACGACAGCAAACATCCATTTGTTTAACTGGTCACCAGGGAATTCAGCACATAAATGTATGTTTTCATGAAGGAGATTTTTATAATCTGCAAGCCAATGAATTTAGCGTGATGGAGGGTACCTTGCGACTTACACATCGTTTGACCAGTCATCATGAAACTAGACGCATATGTTTATCTTTTCATATATAGTAGGGAGAGGAGTAGGTGGAGGAGATGGACAGAAAGGGAAGGGAGGAAACGGACACAGAGAGGGGAGGAGAATGAGAGAGGGAGATGGTGACAGGTGAAAGGAGATGAACAGAGGGAGGGGGAGGAGGAAATGCACAAAGAAAGGAACAGGAGGAGACGGGGGAAGGAGCAGGTGAACAGAGAGAAGGGAAAGGAGGCGATGGACTAATGGAAGATTGGAAACATCATATATATATATATATATATATATATATATATATATATATATATATATAATTGTTCGTATTTTATGCGCAGCCATAACGTTCATCAGAGTGTGATTATATTTCACCTTACTACTTGCTCTTATGCGAAGGTTATGGGCATAGTACAGTTAACTTACAGTAGGTGGCGCGCGTGTCGTACCGACAAATAAAAGAGGTATATAAAGAACATAGAGAGGCAATAGGCAAGCTCTGGGTGGCAGCACTAAGCAACATTGGGCGCCATATTTGAGAACGTCAGTTTGATACAGCAGAGTGAGGAGACGCTTCTGTTTCTAATCTAAACTAACGTGTAAGCGCTATTAGTCGCAAATCATGGCCAGTGTACGTTCGGCGTACAACTGTAGTGATAAAGCTGTTGGAATATCATACATAAAGAAAGAGATATGTAGTTATATAGGTCGTTGTGTATCAGCGTGTATTTGTTTATAAACATTCATTATACTTAACTTTCGCATTTACCAAGTTTCAAAATTATGTTTACTTCGCGACCATCAAAAATCTAGGCAGATGACGGATGTATTTGGTGTGTTTTAATGTAGTGACAGTTGTTTATATAGTGTACAAAACCGTATTGACCATTGGGTAAGTAGCCTAGGTGTATGAACTGTAATAAACTATTCTTTATACAGATTTCCTTTGAAAAACAAGGAGTTGCTAACCCAATGGGTAACCAGTATGAGGCGTGATAAGTGGCAGCCTAGAAAGTATAGTTACATATGCTCTTGTCCTTTTAAAAAAAGTTATGGATACTACGACCGATCGAAAACGGTGACTGGCAAATATCATTCAAAAATATTTTCGTTTGCTGAGCACCTATAGAAACCAAGCCTATATTTATAGGGAAGATATGTCGGCAAATACAAACGATTATTGACATTACAGTAACATCCAATAATGCAGCAGTCCGACGATTGGAAACATTACACTTAGGATGCAGTAGTAAACGAGAAATTCTATTCGTAGTGGGAATTACTTTGCGAAATGCAAAGGAAAAATCGACACTGGTAATTATTAATATAAAACCTATGATTCAGCGTTAGTAGACGCCCAGTATCACCTCGCATGACACTGCCGTTCTCAAATATGGCGGCAACCTTTCCAATTGGCTTCAACTATGGCGGCGCTGTGGTCAGTCTATGTTGTTTATATAGGTCTTTGCGGCAAATCTATTTGAAGAGCGATTGAAGTGGCACATGTAATTAAAAATGCTAACACTTTCAAGTTTCAAACGTTATTTGCACAATTATTTCTTTTGCGGCAGCAACGAGCCGTCTACCAGCTAGTTTTTATATAAATTAACATACCATGCTATCAAATGTAGTTATCACAGATATAGGTACATGTTAGCGTTGCTTTATTTGACCTGTGTTTTTTGTACTAGCTGAACACCTTTGATAGCTGAAATCAATACGTAATAAGCTACCTGCAATTGATCGTTGTTTTCGTCTTACAAATTGTCAACGGTCGCTGCTGCACATTGGACCAAATGTGGAAGCAAACACAAATAGCTTGTCGGTGTCAGGCGAACACATTTAATAAACTGGTATAACAAATGAAAGTGGAAAATGAAATTGTGAAATGCCAGCTGCATAATTCTGTTTGAGCTCTCATCGCTGCTCCTGCTTTACAAATGGAATATTGACCAACAACAGAGCCAACCTAATTACAATATTAGCATGACAAACGGTGTTCGGTTTCACTGTAATTTAATTGTATATTTGAATTTCCAACACTGGGCTTATTCAGAATGGAACACGGCCTGTATGTCAATTAGCAAATTAATGAAGACGGAGAAGCAATATTACACATACGCACTCCATTACTCTAGCACTTTCTCCAAATACAAAATAACAGACTGAATATACAATGCATCACGAGGCAAGCAGTGTTTCCCTGCAAAATACTGAAATAATAAATAATGTGGACATCTGAAAGTCTGCAACAATATAAAAGTGCAAATGAACGATCCTGGAAACTTTCTTTAACCATTTTGGGACAAAAAATGTAATCACATATGCTACAAGATAACTTATTAATAGGTTTACTGATTTTGGAAAATTACTCCAACGGTACAAAATAATATATGAATTACGTCTTCATACGACGTAAATTCTGTCAATGAAGAGCTGTAAATATCTTGAGAAAGTATTTTAACCAGATGACCCAACTTAGAAAAATTATCGATAAATTTAAGGAGGCGGTGAAAAGAGAAGGAAAACTCAAATATTGAATTATCAAAAAATGGGAAAGGAAACAAGGAATGTAGAGATGAATAACAGTTCCTCGGAACTTCTAAGGAGACAGTATTTAAGTGAGAACCAAGCTACTCACTTTTGGGCGAAAATTGTTTTCAACTTCTATTAGAATCTAAGGGCATGAAAGGAACACAGTGGGTGGGAAAGGAGTAAGGCAGGGTTGTAGCCTTTCCACAATGTTATTCAGTCTGAACATTGAGCAAGCTGTGAAGGAATGCAAGGGGAAAATTGGAAAAGGAATTAAAGTTCACGGTGAAGAAATAAAAACGTCACGGGTTGCAGATGACATAGTAAATCTAAGGTAGAACTTCGGAAGACGGACATCCACAGCTAAAACTGTTCATGATTAACAAAATTTGAACGATGCACCTGGTTTTACCACTTTATTAAAAGGATACGACCGGTTTCGTGAGCTGTAGTCAAATGTTTGTAAACCTTATGGGACTTACTTAACTGCGGGGTCATCAGTCCCTAAACTTACAAACTACTTGTGAATTAACTTATACTAAAGACAACACAAACATCGATGCCCAGAGAGGAGCCGAACCGGCGCTTATTTGTACTAAATATCTTTACGATTTTGTAGATGATATTTTTACGAAGGTCGAAGGTTATATATCTCGTTTTATAGGTTTGTACTGACAATTCATTCGTTACGAAAATATACAAGTTTAATAGAGACAGCTTCCGAGATAAGGTAGATTTCCAAATACACAATACAATATGGCAAATAATCAAGACTCAAATTGTAACACGGGATTCACAGAGCTAGTCTTTATCTATAAATGTGAATGTCTGTTCGGTATACGTTTATCACGTCTGCACCACAAGACATAACGAGCTAAAGATTTGTACCAGGGGTTTTATGGCGATCGGATGGCTATATATATATATATATATATATATATATATATATATATATATAGTATGTGTGTGTGTGTGATTATCTGTTCCGTGTACGCTTATCACGTCCGAGCGACAACACGCTTAGACATAAATATTTGTACAGTTACTAACGTACACCTGAGGAACGTTTTAGGCACGGTTTTATAGAGATCTGATAGATATTTAGTAATTTGAAGAATATAACGCGAAATGCGGAAGAATAATTACTCTTTGAAAATTATATTTACTCTTTGAAAATGGTTTTATTGGTTGCATTGTAGCTTGATGGTTGATAATGATGAAAGGGTGGAGTATAATGGAACGGAAGTTATCGGTGTATATAAAATTCTACGTGTGTGTGTGTTAATATTTCGCTCTGCAGCGAAAACTACAGAACGCAAAAGAATGGTTTGTGTGTAATAGTTGTCCGAAGTCTCCCGTTGTACACCATAGCAGTTTCATGCCGATAGCTATAAGGGGGTGGAGGATATGGTGGTTAAAAGTCGTCAAATTATTAAGAAATTCGAACTAACGTTTGCGACTCTATAGCAAGGAGGTTACATACAGCGAAAAGTGATGCCACCGACCATATCTTTGGTCTATGCGTGCTACAATGTCTTCAGCTATTTCTCTGTAACGATAAGCATACGAACAAGGAAATATAAGAATAAATAAATAAGGCATTAAAAAAGAAATTTCTTTTAATACATCTGTTTAAAAAATTAATTTGACGTTTCGCATATTACATCAAGTGGTCGATCTGTGATATTATTACAATCATTATTGTTGAATTTCGTGACTGGATTCTTCGAAACGAGTGCATTTTTACGTGTGATTTGATTTACACTACTTACTTTCCTGATAAACGGTAAGTCCATAGACTTCTGCAATCTGATAGGAATATTTTGCAGTTAACTTACAGAATCGCAACGCTTCTCCCACAGAGTCTTCAGATCCGACGTAGCACAGGTTGTCAAAATTATTGCGAATAGAAAACGCATTTGATTGGGCATCGATATAGTAGATGCTTCCGAAAGTGCTGTGTCCCAATGTTGATTAAAAATGTTTGTTTCTGAAGAAGGTATTGTATTTTATTTTATCCTTAAAAACCAGTCGCATAGGACACTACTGAAAGATAGCTTATCTATCATAATCAACCAACACGCGAAAGAAATCGCGGGTTTCAGCTAGTATGCTATAAAATTCCTAATGGTAACAGTAACAATCCATAAATCGCCACTGGTGCCCTATTCATTCCGTATTAATGACTATGTATCAAAGTAACGATGAAATGTTTCCTGGATGTCCAGTAAGAGTTTTTTGAAAGACTTCAAATATAGAACACAATATTTGTACTCCCTCCATAATCAGAACACATGAGAGTTATAAAATGCCAGATTTGGTAGTTACAATGGAACTAGAGTATTCCAATTGTTCTGATCGGTTTACAAATGATCATTAGACCAATGGATATCCAAAACACTCTCATCTCTGTGATCAATTCGAGATAACGGCGTGTAAAGAGTAGCATATTCGCAGACGTCGTTTCCGAAGATATTAATACCGTGCACGATATAATGTCCCGCGTAAATCTTCTCATTAGTCAACAAATCAATTTAATTGATCGTCGGTTAACTCATATTAAATAAATTTTCTCCGGCAATTAGGCCTTCTCTGACTACAGGACTCCCCTCACGGGAAGATATTGTAATTTTCTAAAGCCTGCGTTAAAACATTTTCTACAATATGACCTATTCCTAGAGAGCCAAAGTAGCCTTTATCTAGCAAACCCGGCAACGCTTCGCAGTCGCTAATGTGTATGGGATATATACTCTAATCTCCCCTCTCCTTCTACCGATGTCTATCCCTTCCTCCCTTCTCTACGTCTTCATCGCCTCCTCCCACTTTCCGTCGTCCATCTCCTCCTCCCCGTATCTTGACACCACTCCCTCTACCCTACACCATATCCACCTCCTCCCCCTCCTATCATCCCCCCTTTATAAATACATTTCATTCCACCATTCTCTATCTCCACCTCTCCCTCTCTCTCTGATCTCATTTATTATTATTGCAATCGGGACCCGGATTGGGAATAGAAGTGAAAAAGGATGGGTAAAACAATTGGAAACGGGTTATTAGAGAGAACTTTCGAGCTGCTCTATCTGTGAGGTTAGTAGCTTTAATGTCCGTACTCTTAATGGTTTTATTGCACGAACATACATATCAACGGCGAACTGATGAAACAATCTGCGGCATTTCAGTATGTAATTGTCCTCGTTTCGGTGAATCATCAAACGGTAGGCATACAGTTGACCTTGTTAGTTACTTTACCTGTGAGTGAATAATGAACTTTTATTAGGAATCTAATTGAAACACAATTAACGACATTGCTACATACCGGTAAAATTTTACATTCCGCGACACAGGCAACAGCAGTTGGATCGTGGAAATGAAGCCGGCATATCGTGGCAAAACCTGAGAAAGACACTGAAATTTTAGTTCGCGACAGTTGTTTTCTGTTCATACTAAACAATATTATTTTGAGAATACGCATAATAATTTAGTTTCAGTCACATTACAGTTACTGAGGAAGATGATGTTTTTCATGTATAAGAGTGAAATGGACTTCCGTTATGCAAACAGTCTTAAAATGCTAATAATTTATAACCACGAAAACAATCAATAGCGTTACCATGAACGAAAAACGTAGTACTGTAAGAAATCGGCAAATTTCTTGGATATTGTATACTATCACCCGATTGGCTAACAGAGACGTAACGCAATTTTCCGGATTCAACGGTTGTTGCTAATATTTCCCGCTAGGTCTGTGCAGCGGATTTAAAATTAAACCTTACATAACAGTTAATCCCTGGCTTCAAGCAATGCCCTCCCTTTCTTCTAACCTCCTTGGTGTATTTGCTCCGATACAGTGTATTTGGTCGCTAGGCGAATAGCGAATGAATAAGCTGATTGTTGGAGAATTTAGAAAATGATCCCAGCTCGAAGCGAGCATTCAGTTATTCTGAAATTCTAATATTATCCGGTAGATTGTCCAAAAATTTTATTTCATACAAACCTTGTCCTGAGAATTACGAATATAACAAAGAAAAGATCAGTCAAAGTGGTGAAGCCATTCTCAAGTGATTCATATATGCGTCAATTCATTTTTATTAATATAGATAGATGTGTCTGTGGTGCGCGCCACGTACTTTCGCCGCGCGCCGCCATGCACGCACGACGCGGCGTTCTTACGACGTCAGCCACGAGCGCCCTCTGCTACAATGCCGCTCGTGGCCACGACTGCTGCATCGGCTACTTGGGAATCAGATAGGCACCAGTTAAGACTTGCCTATCGGATAGGCACTAGGAATCATCAGTAGGCAGGCCTCTATCTAAACTATGTATCAACATTCTACTAGTCTGCTGCTCTCCAAGTTAAGTAATGTATTATTTCTATGAAATATATCTCTTTTACTAATCTAGCTTAGTGTTTCTAGTTTCTGCTGTCCCACTGGCTGGTCACATACGTACTGCACACGCGTGCATCCTATTTCCCTGTGTCGGTCTCTACGCGGCCACCGACACCCAGGACAACCGGCGCAAATGAGACACAGAAGTGGCGACGAGGATGGGATACAAAAGTTTTGCGGAAGACCTGCTGTTTCAGATCTCACAACTGTGTGGGACTGCTCATGCCAAGTCGATAACTTCACTTCTACCTGCTGGTGAAATCAAATCACGGCCTCAACACACGAATTCGTTAATTATACAATCCCGGCCATTAAAATTGCTACACCACGATGATGACGTGCTGAAATTTAACCGACAGGAAGAAGATGCTGTGATATGTAAATGATTAGCTTTTCACAGCATTCACACAAGGTTGGCGCCGGTGGCGACACCTACAATGTGCTGAGGAAAGTTTCCAAACCGATTTCTCATACACAAACAGCAGTTGCCTGGTTAAACGTTGTTGTGATGCCTCGTGTAAGGAGGAGAAATGCGTACCATCACGATAAAGGTCGGATTGTAGCCTATAGCGATTGCGGTTTATCGTATCACGACATTGCTGCTCTCGTTGTTCGCGTTCCAATGACTGCTAGCAGAATATGGAATCGGTGGGTTCAGGAGGGCAATACGGAACGCCGTGCTGAATCCGAGCGGCCTCGTACCACTAGCAGTCGAGATGACAGGCGTCTTATCCGCACGGCTATAACGGCTCGATCGTCTCGATCCCTGAATCAGCAGATGGGTACGTTTGCAAGACAACAACCATCTGCACGAACAGTTCGACAACGTTTGCAGCAGCATGGACTCTCAGCTCGGAGACCATGGCTGCGGTTACCCTTGACGCTGCATCTCAGACAGGAGCGCCTGCGTGCACGAATGGCAAAACTTTATTTTTTCGGATGAATCCAGGTTCTGTTTACAGAATCATGATGGTCGCATCCGTGTTTGGCGACCTCGCGGTAAACGCACATTGGAAGCGTGTATTCGTCATCGCCATACTGGCGTATCACCCGGCGTGATGGTATGTGGTGCCGTTGGTTACACATCCCGGTCATCACTTGTGCGCATCGACGACACTTTGCACAGTGGCCGTTAAATTTCAGATGTGTTACGACCCGTGGTTCTACCCTTAATTCGATCCCCACAAAACCCTATATTTCAGCAGGATAATGCACGACTGCATGTTGCAGGTCCTGTACGGGCCTTTCTGGATACGGAAAATGTTCGAATGCTGCCCTGGCCAGCACATTCTCCAGACCTCTCTCCAACTGAAAACTTCTGGTCAATGGTGACCGAGCAACTGGCTCGTCACAATACGCCAGTCACTGCTCTTTATGAACTGTGGTATCTTGTTGAAGCTGCATGGGCATCTGTACCTGTACACGCCATCAAAGATGTTTGACTCAATGCCCAGGCATATCAAGGCCGTTATTACGGCCAGAGGTGGTTGTTCTCGGTACTGATTTCTCAGGATCTATGCACCCAAATTGCGTGAAAATGTAATCACATGTAAGTTCTAGTATAATATATTTGTCCAATGAATACCCGTTTATCAACTGCATTTTTTCTTGGTCTAGCAATTTTAATGGCCAGTAGTGTACTTACTGCCTTTATTGCACTGGTTTCAAAACAACATGAAAACAGCGCTACAGTGATGGTGATCGTGTGGCTTTATAGACGTTAGACCTCATCCGAGGTCGTGTTCAGTCTGCCTGGTGCATGTCTTTTGAAGTGACACCACTTCGGCGATTTGCGTGTCAATGCTGATGAGGACGACACAACACCCAGCCCCCGAGTGGAGAACATCTTTGATCCGATCGGGAATGGAAACGCACCACGTTGTCCACAAGACTACGGGGGTGGACGGTACAGTGAAAGAGATATAAATGAAAACAGAATATTTAAAAGTAGGCATACTGAAGTATTTCATGACAATTAACCACGTTAAACAATTTTTAATTTGCGACCGAGGTTTGCTTTTTTATCGTTTGATTTCATGAGTATGATTGATTTCTTTTTATATGCTCGTGCCCAACTTACGGCTGCTTCATTAACATGCACACAGCACAAAATGACTGAACTAAAGCTTAAGGGTGAATAGTATGCACGAACCACCAGAGTAGCAGTGTATTCTAAGTAGCTGAAGATTTTCCTGCAGATTTAAAAGTACATTCCTTCAGTATTTCTTGTTGAGACAAAAAACCGCTTTCAGTTGGTAGAGGTAATTACGAGGCGAGTTTCTGTTACGTTACTGACCATAAAATTTCGCACGTTTTAATTGTTATCTTCATCTGGGATATAACTTTCTGAATTTCCTTCGCAGTTTCTGCGAGAGTAATAGTGTAAAGATGTTAGTTGTTTTCTGTCCTTTTTGTCTCAGTTCCTTCTTACATTAATATCCAAATATTTATGTATTTGAACCACTTACGCAACTGAAATAAAACAAATTCTTTTTCCATGCGCGTAGTTCCTTTATTTACAAGAACGAAGAACTTTTCTTATTCTTTCACCCGGAGCTTCGCTTTTTTTCGTTAGTTAAATTTTAAATTTGATAATTATCTTTTGCTTACTAAGCGTTCAGGAATACCAAAACGTCAACACTATAAAAGTCTGCACAAGCGCTAGTCCGTTGATAACAAGATAACGAGTTATGGTGGAGGTGTATTACCGTCTTTAGCAACTAAATGAAAGGCGTTTTTTTGTGTGCCGTACGCGTTTCGCTTCTTTATTTATGAAGCATCATCAGTGGCCTGTAATACATGTTATTTTTGTATAATATTGTAGTACAGTCATAATATTATAGGTATTTTTCAATGACAGTTAACAGTCTTGTTACAATTTTCTAAAGTTCGGATCTAGACTGTTAACTGTCATTGAAAAATACCTATAATATTATGACTGTACTACAATATTAGACAAAAATAACATGTATTACAGGCCACTGATGATGCTTCATAAATAAAGAAGCGAAACGCGTATGGCACACACAAAAAACGCCTTTCATTTAGTTGCTAAAGACGATAATACACCACCACCATTTTCATATGCAACTAAGGACGACGGAAATCGAAAAAGAAAAAAAAAATGATGATAACGAGTTATGTTTGCAGCTACAAATCCCATCCCTGGAGTCTGCTATCTAACTGCAGAGATTCCGAATTTGAGTGAGGGATTAAATGATGCTTTTCCAGTGCCCTTCTGATGCTCATTAAAAGTTGCCGAATTCGAGTGTTCCCCTAGTTGGAGGGTGGGGCGGCGAAGCAGAGGTTGCCTTCCCGGGTCTCGACGAATTTGCCAGAGACGCACTTATTAAGCCGGTCACGGAGCTCCTCTTTTTGCCAGCGGAAGTAGGCAGTGTTGTCGAGTCTTGGTTAGCCTGAAAGTCTCAGGCACACCGTCCAGCGAGTGAAGCCAGGGGGTGGCTCCGTGATGTTTTAGGGTGGCATTATGTGAGAACATCCTACGCCACTGGTGTAGTATAAGACGACATCCTCCGAAATCGGCAGCACTTCGGTGAGGGATTCGACATAAAAAACAGGGAAAGGAGAGTTATTTACAACTTATACAAAAGCCAGACCGCAGTTATTAGACTCGAAGGGCATGAAAGGGAAGCATCAGTTGGGAAGGGAGTAAGACAGGGTTATAGCCTTTCTCCGATGTTATTCAATTTGTACATTGAGCAGGCGGTGAAGGAAAGCAAGGAAAAATTTGGAATATGGATTAAAGTTCAGGGGGAAGAAATAAAAACATTGCGTTTTGCTGATGACATTGTAATTCTGTCAGAGACAGCAAAGGACCTGGAAGAGCAGTTGAATGGAATGGACAGTGTGTTGAAGAGAGCGTATAAAATGAACATTAACAAGAACAAAACAAAAATAATGGAATGCGGTCTTAGAAAATCAGGCGATGCTGAAGGAATTAGATTAGGTAACGAAACAATGAAGGTGGTAGATGAGTTTTGTTACTTGGGTAGTAAAATAACATGCGATGGTCGCAGTACAGAGGATATAAAATGCAGAATGGCAATGGGAAGAAAAGCATTTTTGAAAAAGAGAAATTTGCTAGCATCGAATATTAATGTAAGTGTAAGGAAGTCTTTTCTGAAGGCATATGTGTGGAGTGTTGCCTCGCATGGGAGTGAAACATGGACAATAAGCAGTGCGAACAGGAAGAGAACAGAGGCTTTTGAAATGTGCTGCTACAGAAGAATGCTGAAGATTAGGTTGGTAGATCACATAACTAATGAAGAGGTACTGAACAGAATTGGTGATAAAAGGAATTTTTGGCATACCCTGACTAAAAGAAGGGATCGCTTGGTAGGACACATTCTTAGACATCGAGGAATCGTAAATTTAGCATTGGAGGGAAGTGTGTGGGGTAAAAATCGTAGAGGGAGGCCAAGAGACGCGTATAGTAAGCAGATTCAAGTGGATGTGAGTTGCCGTTCTTATGAGGAGATGAAAAGGCTTGCTCAGGATAGAGTAGGGTGGAGAGCTGCATCAAACCAGTCTCCGGACTGAAGACCATAACAACAACACGGACGACAGTTCTCGCGTTCATCGGAAACTTGTTGCGAATGCGTTCCTTTATCATAACGATGTTACAAGATTACGATGGCCAGCATGTTCTTCCTATCGAACACGCTTGGGATAAATTGAAAACGACTGTTTTTGGACAAGACGGCCCAACAATCGATCTGAGAGATGTACGCCAAATCGCCTTTGAGGAGTGGGTCAATCTGGATCAAACGTCCTTGATGATCTAGTGGACAGTATGCCTCGACGAACTGCAGTATATATCAATACTAGTGTATGCCACAACCTGGAACACAAGTTCAGATTATCTGAGTAGCCTATTATCAAAGTCGGACATCTGTCGTTTGCCAGAAACTGAAATAAACGTCATTTTTATTGCTAAACGTAGAGATAATATATTTTTAAGCTGATTTGAGCATTATAACTTTCATACTCGATGATTTATGCCTGGAAGTAGCTAAAATGAATTTGATTACTCAAGCACCTTCAAATTGTGTTTGAAAATACAGATGTCCGTCTTTGAAACCAAAACATGTAGGTGTCCGCTTTTGATGTGAACACGCTTTGAGATGTCCGTTTTTGAAACACAGAGATTCGCTTATTGCTGTCGAGAATCTTTTACAGGTATATAATCTGGGAAATTATAGGAATTTCGTCATAAAGTGGAAAATATTAAATTCTGAATATTATTACATGTTGGAAAAATGAAAATTACAATAATCATAATAATCTTTTTAATTTTATATACAGATTGAAATGTTAATGCACTGAATCTCTAAAATTATTAGCATAAGGTCCGTTGTAGCTGTCTCCAGATGTTTCCTTAAACATCCTTACGTTATTTCTGACATCGAACTTCTTTCCAACAATTTCATACAACACACCTTGCAATAGAACTATGTAGTTTACAAGCTAGTCTTACCTTTGTTTCTTTTCAACGTTTATTTTCCATTTTCAGGTTGTCTCAACCGCTTCCTAGCTTTTCCTTCGGACGCTGGTGATACATTATGTTCCACTTTACTCGCTTTAATATGGTTATTAGTAATTAAACAATTACTGAAAAACATAAGTAGAGGCTAATACCTCTTAGTACCTGGCACATGCTGTCGCCATGTCTGATTTTCGAGGTCATGTGACCATATACTGTGTTCCCATTGGTGCACACTGCTTCATTCAACAAGTGTCCGAATCTGATATCAAACTCTTATGTAGGTGTCAGCTTTTGATGTGAACAGTCAAATTTAAAGTGTTATTCATCACATGTACGTCTATTTTTGGAAAAAAAAAGAAAAAAAGAAAAACGGATTTCACTCATGAAAAGAGCGGAAAAACTTCCTTTAAGATCGACTGCTAACTAAATTTCGACCATTTGGTCAGATGTGCAGGTTTGATATTAGGCTACTCTATTTTCCTGTCCTACATCTTCTGGGGCTCGCAGAGTTTGTCTTTGAGATGATGTAATAAAACTAACTTATTTTCCTCACTGCATTATGAGTTTTTATTACTTCACACTTATCTCATTTCGGCGTTAGGTGTTGTAGCTCGTAATATCGTTGTTATATGCTGCCCAAGTGAGTCTTAAAGTCTATTAATAGTATATTTCATGTAGCACTGGCTGCAAGAATCGATTTCCGAAGTGGCAGTAACATATATCTTTGAAATACTGCCACTACAAAATCGGTTACAGCCAGTACTATAGCAACTATACAATCAACTACACATCTTTCTGCGACTACTTTCTTTGGAATGGGGATTATTATATTTTTCCTAAAGTCTTGGGGTATTTCTTCTGTCTCATACATCTTACGCACCAGGTAAAATAGTTTCAAAAATGTTTGTAGAGTCTATGGTACTTAACTGCGGGGTCATCAGTCCCTAAACTTACAAACTACTTATAAACTACTTACAACTAAGGACGGCACAAATATCCATGCCCGAGGGGAGGATTCGAACCCCCGACCGTAGTGGCCGTGCGGACCGTGACTGGAGTGCCTCAATCCCCTCGGCCACCGCGGCCGGTTAAAATAGTTTTGTCATGGCTGGTTCTCCTACAGACTTTAGTAGTTTTGAAGGAATGTCGTCAAGTGCAGGAGCCTTGTTTCGAATTAGGTCTTTAAGTGCTCTGTTAAATTCTTCTCTCAGTATAGTATCTTCTATTTCATCTTTATCTACTTCCTCTTCCCTTCCTACAATATTGTCTCTAAGTTCATTTCCTTTGTAGAGCCGATCTATATATTCTTTCCACCTTTCAGCTTTCCCTTCTTTGCTGAGAACTCGTCTCCTATCTGAGTTCTTTATATTCATACAGCTGATTTTCTTGTTTCCACATGTCTCTTTTATTTTCATGTAGGCGGTAGCTATTTTTCCCCTATATAAACATTCTTCTACTGACTTACATTAGCCTTCTAGCCACTTCTGCTTAGCTATTTTGCACTACCTGTCAATCTACTTTGTTAGTCGTCTGTACTCCATTTTTCCTGTTTGCATTTTTATATTTTCTCCTTTCAACGATTAAATTTAGTATTTCCTATAATACCCAAAGATTCTTTGTAGGTCTTTCCTTTCTACCTATTTTGTCCTCAGCTGGCTTCACTATTTCATCTCTCAATGCTACCCATTCCTCTTGTACAGTTTTACTTCCCCACATTTCTGACAATTGTTGCCTAAAGCTCCCTAATTCTCAAGAACTTCCCATCAAACATCCATTGATATTGAGATATGCAGTAGGAAACTGAAGTGGATTGGGCATACATTATGGTGAAATACAGACAATGTGGCAAGACAAACCCTGGAATGGAACCTGCAAGGTAGCAGGAGAAGAGGCAGACCAAGGAATACATGGGGGAGAGACCGAAAAAGGAGGGAAGACCTATGCTCCACTTAGGAGATACAGGAACTTAGTCAAGAAATGTACAAATGTTTGTAAAACTTATGGGACTTAACTACGGGGTCACCAGTCCCAATACTTACAAACTACTTATGAACTCGATATGTTAAATTTGGCACAAATATCCATGCCCGAGGGGGGATTCGAACCCCCGACAGTAGCGGCCGTGCAAACCGTGACTGGAGCGCCTCAGTCCCCTCGGCCACCGCGGCCGGCAACTTAGTCAGGTATTAATAGTCGTGTTACAGGTATATACGAAGGTAAATCGAATCGTCGTTGTTTGACATTTATATATGAGTAGTTCTGTCCAAATGTCGAACTTGTTCTCACTGTAGGATCAGCCAAGTTTTCCGCACGCCACTGGAGGAAACCCCACGTTGCCAGTGTTGCCAACAGTTAAATTGAGTAGTCCACCAGTTTTATTAAGTGCAAAACCACTAGAAAACCACTAACAAAAATGCCTCTACTTTCAAAATCGCTAAATTTTCTATTTAATGTTTTCAAATTATTATAAAAGAGCATTAAGTTTATTAGTAATTAGTTTCCTTTATTCTTAAGTAATAAAATATTCACAATCATTAATAGATGTTCTGTTTTATTTAATCGGCCCAATAATGGACTTGATTAGAGATTCGTACAGACCATGAAGTAAATAAAAAATTCTGTTCCTGTCCTGTTGTTGACAGTTTCTTGAATGTACTTCATTTCAATAACTAAAATTAACTTCCCTCGTAAAACAAAGATTTCGTGGTAAAATATTTGCGTTGTCACGCCATTAACATTGCCGAGATTCAGCATTCTTTACCAACCTTATCACGCAAGGCAGCCGAGATGGCAACTAAAATTTAACAAAATAAATATAAATAAAGATTGCCTACCTTATTATTATTATTATTTATTAGATGCTTCTTTGACATTCCTTGAGACTTCAAATCTCCATAGTGACTCCGTAAAGTTGTACCACAAAATTTGCACTTCACTACCTAACCATTGGTTCTTTCAATAACCTGAAGACAATCTTTTAAATGTCTAACTTTAAACCAAGAATCCCGAAACCTTTGCATATGTTTAGTGGTTTCTGCATAGTTATACACGTATGAAGTCGTGAAATAATACCATACACCGAGGATTACAATAATGGACAGTGTACACCACTAAGGATGGCAGTCGAGTATTTTTTCTGTCCACGTGACGTGACGTACCCTGCATGAGCCAAGAAGTGCTTAGTGGTTATTCGGAGTGACAGCGAAATACGTTAGCACCCACTATTTGAAACTGGTTGCTGCATTCCCTGAACCTGCGCAAACCGCTTTCCCTCGGTTCATTTTACAGGGAATTCGATATGTAATCTGTGGAGTGTTATGGTTCGCTTGATGTCATATTGTAATGCGTCACTGTTGTCTTCTGAGTAAAAGTAAAATATTTCGAAACACATAAATAAACATGGGTAAAAAGAAGGTAAGAGATTGCAATGTCAGAAAATCAGGCGATGCTGAAGGAATTAGATTAGGTAATGAGACAATAAAAGTAGTAGATGAATTTTGTTATTTGGGTAGCAAGATAACTTCTGATGGCCGAAGTAAAGAAGATATAAAATGGAAAATGACTATGGAAAGAAAAGCATTTCTGAAGAAGCCAAATTTGCTGACATTCAATATTAATTTAAACGTTAGGAAATCCTTTCTGAAAGCATTTGTCTGGAGTGTAGCATTGTATGGGGGTGAAAAGTGGACGATAACGAGTTCAGATAAATAGATGATAGAAGCTTGCGAAATCTTGTTCTGCAGACGAATGATGAAAATTAGATGGGTAGATCACGTAACTAGTGAGGAGGTGCTTAACCGAATCGGGGAGAAAAGGAGTTTCTGGCATGCCCTCACCAAGAGAAGGGATAGATTGGTTGGACACATTTTGAGACATCAAGGAATTGTCAACTTAGCATTAGAAGGAAGCGTGTGGAGTAAACATCGTAGAGGGAGACCGAGGGACGAATATAGTAAGCAGATTCCAAAGGACGCAGGTTGGTGAGCGTATTCTCAGATGAAGAGACTTACACAGGACAGAGTAGCGTGGAGAGCTGCATCAGTCTGCGGACTGAAGACCACATCAACAAATATCGTAGTGATTTGAGATCGCATGTTCAGTGACTGAAACTGAATTATTCTAAACCACTGTAAAATCCACCAGCCACTAGAACCCATATTTCGCCACTAAAGGGAAGGTAGAAACCACCAGTTTTAGTGTAAAATCCACTACGTTGGCAACACTGCACGTAGCACATCTGCCCTGGCGCCGTACGTTGGCCAGTGACTGGCTTCGGTATTTCCATTTCGTCAAGCGAGCCGCAGCGACGCGGCGACAGTGCGGGGGCAACGCCTCCTGAAAGCGCGCACTAAAATTACAGCCCTGAGCAACAGCCGTGAGGCAGCGCATTCCACGAAGCGTAGGCTACACGCCGCTGAAACGGTGCATCCGTTCGGAAATACCTCGCGCGACAGCCGTTCTCCGCGCTTCTATTTCCACAGCGTGTATCATCCACATAATTTCCTCGCTGTTCCAGATAACGGTAAGTAGCACATCTGCTGCTCCATCTGCATCTACATACAGGGCCTGGACAAAATACTGTGAACACCTCACATACCCATCATGGGCGTCTTTTAACACGTGACTGTTGATTTCAATACAATTTAAGAAAAATGCAACCGCTGACTTTAGTCTGAAATGTTACTTGTTTTGTCCCATGAATCGGTTTTCGAACCTTTTGAGGTTCATATTCAGATGATGCAGCTCATTTCAAAGCGTGATGTTGGGCACTTGCACCGTGGTAGGCAGGCAAATCGTTTATTTAAATAAATAAGGAACAGCAGAGGTAACATTATCCTGTGGAACGCCGGATATCACCTCTGGTTCGGTCGATGCCTTACCATCGATTACCACAAACTGACGGGAAATCCCCTATCCAGTAGCAAATTTAGGGCGATATACCATAACCATTGATTAAAAGTCGTTTATGAGATACGGTGTTAAATGCTTTCTGGTAATCAAATATACGGAGTCAATCTGAGATTCCTTGTTGATAGCACTCACCACATCGTGTGAGTAAAGAGCTAGTTGTGTTTCACATGAACGATATTTTCTTAATCCGTGTTGAAGTTGGATCAATGGATCATTCTGTTCAAGATAATTCATAATATTTGAATACATGATATGTTCCAAAACCATGCTGCAAATTAACGTCAATATAATAGGTCTGTAGTTTAATGGGTTAGTCCTACTGCCTTTCTTGTATATAGGTGTGACCTGTGCAACTTTCCAGTCTTTTAGTACAGATACTCCTTTGAGCGAGCGGTTGTGTATGGCTGTTAAGTAAGGATACATCGCTTCAGCATAATCAGATAGAAATCTAATGGGTATACCGTCCGGACCAGAAGACTTGTTCTTGTTAAGTGATGTAAGTTGCTTCTTTACTCCGAGGATATTTACTTCAACGTTACTCATTCTGGTCTCTGTTAGTAATTCGAAATCTGGAATAATGGTTTCGTCTTCTTCGGTGAATGAATTTCGAAAAGCTGTGTTTAGTAACTTTGCTCTAGTAGCGCTAACATCGGCAGGATCGCCATTACTATTAAGTAGTGAGCGTATTGTTTGTATTTGCCCCTAGTATATTTAACATATGATCAAAATCTCTGTGGGTTTTCAGTTAAATTTCGAGAAAGAGTTTCGTTGTGAAAAGTTTTGTAGGCATCTCGCATTGTAGTCCTCGCTTCTGTCTAGGATCGCCAATCCTGGGGATTTTGAGTTCTTTTAAATTAAATCAGCTTTCAAAGATCCATTTAATTCAAAACTTGACTGTAAGCAATATTTCTTGTTACTTGTCCAGGATCTAATATGAATAATTTCTTGAGCAAGCGACATGAAGTAGTTCGTGTGAGGAACATGGACATGTCAAATCTACTCCGCAGTATTTAATAAAATGCCGTCTGATTTATAAGAAAATGTAAATCTCACTGGAAACTGCTCTCTCTTGAAGCTAAAAGGTAGATCTGTTGGAATTAATGGGTATTCGTTAGATGTACGCTGCTTCTGTAGAAGTTTATTGCTTTTGCGTACAGACGTGTGCACGTCACAGTTCAAAGTTGGTTCATATGTGTCAACAGCACTGTCAGCTCCGAGGATTTTCGTTCATCTGACTGAAATACTGGATTGTTAGTAGTAAATAAGAAACGAATTTAATGGTTGAGCATAATGTTACAGGTTTTTACCCATTGCAGTAATATATGAAGTCACATATATTGAATTATATGTTGTACAATTGTATAATTCTGCAAGTATATATTCATTTGTGTAAGTGTTGTATGTCGGTAAAATCTGTTACGAACACGGTTAGTAGAAAATCAGTAATAGATTAAAACGTGATGCTTGATGTAGAAGTTTCTCAAGAACGTTACTGTTTATCTCCTCATATCTCATGAACTACGTGTCGTAATGTGATACAATATCTAATGTACATTCAGCTGTAGATGTTTATAATACCTGTAATATTTCCTGAGAGTACAATTTGTAGTGTAGAAATTATAAATTGTAACGTCATACCAAATGCCTCAAGTTTGCTCCATGAACAGCGGAAAAGCAGTAAGCGAGAAAAAAATTCCTTTCGTTAATTTTGATGTGGTTTTCAGAGAGAAAAAGTGTAATGAAGGTTTGAAATATGTTTAAAATAATTCTCATATAGTGTATTTATAAAATCTCGTCGCATTATGTGGCAGTGTCTTTTAACTCCTATTGTTTGTGACGTTCTTTCTCCTGAACCATGTTATGTATGTGGTTCGTACCCGTACAGCATTGTTATAGCACGGTATGGAATATGTGTACCAAATTTGGTTGAAATGGGTCCATAAGTTTATGAGCAGATGTAGAATATTGCCGCACGATACGGCCGTTTATCATGAGTGTCATTGTTTATGACGTCGTCTCTCTTTCCGTATGTATCGTAGGTGATTTTTACCATGACAGCGAATGTTGCCTGATAGTAAGGAACTTGTGTACCACGTTTGGTTGATACCGTTACAGTAGTTTAGGAGCAGATGGGGAACACACATATCCACATACACACATACAGCCTATTTTTAAGATGCATTGATTCTGAGATGAAAATGATGAAACTTAGGATATGAATAACATGTACAAATACAGTTGTTGGGACTAGTAAGCTGCGTGATTTTTAGTTTTCGCCAATACTAATTTTTTCCGAGATTCGTACATTTCCATTTTAAGTCGAATGTTCTTGTATTACACATCCTGTTGTTACGATTTTTGTTATCTTGAAATTGTCATGCTCATTGCAATACTTTGTTCTCAGTGCAGGTGAAGCATTTGAGTATATATTGTAGTCTTTCCGCGATAGTAATGGCTTCGTATCGGTGTGAAACTTACAACAAATATCACAATTGCTTCACGTTTTTGTTTACAACTTTCAGTTAAACGGACCCCTCTTCGTATTTTAGATTGTGTAGCAGTACGTTGCATAAACGTCTGACATACCAGGCTTACACGTTCACGTTTGTCTTACAGTCATTCCAGTGACTGGAAAATTTAGCTGATTTTGCAGCTGTGAACTCGGTGACAAAGCGGTGGCCATAACAGTTTCGGTAAATATAACGGCTTTTGAGCCTCCACAGGAACAAGCTTGCTTTGCAAGCGCATGGCTGATGCGCACAGCCAGCTTTGCAACTCAGGTGTTTTTCGTTTAACTTTTTAGAGGGCTTGCAACGCATTTTGCCACGCAGCAATTACCAAGTCATAACATAAAGAAGATGGGGTTACAGCAGACTTAAAATAGATTTTTATTTCACATGGCGGGTTTTGCAAGTGGGCTACTCAATTTGTGTACATATTCATTCTAAACAAAATGGAAGACACTTAAATCTGTGTGTGTGTGTGTGTGTGTGTGTGTGTGTGTGTGTGTGTGTGTGCGTGCGTGCGTGTGCGTTTGTGTATGTGTGCGCGCGCCAATTCTACGGTGGTTTTCATGGTTTTCACTGGAGTCTCAGAACAAAAAATAAATTTTTAATTGCATTTTTCTTGAAACTTCCTGGCAGATTAAAATTGTGTGCCGGAACCGGGACTCGAACCTGGGACCTTTGCCTTTCGCGGGGATGCACACTACCGACTGTGCTATACCAACACGACTCACGATGCCTCCTCACAACTTTACTTCCGGCAGTACCTCGCCTCCTACTTTCCAAACTTCACAGAAGCTCTCTTGCGAATCATGCAAGACTATTTTAATCTGTCAGGAAGTTTCATATTAGCGCACACTCCGCTGCAGAGTGAAAGTTTCATTCTGGAGACATCCCTTAGGCTGTGGCTAAGCCATGTCTCCACCATATCCTTTCTTCCAGGAGTGCTAGTCTTGCATGTTTCGCAGGAGAACTTCTGTGAAGTTTGGAAAGTAGGAGGCGAGGTACTGGCGGAAGTAAAGTTGTGAGGCGGCATCGTGAGTCATGTCGGGATAGCACAGTCGGTAGTGCGCTTGCCCGCGAAATGCAAAGGTCCCAGGTTCGAGTCCCGGTTCCGGTACACAAGTTTAATCTGCGAGGAAGTTTCATATCAGCGCACACTCCGCTGCACAGTGAAAGTTTTAATCCTCATTTTTCTTATTCGGAAACTTTCAGTTGGCAACAATCGCTAAGAAGCACCTATATTGATAACTTGATTCGACAAATTAAATTGCCATTTTCTGATTATTCAGTTAGGCCTACAGCCAAAGCATCCTGGACCATTTGAAGAAAGTAAATGGCCGTCTAGTGATCGTCAAGAATATGGGAAAAGTCATAGAGAAGACGACTTGCGCATAATAGTTAACAGACCGAAAAATGATACTTTCGTGTAGTTCGGTCAAAGTGCTAAAATACGGATCGCGTGACCTCCCGCGTCGGAGGTTCGAATCCTCCCTTGGGCATGGATGTGTGTGTGCTTGGATCAGTTTTACTTTTTTTTTTTTTTTTTTTTTTTTTTTTTTTTTTTTTTTTTTGGTAAGGCTAGTGACTGATGACCAAAGTAGTTTGGTCCCATAGGATTACAAACATTACAACATTTGAAAGTGCCAAAATCATTGCATTGTGGTAAGCAGGAGACTTAACGAAAACGTCTAGTATACAAGTGATCCCATTTTAATAACTTACGTTGTTATTAGGTTATTTTCTTGTGTGCTAGAAATGTCGCAATAGATTTTACATCAACCTACATACAGTATAAACTAGAGACGTGAAATTTTAAACATAAATCAGAACTTGACGACACTGCAGTAGTGAGGGGGTAAGAACACCCTATTGGTAATAATAAAACGTGAGAGGGTGGAAAGGAATGACACTGGTAAGGAGTTCACATGGCTATCAGATTTATTTATATTATGTTTATATTTATAGGACGTCAAGTTCATCATTAAAATAGCCATCAGCTAAAGCCATTCACTGCAACTCTAAGAAATTATTGAAAAATTCGACTTAAGTTTTTGAAGGATCTCTAATTATATGATAAATTGTGCGACAGCCGCCGTGGCTCGTCCATAGTGTTGTATGTCGTCGAAAAAAAAAGTGTGCACGACTTATATTAACAAAACCTCTAATATATGGTAATTTAACGCGTAGTTAATAATTCCTGATTGTACGTGCTCTGTAGATTCTTAATTTTCAATATATTTCTTTCATTTCAAAGAAATCACAAGTGAACCCTTTCTCTCTCAGTGCTGCCATATGGCAACGTCATTTTTATCTGTTCCTTTAGCCACCACCATTTCTCCAAAGATTGCAAGGACTTTCCGCAATCATGGTGACTGCGTCGTGTACCATTAATTTGAGAAAACAGGTAAAGGAAACAAGGTAATTTGAAGATTTTACTAATAAATTAATGTAAAATATTGAAATTGGTAATAAACCGTTTGAAAATGATGTTAGTTGCTATAAATGAAACATATCCTTCTCATTAACACCATATGGAGTATCCCAAATTTCCCTACGGAAAAAAATTAACAAATAAACACTATTTTAATCACTATGTATAGAAATATACAAAGAAATTTTGTTCATAATTACTAAAATTTAGTTTTTTACAGTATGTACCTCACTATTAACAGATGACGGTTGGCTTTGCTTGTTCACTTTGTGAATAGATTTTCATTAATGGTCCAAAAATTTAATGTTTCATAATCATTTAATAGAAGTCTTCAGCGCCTTTTATAAAGTACTAAATTACATATAATGATAGACGTATATTGTACATAAAAATATGAGTGTTAATTACCATTCAATGAAAAAATAGTAAAATTAAAAGAAATTTTGGCAACTGTTAGGAACTCCGTTGATATCATACGTAATAAATGTGTCTGCAGAAACGTTGTAGTGCCTGTGTGATTGCTTTCTGAATTCTGCACTTCACACACCATAAAATAAATAAATAAAAATAAAATAAAATAAAATAGTAGAAATCCTATATTCGTGTTGTCTCTTTGTTCATCATACCGTTGCGCCCCGTGCAGTTGGAGTTTCTGCTCGATGGCTGTGTTTAGTAATATGCTACAGCTCATTAGAATTATTGGTGGATGTTTTGACACTTGAAGTAAATTCTAGGAAGGTGGGATTACGAATCATTTGCAACCAGGAGGAAAATAAAATAATTTTGCACAATAAGTCCCCCTAGAGCAGAGGGTAACACAAAGGTTTAGACATAAAAGCATAACCCGGGGACTCCTGTACGTTTATTCACTCACCAGCTGGTCTGTTCGGTACACAGTTGATTTTTACCTGATCGATAGGCTAGAGCCTCTGTACTTTCACCACGGCTAGTAACTGGATAACTCTGAAATATTGTCTCCTTAACCTGAGTAGTACGTCGTGAAGTATATTTACCGCTTTCGTTTGCCAATGAGCTACATAAGTGAATCTTTCAGACCAGCAGATAACTGCATGACAGTGCTAGGTCAAATAAACGTCCAAACTCCCAACTGTAGTGAATATTAAATTTCTTACTTATGAAAACGTAATATTATAAGTTACGAGGTATTATAAATTATTAAAAACATTTCGTCAGAATGAGATCAAAAATAACGGCTTGCCAGAATGTGGCGAAACTCCTGAAGATGGCTTCTTAGCCGGAATAAGCTTATAGTGGAACTATAGCTAACATTAAAGTATACATTGTTACAAATATACAATTTGTATTATTAAAATGTCGTTGTACGGCGCCACTAACACTGTGGGCCCTGCAGATAACAAGTTATTTAAACATTTATCATGCTTGATTATATCTCCTACAATAATATAATTTTCCATTTTTGTAGAGAGTAATATCAGGAAACTGTCTGCGATGAATAAATTGTGGATGAAAGTCTCGTAAATCAAGCGTCACGTGATGGGAAAGTTTTTGTGCCTCGTAGTTTACGTCATATGTCCTGAACTATGTGACGTAGTTAGTTTTTAACCACACAGTGATTGTTGTCCAATACTAAGGAACAGGTGTACCAACTTTCGTTGACATCGCTCATTAATTTAGGAGGAGATGTGGAAAAATAGTGCATCATGTAGCAGTTATTCGGAAATTTCATTGTTTATAACGTCCTTTCTCCTGAAATATGTATCGTACTGTCATGTAAATTTAGAGATGCATTCAGGGGTTATGTGCCTAATGTCTGCAAAATACGTCGTGAATGGTGTTAGTGGTAAAGAAGTTATAAATCGAAACTTCATGCGTGATGATCCGGTTTTTTATTACCTAAATTGTTTATGACTTCATATCTCGTGAACTATATGTCGAACTGTGATGTAATATCGAATGAATATTCACTGGTATGTACTTGTACTGTCTGTGAAATTTCTCGCGAATACGATTTACAGTGTAGAAGTAAAAAATTCTAAAGTCATGCCAAATGCCGTGGATATACATCATGAACATAGGAAAAGTAGTAAGCGATAAACTTTTTTCCTTTCATCATTTTGTCCCAGCGAGAAAAGTCTCATATAGATTTGAAATTACGTCTAAAGTTTATTGCAAGTCTCTAAGTGCTCTTATTGTAAATAGTTGACAAATAAAATCACGCTATCACGCGCCGCAAGATGGGCAGTTTTCATTGTTTTACATCGTGATATCGTATGAACGATGTATCTTAAGTGATTTTGCCACCATAGAAATGATTCCAGTCCTTAAGAACATTTGTATCAAATTTGGTTGAACTCGGTACATTAGTTTAGGAGCAGATGTAGAATATTACCGCATGATGCGACCGTTTTTCACGAGTGTCATTGTTTATGACTTCTTATCTCCTGACGTATGTATTGCAGGTGGTTCGTATCCCGACAGCGATTGTTACCCTTCAGCTGGTTCTGCATCCGTTATTATAGTTTAGAATGGTTTTGGACCCCATCCCCATTCCAATATGCATTCGCCAAGTACTAAAGAGCAGCCTTAACCCTTCGAAGTTTTGCAGCCTGTTGTCTTCCCATACCCTTCGAGCTTTCCGACGACGCTAATGAAACAGGATAATTTGCCACCGCACGTGGCACGCAATGCTGTGTTCATTCTCAATGGGGTGAATTGCTGTCTTAGCCTTCCCAACTCGATCTCTCGTCTACCGAAAACGTCTAGTCGATGATAGTGGAATGACTGTTCCAGGTATTATAAGGGTTTACTCGTATTAGAGCACTTTCTTTTTATTTATTTATTTTTAATTCTTACGTCTCCGTTATTCTCCGCCTGTTTCTCCTGTATATTTCGTCGGTGATCGCTCTTATACCTAAAACCTGTGAAGTGCTATCGATACTTGAAATTCTCTCAGCTAACTTTTCCGACCTCGGGGAAGATCGGTTTGGATTTAGGAGAAATGTAGGAACACGGGAGGCAATACTCACATTACGACTTATCTTAGACGATAGGCTAAGGAAAGGCAAACCTACGTTTTTAGCGTTTGTTGATTTGGAGAAAGCTTTTGAAAATGTCGACTGGTATAGACTCTTTCATATTCCGAAGGTAGCAGGGGTAAAAGGGAGCGAAGAGCTATATTCAACCTATACAAAACGAGAAAGCAGTTATTAGAGTCGAAGGAACGCAGAGGTCGGGAAGGAAGGAAGACAGGGTTGTAGCCTTTCCCCAATGTTGTTCAATCTGTACATTGAGCAAGCAGTGAAGGAATGCAACGAGAAATTTGGAGAGGGAATTGAAGTTATGGAAGAAGAAACAAAACTTTGCGGTTTGCCGATGACATGGTAATTTTATCAGAGACTGCAAAGGATCTGGAAGAGCAATTGAATGGAATGGGCAGTGACTTTAAAGGAAGATATAAGATGAACATTAACAAGAGTAAAACGAGGGTAATGGATTGTAATGTCAGAAAATCAGGCAATGCTGAAGGAATTAGATTAGGTAATGAGAGAATAAAAATAGTAGAGGAGTTTTGATATTTGGGTAGCAAAATAAATTCTGATGGCAGAAGTAGAGAAGATATAAAACGCAGAATGGCTATGGGAAGAAAAGCGTTTCTAAAGAAGCGAAACTTGGTAACATCCAATATTAATTTAAATGTTAGGAAGTCCTTTATGAAAGCTTTTGTCAGGAGTGTAGCATTGTATGGGAGTGAAACGTGGACGATAAGGAGTTCAGACAAAAAGAAGATAGAAACTTTTGAAATGTGGTGCTACAGACGAATGATGACAATCAGATGGGTAGATCATGTAACTAATGAGGAGGTGCTTAACCGAATTGGGGAGAAAAGGAGTACCTGGCATATCCTGACTAAGAGAAGGGATAGATTGGTTGGACACATTCTGAGACATCAAGGAATTGTCAACATTAGAAGGAAGTGTGTGGGTGAAAAATCGTAAAGGGAGGCCGAGGCACGAATACAGTAAGTAGATTCAAAAGGATGTAGGTTGCCGAACGTATTCTCAGATGAAGAGACTTGCACAGGACCGGGTGGCGTGGAGAGCTGCATCAAACCATTCTGCGCACTGAAGACCACAACAACAATAACTTTTCTTGTAATAATCGATACTATTTCCGCGATCTTTGATTGTCGTGAATACACTCGTGTTTCCCTGCTAATCCAATTTTAGTATGGGGCAACGTCCCAGAGATATATTAAATTGTTCCCAATCCTCCGGTTTCGATCTAGATTTTCGGAACTTTCTCCTTGGATGTAAGGCGTATGCTCATTGCTTTCTTGGTCAATACTGCAAATGTTCCAATGTTTGTAAACGTGTTGGATCGAACTGTTATGGTTATCAGTCCCTAGAGTTACAAACTACTCAAACTAACGTACACTAAGGACAAGACACACACAGCCATACCCGAGGGAAGACTAGAACGTCCGACGGGAACGGCCGCCCAGCCCGTAGCAATGATGCCTTAGACCACGCGGCCATTTAGGGTGGCGGTAAAGACTGCCGACTTAAGGATGCGATCGCTTCATTCCGATCAGCAGTTAACGTTTTCATATCACAAAAGCGCACGGAAGTAATGACTCGAGAATGTAGATTATAGAGTTAAAACAGAAGTGTATAATTATTTATTACGCAGTTGACCCGCACAACGTTTCGCAATGCTTCGAAAGAGCCAGTACTCTTGGTTGCTTGTGACTTACGGAAAACAGAGGAAAGTTAGCACCAAATGTTTCGATATGGAATATTTTCGTAATTCTTGTGTAATCCCTACTTTGAAGTGTTCGTGTCCATTTTCATTTGGTTTCATACGAATCATTTTTTATTATGTGCTCTCGCAGTGAAAAAGAAGATTAAAGACTGTTTTTTCCACGCGCGGACACTCCTATCACACTCCAGGGGACGGTGATAGGACCGCTATTATTTTCTATCTATATAAATGATCTGATGGACAGAGTAAGTTGTAATTTGCGGCTGTTTGCTGATGATGCTGTAGTGTATTTCTAGTTGGTGCGAAGATTGGCAGCTAGCTCTCAATGTAGAAAAATGTAAGGTGACGCGCATGAATAGCAAAAAAATCCCATTATGTTCGAATACAGCATTAGTAGTGAGCTGCTTGTTGGTGACGCGTCGTTCAAATATCTAGGCGTAACATTGCAGAACGATATGAAATGGAACGAACATGTAAGGACAGTTGTGAGTAAGGATGACTTCGGTTTATTGGGAGAATTTTGGGAAGATGTACTTTATCTGTAGAGGAGACCGCATTTAAAACGGTTGTTCGACCACGTCTTGAGTATTGCTCAAGTGTTTGGGACCCACAGCCGATCAGTTTAAAGGAAGACATAGAAGCAGTTCAGAGGTGACCAGCTATGTTTGTTACTGGTAGGTTCGACCAATGTCACGGAAATGCTCCGGCAACTCAATTGGGGATCTCTCGAGGAAAGACGACGTTCTTTTCGTGAATTTCTGTTGAGTAAATTTAGAGGGCCGGAATTTGAAGCTGAGTGAAGTACGATCTTGCTGCCGTCTGCTTATATTTCGCGTAGTGATCAGAAAGACAAGATAAGAGAAATTAGGGCTCGTACGGAGGCATATAGGTATTCTTTTTTTCCTCGTTCTTTTTGGGAGTGGAATACGAAAGGGAACGCCTAGTAGTGGTCCAGTGTACCCTCCGATACGCACCTTACTGTGGATTGCCAAGTGTATACGTAGATGCAGAAAATGATTCTTTTAACTTCTACCATTGCTTAAATAGTTAGTTATATTACAAAAAAAATTATTCATACTGTTACTGAATTTTCTTCACAAATGACTTATTAATGCCTTTTCTCTGTTAAAACTCACTCTCTGCTTGTAGAGCTACCCCAAAATGTGATATATGAGAAAAAAAGCAAAGTATGTCTTTTTTTTAATGTTACATCCCCACTGTCAACCATTAAAAAGAAATTTGTATTGTTGTGCAGATGAAATTTATTGTGACTAAATCTCCCTTATTCTCCCTTATAATCATTATCAGATTTTGGTGATCTCCGTGATGAAAAGTAGGTCACCCTAGTCCCAGGATAACTCCACCCACTGGTCCATCAGACCAACATTTGAAAAGCAGCGTGGACAGCTACATTCCACCAACACTCCCAGAGCCTCATGGATTCAATTCCATAGCATTATAGCCAGAAATGGCGGCGAAACTCAGCACTGATATCATCATCTTCCTCACTTCACATGGGGGCGTATTTTCAATCACGTGACCTCTGTAAAACCTATTATCTCCCTTATACAAATGGCGGTTCTATTTCAAATTCTTCTTGGTGTTGCATTTAGTACGGCGAGACGCGTAGCATTGCTGATGCGTATGAATGCGAAGGAGACAAGTGGATGATTTACACGGTACATTTCACGAGTTGTGTCGACTCCAGCTTGGCCTCGCTGCACATCCTTTGTTGTGGCGGCAGATGCTCACGACTGTAAACATGCAGGGCGAAAATAGCCTGCGGAAGCGAGCAGCTGGCGTGGTGCATCTCACAGCTGAGGACGTGACGCCGCGGGAAAGCGCGCTCTGACGTCACACAGTGCCGCCGAGGCAGCCGCAGCGGCCCGCCTCTGCCAAGTCCACTATTTCTGACAGCGAGTGCCTCGACATACGTCCCGCTAAACGGCCCATACTTCTAGCAGGTTACTTAGTACCTCTTCACTTCGAGCTTTGTCCATCATCATCATCATCTCAGCCTCTTCCCACGTCATGTGGGGGTTGGCGTTGCTTTGCTGGATCCTTCTGTTCCATTAATATCTATCCGGTACTTCGTCTCTGAGCCATCCTTTCTCTCGTAGGTGCCCTGCTACATTGTCTTTCCATCTCAATTTCGGTCTTCCTCTTCTCCTTGATACTTCGATTTCCACTCTTCAAGTCATCTCCCCACATAGTAATCCCCTCTTCTTTGCACATGTCCACACCATCTTAGATTGCTTTCTTGGATCTTCTTCCCTATGAGCCCCACTGTTCGCCTGATGTACACATACCTTAGTCACCCCACTCATCCACCTACTTTCATCTTTTTCTACATCTACATTTACATCTACATAGATACTCTGCAAATCACATTTAAGTGCCTGACAGAGGGTTCAAAATGTTCAAATGTTTGTTAAGCTTATGGAACTTAACTACGGGGTCATCAGTCCCTAAACTTACAAACTACTTATGAACTACTTACAAACTAGGACGGCACAAATATCCATGCCCGAGGGGGGATTCGAACTCCCGACCGTAGTGGCCGTGCTGACCGTGACTGGAGCGCCTCAGTCAACTCGGCCACCGCGGCCGGCGACAGAGGGTTCATTAATCACTTTCATAACTTTTCTCTACCATTCCATTCTCTAATGATGCGCGGAAAGAGAGAACACCTTAATCGTTCTGTTTTCGATCTGATTTCTCTTATTTTATTGGGATGGTCATGTGTCCCTAAGTAGGTGGGTGCTAGCAAAATATTTTCACATTCAGAAGTAAAAGTCGGTGATTGAAACTTCGCAAACAGATCACGCCGCAATGAATAACGTCTTTATTTTAATGATTTCCACCCAATTCGTGCAACATTTCCGTGACGCTTTCCCCCCGTAAGGTGATAAAGCAAAACGAGCTTTCTCTAGGGCTTCTGCAGACCTGTAAAGTTTTCTTTCATTCTAAAGCTAACCTTCTTATCACACAGTACTCCGCTCAGTTTCCTCCAGTTCATCCATCCACTATTTATCCTGTGCTGTATTTCGGCCTCCAGTCCTCCATCGCTTTGCATGTAAGAGCCCAGGTATTTAAACGTCTTGACCAGCGTAAGCTGTTGTTCTTGCCTGTTAATATAGAGATCTGTAGCATCCTTTGCACACATGTACTCTGTTGTCACCCTGCTAAATCTCATTCCTCTTTAGAGCGTTTCTCCACTGTTCAAGCTTGTCTAGAAGTGTCTCCTGGGTGGGTTCACAGATTACAACATCGTCAGAAACCATCATGATCCAAGGTGCCTCTTTGTTCACATCTTGGAGCATGATGTTTGCAAATGATATTGTAATCTGCGAACCTACCCAGAGACAAGCCTGAACAGTGAAGACAAGCTCTAAAGGAAAGAGGAATGGGAATCACCAGGATGAAACCTTCTAGCTTTGTCCATTTAATCTTTACAAAGTGTACTTGAACTCCGGGTACACTTTCAATTTTTCAGTGCACAAGAAGCAAACATTATACAGATATCACACATGTCATTCTGAAGATAAATCCTGAGGGGCTCTTTTTTATTTTTTATTTATTTATTTATTTATTTTTTACTATCAATTAGGGTAAGAAGCCACTAGCAAGGAAGGACATGTACCACTGGCACAATAAATTCGTTACGATGGGTTGCTTGTGGCCGGGATTGCTTGTGCCCGGGAAAGAGAAGTCGTAAGGAGTCCAAGGATTTCGGTGCATCGTGCATCCCACGACCTCGAAATAACTCCATTGACAAGTCCTGCAACAGAAGCTGTCTATGAAACCACTCAAATACAACCTCAACAATGCCGACAAGACAAGCGTTTCCAGTTTTCTATGCAGTTGCAAATAATGAATGTGGATGACATTGACAATATTGATCGCTTAAGTTTTAGCGACGAAATCACTTTTCACACTAATGGGAAAGTGAACAGGCATAACTGTATGCGGTACAAAACATCCACATGAATGAATTTGTGCTTGATACCCCAAAGGTAAATGTCGTATATACCTTGTCACGTCGAAAACTGCACGGGCCATTTTCCTTCGCTGAGAGCACTACCACTGGGTATTCCTACCTGGACATGTTGCCGCCTGTTGAGTCCGTTTCCCGGTACACCACTGTGCCATGAGTGCTGCCTGTCGACAGGGGCCACTACATTCAAATGTTTGTAAAGCTTTTGGGACATAACTGCGGGCTCATCAGGCCCTAAACTTACCAACTGCTTTCGAACTACCTTATACTAAAGACGACACAAACACCAGACAGGGAACGGCCGTGAGCATCGTAGCAAAGCGCCTCAATGCGCTCGGCCGCCCTGCCGCCCTGCCGCGACGGGCCGCTCCATAACCGCCATGTTTGCGACTAGCAAATTACCAAACTACGCTGTGGCGTTATACATGGAAAAAAAATTCTGGGTTTCTCTTCAAACTGACATATGTATATCGGTTGAATGTTTGGTTCTTGTGCGATAAATAATTGAAAGTGTTCCTAAACTTTAAGTACATCCTGTACTTTCGTAGTACTTGAATTTAAATGCAACCATTTCCTCCTCCTACGATTTTCCATCGTGCATACTTCACTTGCATTAGTACCATTCTCTAGCTGAAGAGTTTGAAGATTGCCTCCTCTGTTAGACGTCACTATTACGGGAGTAGAAAACAATCTTCTTTCAAACGTTCAAATGTTTGTTAAGCTTATGGGTCTTAACTGCGCGGTCATCAGTCCCTAAACTTATAAACTACTTATGAAATAACTTATACTAAAGACAGCAGAAACATCCATGCCCGAGGGAGGATTCGAACACCACCAACCCCAATCACTGTTTTGTTGCTTCCTAATTTGTGCAACATACCTTTCGAGGTCTGAAACGCTTTTCATAGTTTCATAGTTTATCTTTAATAAACAGGGTGAAGTGTTACCTTTTAATTTTTCTCTGTAACTAAATTTTATTGAGCGTTTAATGTTCAAATCTTTGTAAAGTTATGTATCCTAACTGCACTTGTCATCGATGCTAAAACTCACAAACTACTTTCACTAATTGATCCCAATAACACACATACCCGTGCCCGAGGGAGGACTCGAACCTCCGACGGCGAACGGCCGTGCGCACCGCAGCAAGTCGCAGGGATATTCCGCCGCAGCTCTGAACGTTTATTTGACGTTAACATACATCTCTTTAATGACTTTCGAAAACAATTTCTTTTGGAAACTCAGCGAACTGATTATTACGATAAAATCTGGGAAGTTCGCAGGAACTATACACTTTATTTTTAAAGGTAGTCGGTTTCGATCTTACGAAAGACAATTTCCTGTGGAGGGAAACAGGTTCAGTTGCACTGGTACCATTGCAAAGCTGCGAATATGGCTGATCATGAGTGGTACGGTCTGATGAATCAATATTCGCATAGCTTCCTACAACAAAAACCGTGTTTATCGTTCGAAAACTCCAAATATTGGCGGTTCCGTCTTGATTTGGACATATTTACCATAGTACTGAACTATTTTTATCAGTTGTTCTCGGAGCCCATGTTAGGCCATCTCCTTACGGATAATATTTCGTAAGCTGTTTGGATTATTTTGGTCAACCCCTGCACATTGCGCAGTTGAGAGTGCAGTATCCAATGTGGTGGACAATAATTGTTACTTGATTTTCGCCAATTTACGTGTCAATATCGCTTTTTTCTTCTTGTGCAGTTGCACAGAAGAGGCTAAGAAACTGGTAGACCTGCTTAATAGGGCGTAGGGCACCTGCGAGCACAAAGAACTGCCGCAACACGGCGTGGCATGGACTAACTAATGTCTACATCAGTCTACATCTACATGGGATACTCTGCAAATCACATTTAAGTGCCTGGCAGAGAGTTCATCGAACCACCGTTATACTGTTTATCTCCAATTCCATTCTAGAATAGTGCACGGGAAGAAAGAACACCTGTACTCCCGTTCGAGCTCTTATTTCTCGTATTTATTCTGATGATCTTATCTATCTATATAAGAGGGAGACAACAATATATTTCTGCATTTGGAGGAAAATGTTGGCGATTAGAGTTTCGTAAGTACCCCAAGCCGCAGCGACAAGCGCCGTTGTTGTAATGATTCCCATCCCAGGTCCTGTATCATTACCGTGACGCTGTCTGCTTTGTATCGTGCTGCCGTTCTTTGGACTCTTTCGATGTCCTCCGTCAAACCCACCTGATAAGGATCCTACACTGGCCAGCAATACTCCAAAATCGGACGGACAAGCTTAGTGTATGCAGTTTCTTTAGTAGTTCTGTTGCATCTTTTAAGAGTTCTGCCAATAAAACGCAGTCTCTGGATCGCCTTTCCCACGACGTTATCTACGTGTTCTTTCCAGTTTAAGTCTGAAGTAATAGTAAATTCTATGTATTTAGTGGAGTTTACGGCCTTTACTTTTGATTGATTTATCTTGTAAAAAAAATTTTAACGAATTTCTTTTCGTACTCATGTGGGCGACTTCACATTTCTCATTATTTAGAGTCAATTGTCAATTTTTACACCATATTGTTGTCTTTTTTAGGTCGTTCTGAAGTTGGTTTTTATCTTCAGATGATTTTTTACTTGGCAGTAAATGACGGCGTCATCTGCAAACAGCCTAAGAGAGCTGCTTAGATTTTTTCCCAAATCGTTTATGTAAAGAAAGAACAGCAAAGGATCAATAACACTACCCTGTGGAACGCTCGATATCACCTCTGTTTTAGTCAATGCCTTACCATCGATTACTACCTAGTGTGTTGTCTCTGACAGAAAACCCCTATCCAAACGCAAATTTGGGGCAATATACCATAACCACGCAGTTTGATTAAAAGCCGTTTGTGAGGTACGGTATTAAAAGCCTCCTGGGAATCTAGAAATTCGGAATCAATTTGAGATCCCTTCTCGATTGCACGCTTCCTGTGAGTAAAGAGCTAGTTGTGTTTCGTATGAACGATATTTTCAAATTATAAACTTCCGGGCTCATAAGCCGTGGTCGATTTATAAAACTTTCCCCTAACGTTTCATCTTCGGGCTGCGGAAGACATCTTCAGAGGTTCGCCACTCTACCTCTGAAGATGTCTTCCGCAGCCGAAGATGAAACGTTAGGGGAAAGTTTTATAAATCGACCACGGCTTATGAGCCCGGAAGTTTTAAATGAAGTTGACGCCGGTCGTGAAAGTTTACATTGTATGATGTGTTGATCTTGGGTCAATAAATCATTCTGTTCGAGATAATTCATAATATTTGAATACAGCATATGTTCCAAAACCCTGCTGCAAATTGACGTCAATGAAACAGGCATGTAGTTTAGTGTGTTACTCCTATTGCCTTTCTTATATATAGGTGTGATCTGTGCAACTTTCCAGTCTTTTGGTACATATCCTTCTTTGAGCGAGCGGTTGCATAATCGAATAGAAATCTAATGGGTATAGAATCCGGACCAGAATACTTGTTCTTGTTAAGTGATTTATGTTGCTTCACTACTCCGAGGATATCTACTGCAATAATGTGTATGTGTGTGGAGTTTGGTCGCCAATAGAGTCGTCTAAACTCAGAGGAGTGTTCCTGGAACCACCCTCCCTGTAATAATTCTGGACGTGTGGGGTGTCGCATTGTCCTACTGGAATTTCCCAAGTCTGTTGGAATGCTCAGTGGACATGAATGGATGCTGCGGATCACCGAGGACGCAAGTATAGTGGATGTTCAACTTGCACCACCCTCTTTTTTGACAGGAACTGTTTGACGTTTAAGTTTGTTTGTAGACGAGCGTTGTTGTTAACAAAAAAACAAGGAACTTTATTGTACGTCTTGGGTCCAACCCTGCGTAGACTTTGCATGACACGGGTCGAAATTTCAATTTCCCTTGCAGCGTTCAACGACATGCCTGCAGGTAGAAAGTCCTTGTGGATAATGCCTTGACTGTTGGAAAAGGAGATGAGCATCGTTTGGATGCGTGATTTTTCTGATCAGACTTTTTCCGATGAGATGATGTCGGAGAACGCCGTTCCATGCTTTGCCCTTTCGTTTTAAGGTCGTAACGGATACACCAGATTCCATCATCAGTGACAATACCATTCAAGAAATTGGGTGTCATATTCCGTTTCGAAAAAAATCCTGTTGGGAATGTGCCTGCTTCTGATCGTCAGTCATGTGATTACTTAAAGATTTGTCACATGGATTCACAGTTAATTCGCAGTTCATCCTCTGTCATGCGCACAGTTAATCGACGATCTCTCGTGATTAATGTTCTCACTTTCTCAATGTTTTCGTCACTGACGGTGGTCGCCGGTCGTCCGCTACTGGAATTTTCATAAACACCTCCCGGCCTCCTCGAAAACGGGCCAACCACTCTGACACACACTTCATGGCAGTGCTTGATCCGCACAAACACGTACCAGCATCGCATGCGTTTCTTTGTGTGTCTTGGCAATCTTAAAACACAACTTTAAATTGATCCTTGGCTCATTGATTGTCCTTTTCTCAGTCCAGAACTAACTATCAAGCACTTGACCCAACGGGTCTAACCAAGGAGGTTATAAGAAGAGGGACGTGGCACTCCTATTTCAAAGCTTAGCTGTCGATTGAAGCGTGTCTGGCATCTTGCGGAAATATCTTTTCAGATTGAAGCACTTTGTGGTTCTTGCCAGCTTTCATACATTTAAACGACTGCCATTTCTGAATACATACTTGATATAGTATACCTTTATCGACAGATACACACCTGCCAGATAGCTGAACTGTGATTTATTAATTCAAAATCTAATTCAATAAATATGACATATCGGGATAATACCCAAATACTTTACAAGAACTGAAACTGTGAGCTGTAGTAATTCACAGGAAATGCAGAACAAGATTTTTCCAATAATTACAGATCCAAGCTATATCATTTTAGCAAATGATTACTGAAGAGACGATTTTTATGTTGAATTTATATAATGTATACAGGGTGAATCACCTAATACTTGCACCGCAAATGTTACGGAAACAGAAAGAGCGATTGATGTGCGGTTTTCACAGAATGGAGTGGTAGTCAGGGGCTCGTATTGTTATCCAACAAATATATTGTAAAAATGTGTATTTTTTATGCAAACATACAATTTGTCAAATGGAACAATGGTTATTTCTATCATACACTGGAATTTTTGACATTTTTATCACGTTTAGTTTGGCAGCTACAACCGTTCAGAGTTTCGTGGGCGGAGACTGCGACAGCGTAGCTGACTGGCCGAGTGGCTAGCCCCTGGGGTACGGCCCACTGTCTCATGACCACCACCCAGTCATCTACGCTGTCATAACCTTCACCCCCAAAACTTCGAACGGTTCTAGCTGCCAAACTAAAGGCGATAAAAATATAATTCAAAATTCTTTGTTGACAGCTGGTGTAAAAAATTCCAGTGTATGATAGAAACAACGATAGTCCCATTTGAAAAATTGTATGTTTGCATAAAAAAATACACTTTCTAAGTAATATTACAATCGTGGACTCACTCTGAAGATGGCCGGACGATACGCGGCCGAAATATTAGTGGAAGACGTAGAATTTGCACGGCTGCACGCCCGAAATTTGTTGGATTACTCCTTACGCCGTGAAAAGTTGAATATGCACAATATTACAATCGGTTTGTTGACTAAAAATACGAGCCCCGACTACCAATCCATTTTGTGAAAACCGCACATCAATCGCACTTTCCGTTTCCGCAATATTCGCTGTGCAAGTGTTAGGTGATTCACCCTGTATAAGCTTCCACTTCATTAAATATTCATACTAAAATTCTGTAAAACCGGTTCTTTGAAACGTCAAGGGAACCTATACCTCTTAAAAAAGAAAGTTAGAAGTCATATAGGGGAAAACACCAAAACATGTAACAAGTATTAATTTAGCAACAAAATTTGTCTTCTTCTGCTCGCACATCCATAGGTAGTACAGGTAACCGATCTTTTATTTTAAACAATGTTCCTATTTCGACTAAGAATGCAATGAACACATACTCTTGACCACAAATGTTATAGACTCCGCAATATGGCGACAATGGCTTCACCATATTCTAACCTCCTCGGGTCTAACACGGAGAACAAACTCGATACTCAACTGAACTACGCAGGGAGCAGGTTGCCAACACCGACCACTAGATAGGTGTGGCGCTGTGTTTCGCCTGATCGGCCGTTCGAATTTTATTGTCATAGCTAGTATTTGAAAATGTTGATTGGAATAAACTCTTTCAAGTTCTGAAGCAAGCAGGAGTAAAATATAAAGAGCGTAAGGTTATTTACAACTTGTACAGAAACCAGACAGCGGTTGTCAGAATTGAAGGGCATGAAAGGTGTGCAGTGGTTGGGAAGGGAGTAAGACAGGGTTGCAGCTTCTCCAATGTTATTCAGTTTAAATGCAAACGTAAACTTCCGCGGCCGTTGTCACTTTCAATAAAATTCTTCCGGGCATGAGACCGCGTCGTCATCATATAAACTCTACCGACTTTTCGGCCACTGTTGCAGGCGCCCTTCATCAAGGTCTGACAGATGAAGGCCGCCTGCAACAGTGGCCGAAACGTCGGTAGAGTTTATATAATGACGACGCGGTCTCATGCCCGGAAGAATTTTATTGAAAGTTATTCAGTTTGTACATTGAGCAAGCTATAAAGGAAAGCAAGGAGAAATTTGGAGAAGGAATTAAAGTTCAGGGTGAAGAATTGAAAACATTGCGTTTTGTCGACGACATAGTAATTCTGTCAGAGACATCAAAGGACCTGGAAGAGCAGTTGAACGGAATGGACAGTGTGCTGTAATGTGCATATAAGATGAACAAGAACAAAACAAGGGTAATGGAGTGCAGTCTAAGAAAATCAGGTGATGCTGAAGGAATTAGATTAGGTAACGAAACAATGAAGGAAGTAGACGAAATTAGTTACTTCATCAGTAAAATAATAAATGATGGTCGCAGTACAGAGGATATAAAATGCAGAATGGCAATGGGTAGAAAAGCCTTCTTGAAAAAGAGAAATTTGTTAACATCGAATATTGCCTCAAGCCTAAGGAAGTCTTTTCTGAAGGCATTTGTGTGGAGTGTTGCCTTGTATGGGAGTGAAACACGGAGGATAAACAGTGCGGACAGGAAGAGGATAGAGGCTTCGAAATGTGGTGCTACAGAAGAATGCTGAACATTAGATGAGTGGATCGCGTAACTAATGAGGAGGTACTGAACAGAATTGGGGAGAAAAGGAATTTTTGGCATACCTTGACTAAAAGAAAGAGGAAGATGTTGTTGTTTGTTAAGCTTATGGGACTTAACTACGGGGTCATCAGTCCCTAAACTTACAAACTACTTATGAACTACTTACAAACTAGGACGGCACAAATATCCATGCCCGAGGGGGGATTCGAACCCCCGACCGTAGTGGCCGTGCTGACCGTGACTGGAGCGCCGCAGTCACCTCGGCCACCGCGGCCGGCAAAGAGGAAGACCAAGAGGTGGATACAGTAAGCAGATTCGAACAGATGTAGGTTGCCGTTTTTTTTTTGTGGAGTTGAAGAGGCTTGCTCAGGGTAGTGTATTGTGGAGAGCTGCATCAAACCAGTTTCCGGACAGAAGACCACAACAACAACAACAACAGCTAGTATTTTAGCGTTGTGGAGCTCTCGCCATACTGTTTTTCTCCAAACGAAACTTTGCACCGTGTAAATTTATACCCATGACGAAATGTCTGGCCAGCCTACGCTTTGGACAAATGTGGAAGTGAATCAGCAGTCCACTGACAGCTGTACTCCAGCCAAACTTTTACGAACCGGGCATACCGGTACCACGACGAGAGAAATGTGATGCGATCTTTGGATAATATGTAGAAAATTTGGTAACATGTACTTAGTTTTGTCACACGTGTGTGAATTAAAGTTTTTTTGTGATCACCCATAACTATTTCATGCAGCGACTGTTGCCAAATTTGCGTGTTGCGCAGCGATGTGGCGTGGGATCGGTGGTATTTTTGTCCGTCCGGATGCATCCGGCTCGTTCTGGAGCAGGTGGCTCGCCAGGGAATCCCCCGTCCCCGCCTCTCGTCCTTGCCGGACCCCTCCACAACACGACAGCGCGCGGCGCACATCTCGAGACGCAAACAAATGCTGCGCCGCAGTCTCCCGGCTCCACAGACGGCTGTCACTACAAGTATACACAAGCGCGGACTCGTGTAGTTGCTGCTCCCTCTGCCCCTACAGCAGTCTGCTTAAGGCATCTCTACTGCCATATAAACACTAAGACCGACCGAATATTTCGATTTCGTTAATTAAAAATGCTTGCTTGTATAGTTTATGGGACTTAACTACGGGGTCATCAGTCCCTAAACTTACATACTACTTATTAACTAGCTACAACTAAGGTCGGCACAAATATCCATGCCCGAGGGGGGATTCGAACCCCCGTTAATTAAAACTTCCGGGCTAAGTTGCCGTGGTTCATCGATCAAACTTCTTACTCCCGACGTTTCGTTGCCTACTGCGGGCAACACCTTCAAGGGTGAGTCGACGACTGCCTACTAGGCTTCGCTTCTCCTTGGCGGGCCTCGACATGGCCCATCTGAGTGGAGGTCAAGCAAGTAGTTGCTGTGCCTCTTCATACCTTGCTGTTTGGTTTGTGTTTCTTCCTGGCGTGTTGATTCGTCTTAGACCTATTGGAAAAACAGAGATGGATCTATTGTCCGCTAGTTTTTACTAGCGAGAACTCTGCCTGAGCTGCAGGAATATGATGTCGTCCCGGCCTCCCATTTCTCACCCAGTTCACATAGTCTACCGCGAGGTACATGCAGGTAACCCATTGAGATAAGGAGAAGATGGGCTGGGAATTTATGAGCTTAAACTCTTTGGCACTTATGATTACCAAGAGGAAATCACGCTCACTGGGGTCCAGCGTATGTGGACGGTAGGGATCGGTTAGTTTTTCGGAAGGGGGAAGGAAGGGATAGGTATTATTGTGGTGAGGATAGGAGTCGTCCCTTAGAGAGGAGGCGATCTTCTTTAGGACCTTCTGGACGCTGTACTTGTCAGGCATTGGCCTACTAGGCGCTGGAGGTCCTGCTTATATAGAGGGCATAGATGGCGCCACCACTCGTAACGTGCTGCCGACTATGAAGCTGTCTTTGACCGACGTCATCTCTCTCGATTACAGGTAATCGATTGTCATAGCTTTGGTTCAAAGTTGACCGCCAAATCTTCTATAATTTCAAACCTTCTTCATTCCTGTTAAAATTATTGTGCTGTTTCTGTATTTCTATAGCTTCTCTGCACACGCGTGTGTAAAAATGCAACGTCCTGGCTAGCACGCTCGTTTCACTAAATTTTATTTAAGGAACTCGTTGTTCGATGGGGCGATCTATAATTGTTTAATAATGATTTGCAGCCAAGATCGCATTTTTCATTTATCATGTTACCAGTTTCGGCGTGTTCGACGCCATCTTCAGACCTGTCGTATTTTACATAACTTCACAACATTTTTACGTACTAAAAGAGTATATCCAGGTTGAGACGTCACCAAACAAAATTTCTAGTCACAAATAAAATATATACATCCATCGGCGGCACTGTTATTACACTGTATATATTCGACTTCAATTAATATTGAACTTAGACTTTGAAGTACCTCGCTTCAGAACCATTATAAGATGGATGTATATATTTTATTTGTGACTAGAAATTTTATGTTTGGTGACGCCTCAACCTGGATGTATTCTTTTAGTATGTAAAAAATGTTGTGAAGTTATGTAAAATACGACAGGTCTGAAGATGGCGTCGAGCACGCCGAAACCGGTAACATAATAAATGAAAAATGCGATCTTGGCTGCAAAAATTTTATTTCATGGTCACCACGTGTAAAAACATGCTCTGCCACAGCTGACTTGTCTGTGTGACCCAGACGACAATTCTTTTTATGTTCCAATATGCGAGTGTTAACACTCCTTTTTGTTGTTCCTATATACACCACGCCACAGGTACAGGGAATTTTATACACACCAGGCGTTGCCAGGGGATGACGTGCGTCTTTCACCGATCGTAAGCATTCGCTAATTTTCTTGGTAGGTCTAAAGACGGTCTGCACTTGAAACCTGGCCAAAACTTCCCCAATACGGTCCGTAATTTTGTGAATGAAAAGAAGAAAAACTTTGCCGGCCGACAGTTGTTGTTGTGACTTGTTTTCAGACACTTTTCTTCTCGGATGGAGAGCTCGATCTATCTCTTTAACGGTGTATCCATTTTTCTTGAACGCTGTTCGCAAATGGCTTAATTCATCTCTCAGATAAAAAGACTCACAGATATTATTAGCTCGATGATAATGATGATGATGATTGGCGTTTTAGGGCGCTCAACAGCGAGGTTATCAGCGCCCGTATTAGCTCGATCCACCAATGTTTTAATGACACACATCTCTTGCCTGGAAATACAGAAACACCTCAATAATTTTAACAGGAACGAAGAAGGTTTGAAACAAGATTTGGCGGTCAACTTTGAACAAAAAATATGACAATCATTACCTGTAATGGAGAGAGATGACGCTGGTAAAAGATAGCTTCATAGCCGTCAGCACGTGACAAGTGGTGGCGCCATCTATGCCCTCTATATAAGCAGGACCTTCAGCGCCTAGTAGACAGTCGTCGACTAACCCTTGAAGATGTTGCCCGCAGTAGCCAACGAAACGTCGGGAGTAAGAAGTTTTATTGATGGACCACGGCAACTTAGCCCGGAAGTTTTAATTAATGAAGATGCCGACCATGAAAGCCTACATTATATGATTTCCATTTCAGTTACTTTATGAAGTCCGATCGCGTTCTGGATGGATTCAGTCGACTATAACGCTTTACCTCCGTTGACGGTGCGCCGTTTAACTGCTAGTAGTCTGTCCTCCTGCGAATCTTACCTTTAGTGATGTACTATGTTAGTAACAATTTAACTTAATACGTATTGTACGTAATGGGACGCGTTATGCTGTAAAGTTTTTATTAATGAGTTTCCTTGAAAACGAACAGCTTTTTTTTTTTAATAACTAATATTGGTTTAGGAAACATTGATCATGTGGTACACACATTTTCCTGTTCAGTTTGCGTAAATTTATACTGATAACAATCATACTGTTAGTCGGAACTGTGACTTTATTTTTCGAAATACAATCAGTGCTGCTTGAAGCTCGTATGTATTCTGAAATGCCATAAAGGAGATATGTAAAATTGCTTATCGATTGCAAAAAACGGAAGTGAAGATGGCAACATAACGCTATCACTCTCAAAATCAAAATCGTATAGACTAATTATGGAAGTAAAATCAAAATGTTCAAATGTTTGTAAATCTATCGGACCAAACTGCGCGGTTATCAGTCCGTAGCTTACAAACTACTTAAACCTAGATAAACTAACCTAAGGACAACGCACCGCGCGCCCCACAGCAAGACGCTTTAGACCGCTCGGCTACTCCACCGCGGCAAACAAGTGATTACTTTCTGCGTATTTTCTATCGTGGTAGTCATGTTGAGGCTCTCACATTTCATAGTATCTATTTTGCATGTTTACTGTGTACGTAAAGACTAAAGATTGTCTTCCTACAAGAAGGTATGCAGGCTGTGGAATGTGTGGTAGTCTCGTTAATTCGAGGTAAACGGGGCCAGGATCGAACTGAACTATCGAAATATACATGTGAAAAAGAAGAAAATCGACCTTGAAAAGAATACACGTGTAAATAATAAAATCTTTTTTTTTAAACAAAGTTTTTAAATAGTCATTTACATTGGCAGACTATAGATACTAAAGTCTTTTCACTCTTTATTTCGCGTTATAATGGTGGAGTGCTTTTTCTGTGAAGCTGGAATGTACCCAAAGTTGTTTTGTTTTATGGCGCTCGTATTTATGGTAAACTAATAATTCCGATACTCGAAATATCGAGACTCCACTGTATCGAGTTCTATGTAATTATTGTCTAACTTCCTTTAATTTTTCTTTCTTAGGTAGAAAATATCAAAACAAGGAGAAAAGAATCAAATTTGCAAGTACCGATACTTAAATAAAAGTAGCGGAGTGTGCGCTGATATGAAACTTCCTGGCAGATTAAAATTGTGTGCCGGAAACGGGACTCGAATCTTGGAACTTTGCCTTTCGCTAGCGAGCGCTGTACTGACTGAGCTATCCCGACACGACTCACGATGCCGCCTCACAACTTTACTTCCGCCAGTACCTCGCCTCTTAATTTCCAAACTTCACAGAAGCTCTCCTACGAACCATGCAAGACTAGCACTCCTGGAAGAAAGGATATGGTGGAGACATGGCTTAGGCACAGCCTAAGGGTTGTTTGCAGAATGAAACTTTTCACTCTGCAGCGGAGTGTGTGCTGATCGCGAACAGACTTAACACCAATCGCTCACGCAGAGGCGAGAAAACACAGTTGCACATATTAACTAAAAAACGAGATAATACATCTTGGAAGTAGAATAAAAGTAAACACATGACCAAATGTACAAACACATAAAATAAACACTACAAATCCACACATGTTAAACAATACTAAGTTAATAAAGTGAGATCTAAGGTATTAGTAACTTACAATGTAACCTAATCTTACCACAACCATGCTGCAAAATTAAGAATGAATGCAGGAAAATCAGTGTTTCCCGTCCTATCGCTGTTAGACAGTCATGTGTCCTCATTGTACACGTTAAGCGGACAGTTCCTTGACATTGAGCTTGCCCTCTTCAACTCCTTCAATTTTTTTTTTTTTATTTTTTATTTCCTCACATATTTTTCTGGTTCTGAATGTGATTCTGGCCTCTTCCACAGATCACGCTCGGTCTTTTAAGTTACAAAATTACCCTGCAAAACCTATCTGAAAAAAATGCAAGTTGGTTCTATTAATAAGCTAGGGTGTATATTGTCAATGAAATGTAGATGAACCCCTTCGTTCATGCTCTACCGCGACCGTCTACCGGTCGAATCGCACACCTCCTGTTATTCAAACGGACAATCCCTAGACAAAATTATCTAGACCCCTAAGCATCAACGCCACAGTGCATCGATGTGCAACTAAAAATCCTATGAATTACGGTGTTGGCGCCTACCATGGCGTCTTATTAACATGCTATCTAACAGGGAAAATGGCCAATAAAAAATCTACAGTAAAGGAGACAACTCAAGCACTCGATAGACAAGGCTAGCCTCACGCAGATGAAGAAGAGCACACACACTTCAAACGACAAATAGGGACATACATTGCATAAGCAAGATATACACAATAAAATACTTAACATGGCCCAAACAACTTACTTAAACATGGCCCAAACAACTTACTTAAAATGGTGCAGTATCAATCCTCACGATGGAAACAAAAGATAAAAACATGGACAAAAAAGGGACTATGTGAGGTGGGAAGCCTTATAGCTAACAGAGACACTTGGATATGTCACACTAATAATGGTGTGGAACTGGCAAGTTGCTGTTAACCATGCCAATAGCGGGCGCTTCTTATAGTACACAAAACACGCAAAAGACGCGTTGTGGCCAAATGAAATCGCACAACAAACACATACATATACAATGGACACCTATAAAAAAATACACTATTAAAAATACACTTAAAGGAAAACTGCAAAAGGCATACAAAATACAGCATAAATTTACAAACACTGAAACTACCCTGAACCATGAGTGAAACAATAATAAATGAATAAAATCAAATTCTTAAACATGGCTGTACAGCAAAGGTAGTTCACAGTAGTAGAAGTAACAGACAACCAGTTACAAATTAAAGTTTAATAAACTTTAGGCAATACTCCTTTTTCTTACAGTAATAAATTCATTTTTATTCCATTCTTAGGCAACATTATAGGACCAGACGCTTTCTAATAATTAATTTCAACTGCAGTCTCTCATTTTTACAGATAACAGATTGAAGAGACGCCTTCCACATAATGTCAGAAACACTGCAGATAAAGTTATTTAATTGTGGCGTTTATGAACTAATCTGTAACGACTGTCCCTGTTGTTATATTGGCCAAACAGGCAGAGTAGTGAAGGTAAGATATAGAGAACATATGTTGGGGAAGAACGGAGAAAATATACGTAACTTCACATTCGCTGAACACCTTTTTATTGCTGACCATACGCCGAAAAAGTTAGAATACACTTTGGCTTTACGTAGAGAAGACAAGGGGCGAAAATTCCTCTTTGGGAGGAGTTGGAGATTTTTAAACAATCTAGAGGTGGTAACACATTAAATGATCATCTCCATCTCGCGTGCAGACAGTTTTTCGAAAGCTTTAAACCAATATTCTCAAGAAAAAAAAAAAAAAAAAAAAAAAAAAAAAAAAAGGTCAACGGTAACCTCTGGTGGTGTCATTTCCTCAAAATTCTATTTCATTTTAAGCTTCCGTGGGTTTCCAATTTTATAATTTGTATTAACATGAGCCGGCCGCAGTGGCCAAGCGGTTTACAGCGTGTCAGTCATGGTCTACACGGCCGCTGCGGTCGTGGGTTCGAATCCCCCCTCGGGCATGGATGTTTGTGCCGTATTTAGTATATGACCCCTAGGTTAAGTCCCATAAGCTCTACAAAGATTTGAAAATTTTGTATTGACTATTGACGCTGTGCACGCTCATGCGCCACTTCCATGTTTACCTGGCGTCCACGTCTTGCTCAGACTGTCAATCCTCGGTTAGCAAAAAAAAATGTTCAAATATTTGTACAACTTATGGGACTTAACTACGGGGTCATCAGTCCCTAAGCTTACAAACTACTTACGAACTGAAACTTCCTGGTAGATTAAAATTGTGTGCCGGAACCGGGACTTGAACCTGGGACCTTTGCCTTTCGCGGGCAAGCGCACTACCGACTGTGCTATCCCGACACGACTCACGATGCCGCCTCACAACTTTACTTCCGCCAGTACCTCGTCTCCTACTTTCCAAACTTCATTCTACTTATGAACTAGCTACGACTAAAGACGGCATAAATATCCATGCCCGAGGGGGGATTCGAACCCCCCGCGGTTAGCACGCCGCGCAGTGTGCTATGTTACACAGCATATTTTATCATTTTGTATGTCTGACGTGCCTTTGTTTAAAGGGCTACATTATGTGTACACTGATTGACGTGTGTAAATTTTCCACAGTAATAATATCATGTAAGTACTTGTTTCCTGTAGACTAAATTTTTTTTTTGTAATTTTATAGGTAAACATTCAATGGTTTTTAATACGGTTTGTACAAAGATCTATTGTTACTTTATATTCACTATAGGTCCATGTATCTTTTGAAGAAGATTGATTTACATCAATCGAAACCGTGGTCAAGTTTATTAAACTTTAATTTGCAACTAGTTGGCTGTTACTTCTACTACAATGAAAACAAAATTTAACAAATTTGGGGCGGAAGAAAGATGTTGTGAATTGTCAGAATGGGTCTTATTTTGGAAAAAGATATACAGCATGATATCGTAAAAAGTTTGACTTTTGTAACAAGCTGTTCGTTGAGACTATTCTGGGGACCGTTTCACGAACTTAGTGATTTCTAATTCTTCCAGAAGTGAGAGTTTTTTTTTTTTCGTGCGGGGGCGGTGTGACGAATTTGCAATTTGCCTGGGGGGGTGGTGTGTTTGCTTCTCTTGAGATGCTCGGAAAAGGCCGAATTATTTTGGCAGCGCCTTTCTTAGTTAAAAGACGTTCTTGGAACCTAGTTTTGAAGGCTCGTCCTGTTCGCCAACGTATGATAAGGGGCACTGCAAACATTGTATTTTATAGACCACTGAGTGGCTAAAAGGGTCTTCACTGTGGTGAAAGCGATACTGGATCTTGTCATTGATCCTGAAGGCTACTAATTTTACTGTCATACTGCATTTTCATATCAAGACACTCTTTCCCCCTTGCCACCAAAAGAAAAATAAAGCCTATGTAGGATGACAAAAGAACAGTAGAGGCAAGTCTAATAGCTCGTGACAGGCCAGCACAAAGGGTTAAGAAGCCGAACTGGCTAAACACATTAAGAGTTTCAGTTCTCCGCCACTAAAACTTCGCTACTTCCATCGCCTCTAGAAACGGCCGTGAGTCACCGTAAATTCGCGGTAGCTTTGATCTCTCCTTCCGTTTTTAGACGCAGCTGTCACGGAGCGTTTAAAGTCTAAAGTCGTTCATGATGAGCTTATGAATCGCCGAGACCGCTGAGTAGGTGTTAAACTTGCGCCACTCGAGTGGGTCGTAGCCACACGTGCCCCGGTGGCTTGGCAGCACCCCAGAGGCTGCCTTTGACGGCGGCTCAGACGTCGCGGTGCATCGCAGCCAAGGGCGAAAGCGCCCGAAGTCTGGCTGCTGGGACCCGCTTGTCTCCGGATGAAATATGGAACTGCCGTTTCGCACCATTAGTTTAAAGGACGCCGTGCCACTCGTTAAGCGAAAGCGGCCGGTTGGACGGCGACAGTACTCGCACGTTCTGGTACTCCCTTCACGGATCCACCATTACGCACGACCTCGAGATTACGTTCAGGACCTTGCACTCAATTACCTGCCATGAAACTCGCAAATATACAGACACTGGTTTTGAAAATGACAGCTTTACGACTTCCATGCCCTTTAGGACGCAAATATTGCACGCCGGATTTAGCAGGTTTTTACTGACAAAGGAAAACGGTGTGTCGGACCGCGATTCGAACCCGGACGTCTATATTCGTATACAAGGCTATTACAAATAGAATTTCTTTCTTACTCCACCAAACATCGGAGAAGTGTTGTGTCTCAGTATTTAGCACAATACACTTTGCCAATTATATATACACATGTGGTGTCTGTTCCGAAAGCCTTTCTAGGCAGTTGCGCTGACCCCTACACCATTGGGGACACAGTGATCACCGCACCTGCAAGGACTACCAAAGCACGCCTCCCATCATATACAAATTCCCAGCTTCACCCTGCCCACAGTACTCAAACTCGTAGTTATGAAGGTAATTCCCGTAAGAGTAAGGGCTTCAAACTTGCCCACCCCTCCCCACTAACGATAGGATCATTGCCCGTCACCGGCATATTATATATATACATGTGGCGTCTGTTCCGAAAGAACAGACGTCACTTCTGATCCTGCAGTTGTTATTCTTTAATATTCACAGAATATATGACATCAACTGCGATTGGGCAAAGCTAAAAATGTGTACCCAGCTGGGATTCGAACCCGGGTATAGGCAATGATCCTATCGTTAGTGGGGAGGGGTGGGCAACTTTGAAGCCCTTACTCTTACGGGAATTAGTTTGATAGCTACGAGTTTGAGTACTGTGGGCAGGTTGAAGCTGGGAATTTGTATCTGACGGGAGGCGTGCTTAGGTAGTCCTTGCAGGTGCGGTGATCACTGTGTCCCCAGTGGTGTAGGGGTCAGCGCAACTGCCTAGAAAGCAGCAGACCCGGGTTCGAATCCCGGCTGGGTACACATCTTCAGCTTTGCCCAATCGCAGTTGATGTCATATATTCAGTGAATATTTGCCAATTATGTTTACAAAGCTAACATAGTTGCATGGGATGCTTTATTTACAACAAGTACAGCAATAACATAAAGTGTAAACTTTCACGGCCGGATTTCCTTCAGGTAAAACTTCCGGGCTGAGCAGCCACGGTCCACGCGTTAAACCTCTTTTTCCTGACGTTTCGCCTCAATCTGCGGGCGACATGAACAACAGACTTTGCCGAGGTGGGATGGCTTGCGTGCCCCAACGATACAGATAGCCGTACCGTAGGTGCAACCACAGCGGAGTAGTATCTGTGGAGAGGCCAGACAAACGTGTGGTTCCTGAAGAGGGGCAGCAGCCTTTTCAGTAGTTACAGGGGCAACAGTCTGGATCATTGACTGAGCTGGCCTTGTAACATCAGCTAACGTGGCTTTGCCAAACAGTTACTGCGAACGGCTGAAAGCAAGGGGAAACTACAGTCGTTACTTTTCCCGAGGACATGCAGCTCTACTGCATGAATATACGATGATGGGTAAAATATTCCGGAGGTAAAATAGACCCCCTTTCGGATCTCCGGGCGGGGACTACTCAGGAGGATGTCGTCATCAAGAAAAACAAAACAGGCATTCTACGGGTCGGAGCGTGGAATGTTATAACACTTAATCGCTTAGGCAAGTTAGAAAATTTGAAAAGAGAAATGGATAGGTTAAAGTTAGATATGGTAGGGATTAATGAAGTTCGGTGGCAGGATGAACAGGATTTCTGGTCAGGTGAGTACAGGGTTATCAATACAAAATCAGTTGATGGGAACGCAGGAGTAGGTCTGATAATGAATAAGAAAATAGGAATGCGGGTAAGTTACTTTGAACAGCAAAGTGAATACATTATCGTAGTAAAGATAGACACGAAGCCAATACCGATCACAGTAGTGCAAGTTTATATGCCACGGCTGATGATGAAGGATATCGAAAAAATCTATGAGGAGATAAAAGAAATCATTCAGAAAGTTAAGGGAGACGAAAACTTGATTGTGATGGGGGACTGGAAATCGTTAGTAGGAAAGGGAAGGAAATGTAGTAGGTGAATATGGGCTGGGAAAAGTAATGAAAGAGGAGATCGCTTGGTAGAATTTGGCGCAGAGCACAATTTAATGATCACCAACACTTGGTTCAAACATTATGAAAGAAAGCTGTATACGTGGAAGAGACTAGGAGACACTGGAAGATACCAGATTGACTTTATAATGGTGAGAAATAGATTTAGAAACCAGGTTTTAAACAGTAAGACATATCCATGGGAACATATAGACTCTTATTGATTATGAATTGTAGATTAAAACTTAAGAAACTGCAGAAAGGTAGAAAAGTTGGGACCTGGACAAATTGAAGGAACCAGAGGTGGTTGAGAGTTTCAGAGGGAGCATTAGGCAAGGTTTGGCTGAAACGGGGAAAAGTAATACAATAGAAGAAGAATGGGTAGCTCTGAGAGATAGGGTAGTGAAGGCAGCAGCGATCATATAGCGGAAGGACAAGGCCTAATAGAAATCCCTGGATAACAAAGGATGAACTGAACTTAATTGATGAGAGGAGAAAATATAAAAATTCAGCAAGTGAAGCAGAAAAAAGGGAGTACAGATGTCTGAAAAATGACTGGCTAAGATGGACTGACTAAGCAGGAGTGGCTATAGGACAAACGCATAACCGTAGAAGAATGCATAACTAGTTTAAAGATAGATACCGCCTACAGCAAAACGAAAGAGATTTGGAGACAAGAAAAACAGCTGTATGAATATCAAGAACTCAGACGGTAAAACCAGTACTAAGCAAAGAGGGAAAAGAGGAACTGTGGAAGTTATATACAGAGGGCCTATACAGAAAAACAAAGGGAAGACGAAGTGGAGGAAGATGAGATAGGAGATATAATACTGCGAGAAGAATTTGACAGAGCGCTGAAGGACTTGAGTCGAAACAGCCCCCCTGGAGTAGATGCTATTCCGTCTGAACTGCTGATTTAGTTACGAGAGCCGGTCATGAAACAAAATGTTCAACCTGGTATGCAAGATGTATGAGACAGGGGAAATACCCTCCGACTTCAAGAAGAATATCGTAAATCCAATTCCAATGAAAGTAAGTGCAGACAAGTGTGAAAATTACAGAACTATCAGTTTAATAAATCATGGTTGCAAATACTAACACGAATTATTTACAGACGAATGGAAAAACTTGTGGAATGTGACCTTGGGGAAGATCAGTTTGGATTTAGGAGAAATGTAGGAACACGAGAGGCAATACTCACATTACGACGTATCTTAGAAGATAGGCTAAGGAAGGGCAAACCTACGGTTTTGACGTTTGTAGATCTGGAGAAAGCTTTTGACAATGTCGACTTCAATACACTCTTCCAAATTCTGAAGGTAGCAGAGGTAAAATATAGGGAGCGCAGAGTTATATTCAACCAGTACAAAAACCAGACAGGGCAAGAAAGGTGTGCAGAGGTTGTGAAGGGCGGACGACAGGGTTGTAGCCTTTCCCCAATGTTGTTCAACCTGTACATTGAGAAAACAGTGAAGGAATGGAAGGAGAGGGAATTAAAGTTCAGGGAGAAGAAATAAAATGTTTGCGGTTTGCGGATGACATAGTAATTTTGTCAGAGACTGCAAAGGATCTGGAAGAGCAATTGAATGGACAGTGTCTTGAAAGGAAGAGTAAAACGAAGGTAATGGAATGTAGTGCCAGAAAATCAGGCGATGCTGAAGGGATTAGATTAGGCATTGAAACGATAAAAGTATTAGATGAATTTTGTTATTTGGGTAGCAAGATAACTTCTGATGGCCGAAGAAGATATAAAATGCAGAATGGCTATGGGGAGGAAAGCGTTTCTAAAGAAGCGAAACTTGTTAATATCCAATATTAATTTAAATGTCAGGAAGTCCTTTCTGAAAGCATTTGTCTGGAGGTTAGCATTGTATGGCAGTGAAATGTGGTGCTACGGACAAAGGGAAAGATTAGATACGTAGATCACGTAACTAATGAGGAGGAGCTTAACCGAATTGGGGAGAAAAGAAATTTCTGGCATATCCTGACTAAGAGAAGGGATAGACTGTTAGGACACATTCTGAGACATCAAGGAATTTTCAACTTAGCATTAGAAGGAAGCATTTGGGGTAAAAATCGTAGAGGTAGACCGAGGGACGAATAAAGCAGATTCAAAAGGTTGTAGGTTGCCGAACGTATTCTCAGTTGAAGAGACTTGCACAGGACAGTGTAGCGTGGAGAGCTGCATAAAACCAGTCTGCGGACTGAAGACGACAACAACCATAACAATAACAATAGATTGTTAGGACACATTCTGAGACATCAAGGAATTTTCAACTTAGCATTAGAAGGAAGCATTTGGGGTAAAAATCGTAGAGGTAGACCGAGGGACGAATAAAGCAGATTCAAAAGGTTGTAGGTTGCCGAACGTGTTCTCAGTTGAAGAGACTTGCACAGGACAGTGTAGCGTGGAGAGCTGCATGAAACCAGTCTGCGGACTGAAGACGACAACAACAATAACAATAACAATAGATTGTTAGGACACATTCTGAGACATCAAGGAATTTTCAACTTAGCATTAGAAGGAAGCATTTGGGGTTAAAATCGTAGAGGTAGACCGAGGGACGAATAAAGCAGATTCAAAAGGTTGTAGGTTGCCGAACGTGTTCTCAGTTGAAGAGACTTGCACAGGACAGTGTAGCGTGGAGAGCTGCATGAAACCAGTCTGCGGACTGAAAACGACAACAACAATAACAATAACAATAGATTGTTAGGACACATTCTGAGACATCAAGGAATTTTCAACTTAGCATTAGAAGGAAGCATTTGGGGTAAAAATCGTAGAGGTAGACCGAGGGACGAATAAAGCAGATTCAAAAGGTTGTAGGTTGCCGAACGTATTCTCAGTTGAAGAGACTTGCACAGGACAGTGTAGCGTGGAGAGCTGCATGAAACCAGTCTGCGGACTGAAGATGACAACAACAATAACAATAACAATAGATTGTTAGGACACATTCTGAGACATCAAGGAATTTTCAACTTAGCATTAGAAGGAAGCATTTGGGGTTAAAATCGTAGAGGTAGACCGAGGGACGAATAAAGCAGATTCAAAAGGTTGTAGGTTGCCGAACGTATTCTCAGTTGAAGAGACTTGCACAGGACAGTGTAGCGTGGAGAGCTGCATGAAACCAGTCTGCGGACTGAAGACGACAACAACAATAACAATAACAATAGATTGTTAGGACACATTCTGAGACATCAAGGAATTTTCAACTTAGCATTAGAAGGAAGCATTTGGGGTTAAAATCGTAGAGGTAGACCGAGGGACGAATAAAGCAGATTCAAAAGGTTGTAGGTTGCCGAACGTATTCTCAGTTGAAGAGACTTGCACAGGACAGTGTAGCGTGGAGAGCTGCATGAAACCAGTCTGCGGACTGAAGACGACAACAACAATAACAATAACAATAGATTGTTAGGACACATTCTGAGACATCAAGGAATTTTCAACTTAGCATTAGAAGGAAGCATTTGGGGTAAAAATCGTAGAGGTAGACCGAGGGACGAATAAAGCAGATTCAAAAGGTTGTAGGTTGCCGAACGTGTTCTCAGTTGAAGAGACTTGCACAGGACAGTGTAGCGTGGAGAGCTGCATGAAACCAGTCTGCGGACTGAAGACGACAACAACAATAACAATAACAATAGATTGTTAGGACACATTCTGAGACATCAAGGAATTTTCAACTTAGCATTAGAAGGAAGCATTTGGGGTAAAAATCGTAGAGGTAGACCGAGGGACGAATAAAGCAGATTCAAAAGGTTGTAGGTTGCCGAACGTATTCTCAGTTGAGACTTGCACAGGACAGTGTAGCGTGGAGAGCTGCATGAAACAAGTCTGCGGACTGAAGACGACAACAACAATAACAATAACAATAGATTGTTAGGACACATTCTGAGACATCAAGGAATTTTCAACTTAGCATTAGAAGGAAGCATTTGGGGTTAAAATCGTAGAGGTAGACCGAGGGACGAATAAAGCAGATTCAAAAGGTTGTAGGTTGCCGAACGTATTCTCAGTTGAAGAGACTTGCACAGGACAGTGTAGCGTGGAGAGCTGCATGAAACCAGTCTGCGGACTGAAAACGACAACAACAATAACAATAACAATAGATTGTTAGGACACATTCTGAGACATCAAGGAATTTTCAACTTAGCATTAGAAGGAAGCATTTGGGGTAAAAATCGTAGAGGTAGACCGAGGGACGAATAATGCAGATTCAAAAGGTTGTAGGTTGCCGAACGTATTCTCAGTTGAGACTTGCACAGGACAGTGTAGCGTGGAGAGCTGCATGAAACAAGTCTGCGGACTGAAGACGACAACAACAATAACAATAACAATAGATTGTTAGGACACATTTTGAGACATCAAGGAATTTTCAACTTAGCATTAGAAGGAAGTATTTGGGGTTAAAATCGTAGAGGTAGACCGAGGGACGAATAAAGCAGATTCTAAAGGTTGTAGGTTGCCGAACGTATTCTCAGTTGAAGAGACTTGCACAGGACAGTGTAGCGTGGAGAGCTGCATGAAACCAGTCTGCGGACTGAAGACGACAACAATAATAACAATAACAATAGATTGTTAGGACACATTCTGAGACATCAAGAAATTTTCAACTTAGCATTAGAAGGAAGCATTTGGGGTAAAAATCGTAGAGGTAGACCGAGGGACGAATAAAGCAGATTCAAAAGGTTGTAGGTTGCCGAACGTGTTCTCAGTTGAAAAGACTTGCACAGGACAGTGTAGCGTGGAGCGCTGCATGAAACCAGTCTACGGACTGAAGACGACAACAACAATAACAATAACAATAGATGGTTAGGACACATTCTGAGACACCAAGGAATTTTCAACTTAGCATTACAAGGAAGCATTTGGGGTAAAAATCGTAGAGGTAGACCGAGGGACGAATAAAGCAGATTCAAAAGGTTGTAGGTTGCCGAACGTATTCTCAGTTGAAGAGACTTGTACAGGACAGTGTAGCGTGGAGAGCTGCATGAAACCAGTCTGCGGACTGAAGACGACAACAACAATAACAATAACAATAGATTGTTAGGACACATTCTGAGACATCAAGGAATTTTCAACTTAGCATTAGAAGGAAGCATTTGGGGTAAAAATCGTAGAGGTAGACCGAGGGACGAATAAAGCAGATTCAAAAGGTTGTAGGTTGCCGAACGTATTCTCAGTTGAGGAGACTTGCACAGGACAGTGTAGTGTGGAGAGCTGCATGAAACCAGTCTGCAGACTGAAGACGACAACAACAATAACAATAACAATAGATTGTTAGGACACATTCTGAGACATCAAGGAATTTTCAACTTAGCATTAGAAGGAAGCATTTGGGGTAAAAATCGTAGAGGTAGACCGAGGGACGAATAAAGCAGATTCAAAAGGTTGTAGGTTGCCGAACGTGTTCTCAGTTGAAGAGACTTGCACAGGACAGTGTAGCGTGGAGAGCTGCATGAAACCAGTCTGCGGACTGAAGACGACAACAACAATAACAATAACAATAGATGGTTAGGACACATTCTGAGACACCAAGGAATTTTCAACTTAGCATTACAAGGAAGCATTTGGGGTAAAAATCGTAGAGGTAGACCGAGGGACGAATAAAGCAGATTCAAAAGGTTGTAGGTTGCCAAACGTATTCTCAGTTGAAGAGACTTGCACAGGACAGTGTAGCGTGGAGAGCTGCATGAAACCAGTCTGCGGACTGAAGACGACAACAACAATAACAATAGATTGTTAGGACACATTCTGAGACATCAAGGAATTCTCATCTTAGCATTAGAAGGAAGCATTTGGGGTAAAAATCGTAGAGGTAGACCGAGGGACGAATAAAGCAGATTCAAAAGGTTGTAGGTTGCCGAACGTATTCTCAGTTGAAGAGACTTGCACAGGACAGTGTAGCGTGGAGAGCTGCATGAAACCAGTCTGCAGGCTGAAGACGACAACAACAATAACAATAACAATAGGTTGTTAGGACACATTCTGAGACATCAAGGAATTTTCAACTTAGCATTAGAAGGAAGCATTTGGGGTAAAAATCGTACAGGTAGACCGAGGTACGAATAAAGCAGATTCAAAAGGTTGTAGGTTGCCGAACGTGTTCACAGTTAAAAGACTTGCACAGGACAGTGTAGTGTGGAGAGCTGCATGAAACCAGTCTGCGGACTGAAGACGACAACAACAATAACAATAACAATAGATTGTTAGGACACATTCTGAGACATCAAGGAATTTTCAACTTAGCATTAGAAGGAAGCATTTGGGGTAAAAATCGTAGAGGTAGACCGAGGGACGAATAAAGCAGATTCAAAAGGTTGTAGGTTGCCGAACGTATTCTCAGTTGAAGAGACTTGCACAGGACAGTGTAGCGTAGGGAGCTGCATGAAACAAGTCTGCGGACTGAAGACGACAACAACAATAACAATAACAATAGATTGTTAGGACACATTCTGAGACATCAAGGAATTTTCAACTTAGCATTAGAAGGAAGCATTTGGGGTAAAAATCGTAGAGGTAGACCGAGGGACGAATAAAGCAGATTCAAAAGGTTGTAGGTTGCCGAACGTGTTCTCAGTTGAAGAGACTTGCACACGACAGTGTAGCGTGGAGAGCTGCATGAAACCAGTCTGCGGACTGAAGACGACAAAACACAATAACAATAACAATAGATTGTTAGGACACATTCTGAGACATCAAGGAATTTTCAACTTAGCATTAGAAGGAAGCATTTGGGGTAAAAATCGTAGAGGTAGACCGAGGGACGAATAAAGCAGATTCAAAATGTTGTAGGTTGCCGAACGTGTTCTCAGTTGAAGAGACTTGCACAGGACAGTGTAGCGTGGAGAGCTGCATGAAACCAGTCTCCGGACTGAAGAAGACAACCACAATAACAAATACAATAGATTGTTAGGACACATTCTGAGACATCAAGGAATTTTCAACTTAGCATTAGAAGGAAGCATTTGGGGTTAAAATCGTAGAGGTAGACCGAGGGACGAATAAAGCAGATTCAAAAGGTTGTAGGTTGCCGAACGTACTCTCAGTTGAAGAGACTTGCACAGGACAGTGTAGTGTGGAGAGCTGCATGAAACCAGTCTGCGGACTGAAGACGACAACAACAATAACAATAACAATAGATTGTTAGGACACATTCTGAGACATCAATGAATTTTCAACTTAGCATTAGAAGGAAGCATTTGGGGTAAAAATCGTAGAGGTAGACCGAGGGACGAATAAAGCAGATTCAAAAGGTTGTAGGTTGCCGAACGTACTCTCAGTTGAAGAGACTTGCACAGGACAGTGTAGTGTGGAGAGCTGCATGAAACCAGTCTGCGGACTGAAGACGACAACAACAATAACAATAACAATAGATTGTTAGGACACATTCTGAGACATCAAGGAATTTTCAACTTAGCATTAGAAGGAAGCATTTGGGGTAAAAATCGTAGAGGTAGTCCGAGGGACGAATAAAGCAGATTCAAAAGGTTGTAGGTTGCCGAACGTGTTCTCAGTTGAAGAGACTTGCACAGGACAGTGTAGCGTAGAGAGCTGCATGAAACAAATCTGCGGACTGAAGACGACAACAACAATAACAATAACAATAGATTGTTAGGACACATTCTGAGACATCAAGGAATTTTCAACTTAGCATTACAAGGAAGCATTTGGGGTTAAAATCGTAGAGGTAGACCGAGGGACGAATAAAGCAGATTCAAAAGGTTGTAGGTTGCCGAACGTGTTCTCAGTTGAAGAGACTTGCACAGGACAGTGTAGCGTGGAGAGCTGCATGAAACCAGTCTGCGGACTGAAGACGACAACAACAATAACAATAACAATAGATTGTTAGGACACATTCTGAGACATCAAGGAATTTTCAACTTAGCATTAGAAGGAAGCATTTGGGGTAAAAATCGTAGAGGTAGTCCGAGGGACGAATAAAGCAGATTCAAATGGTTGTAGGTTGCGGAACGTGTTCTCAGTTGAAGAGACTTGCACAGGACAGTGTAGCGTGGAGCGCTGCATGAAACCAGTCTGCGCACTGAAGACGACAACAACAATAACAATAACATTAGATGGTTAGGACACATTCTGAGACACCAAGGACTTTTCAACTTAGAATTACAAGGAAGCATTTGGGGTAAAAATCGTAGAGGTAGACCGAGGGACGAATAAAGCAGATTCAAAAGGTTGTAGGTTGCCGAACGTATTCTCAGTTGAAGAGACTTGCACAGGACAGTGTAGTGTGGAGAGCTGCATGAAACCAGTCTGCAGACTGAAGACGACAACAACAATAACAATAACAATAGATTGTTAGGACACATTCTGAGACATCAAGGAATTTTCAACTTAGCATTAGAAGGAAGCATTTGGGGTAAAAATCGTAGAGGTAGACCGAGGGACGAATAAAGCAGATTCAAAAGGTTGTAGGTTGCCGAACGTATTCTCAGTTGAGGAGACTTGCACAGGACAGTGTAGTGTGGAGAGCTGCATGAAACCAGTCTGCAGACTGAAGACGACAACAACAATAACAATAACAATAGATTGTTAGGACACATTCTGAGACATCAAGGAATTTTCAACTTAGCATTAGAAGGAAGCATTTGGGGTAAAAATCGTGGAGGTAGACCGAGGGACGAATAAAGCAGATTCAAAAGGTTGTAGGTTGCCGAACGTATTCTCAGTTGAAGAGACTTGCACAGGACAGTGTAGCGTAGAGAGCTGCATGAAACAAGTCTGCGGACTGAAGACGACAACAACAATAACAATAACAATAGATTGTTAGGACACATTCTGAGACATCAAGGAATTTTCAACTTAGCATTAGAAGGAAGCATTTGGGGTTAAAATCGTAGAGGTAGACCGAGGGACGAATAAAGCAGATTCAAAAGGTTGTAGGTTGCCGAACGTACTCTCAGTTGAAGAGACTTGCACAGGACAGTGTAGTGTGGAGAGCTGCATGAAACCAGTCTGCGGACTGAAGACGACAACAACAATAACAATAACAATAGATTGTTAGGACACATTCTGAGACATCAATGAATTTTCAACTTAGCATTAGAAGGAAGCATTTGGGGTAAAAATCGTAGAGGTAGACCGAGGGACGAATAAAGCAGATTCAAAAGGTTGTAGGTTGCCGAACGTGTTCTCAGTTGAAGAGACTTGCACAGGACAGTGTAGCGTGGAGAGCTGCATGAAACCAGTCTCCGGACTGAAGAAGACAACCACAATAACAAATACAATAGATTGTTAGGACACATTCTGAGACATCAAGGAATTTTCAACTTAGCATTACAAGGAAGCATTTGGGGTTAAAATCGTAGAGGTAGACCGAGGGACGAATAAAGCAGATTCAAAAGGTTGTAGGTTGCCGAACGTATTCTCAGTTGAGGAGACTTGCACAGGACAGTGTAGTGTGGAGAGCTGCATGAAACCAGTCTGCAGACTGAAGACGACAACAACAATAACAATAACAATAGATTGTTAGGACACATTCTGAGACATCAAGGAATTTTCAACTTAGCATTAGAAGGAAGCATTTGGGGTAAAAATCGTAGAGGTAGACCGAGGGACGAATAAAGCAGATTCAAAAGGTTGTAGGTTGCCGAACGTGTTCTCAGTTGAAGAGACTTGCACAGGACAGTGTAGCGTGGAGAGCTGCATGAAACCAGTCTGAGGACTGAAGACGACAACAACAATAAAAATAACAATAGATGGTTAGGACACATTCTGAGACACCAAGGAATTTTCAACTTAGCATTATAAGGAAGCATTTGGGGTAAAAATCGTAGAGGTAGACCGAGGGACGAATAAAGCAGATTCAAAAGGTTGTAGGATGCCGAACGTATTCTCATTGAAGAGACTTGCACAGGACAGTGTAGTGTGGAGAGCTGCATGAAACCAGTCTGCGGACTGAAGACGACAACAACAATAACAATAACAATAGATTGTTAGGACACATTCTGAAACATCAAGGAATTTTCAACTTAGCATTACAAGGAAGCATTTGGGGTAAAAATCGTAGAGGTAGACCGAGGGACGAATAAAGCAGATTCAAAAGGTTGTAGGTTGCCGAACGTATTCTCAGTTGAAGAGACTTGCACAGGACAGTGTAGCGTGGAGAGCTGCATGAAACCAGTCTGCGGACTGAAGACGACAACAACAATAACAATAACAATAGATTGTTAGGACACATTCTGAGACATCAAGGAATTTTCAACTTAGCATTAGAAGGAAGCATTTGGGGTAAAAATCGTAGAGGTAGACCGAGGGACGAATAAAGCAGATTCAAAAGGTTGTAGGTTGCCGAACGTATTCTCAGTTGAAGAGACTTGCACAGGACAGTGTAGCGTGGAGAGCTGCATGAAACCAGTCTGTGGACTGAAGACGACAACAACAATAACAATAACAATAGATTGTTAGGACACATTCTGAGACATCAAGGAATTTTCAACTTAGCATTAGAAGGAAGCATTTGGGGTAAAAATCGTAGAGGTAGTCCGAGGGACGAATAAAGCAGATTCAAATGGTTGTAGGTTGCGGAACGTGTTCTCAGTTGAAGAGACTTGCACAGGACAGTGTAGCGTGGAGCGCTGCATGAAACCAGTCTGCGCACTGAAGACGACAACAACAATAACAATAACATTAGATGGTTAGGACACATTCTGCGACACCAAGGACTTTTCAACTTAGAATTACAAGGAAGCATTTGGGGTAAAAATCGTAGAGGTAGACCGAGGGACGAATAAAGCAGATTCAAAAGGTTGTAGGTTGCCGAACGTATTCTCAGTTGAAGAGACTTGCACAGGACAGTGTAGTGTGGAGAGCTGCATGAAACCAGTCTGCAGACTGAAGACGACAACAACAATAACAATAACAATAGATTGTTAGGACACATTCTGAGACATCAAGGAATTTTCAACTTAGCATTAGAAGGAAGCATTTGGGGTAAAAATCGTAGAGGTAGACCGAGGGACGAATAAAGCAGATTCAAAAGGTTGTAGGTTGCCGAACGTATTCTCAGTTGAGGAGACTTGCACAGGACAGTGTAGTGTGGAGAGCTGCATGAAACCAGTCTGCAGACTGAAGACGACAACAACAATAACAATAACAATAGATTGTTAGGACACATTCTGAGACATCAAGGAATTTTCAACTTAGCATTAGAAGGAAGCATTTGGGGTAAAAATCGTGGAGGTAGACCGAGGGACGAATAAAGCAGATTCAAAAGGTTGTAGGTTGCCGAACGTATTCTCAGTTGAAGAGACTTGCACAGGACAGTGTAGCGTAGAGAGCTGCATGAAACAAGTCTGCGGACTGAAGACGACAACAACAATAACAATAACAATAGATTGTTAGGACACATTCTGAGACATCAAGGAATTTTCAACTTAGCATTAGAAGGAAGCATTTGGGGTTAAAATCGTAGAGGTAGACCGAGGGACGAATAAAGCAGATTCAAAAGGTTGTAGGTTGCCGAACGTACTCTCAGTTGAAGAGACTTGCACAGGACAGTGTAGTGTGGAGAGCTGCATGAAACCAGTCTGCGGACTGAAGACGACAACAACAATAACAATAACAATAGATTGTTAGGACACATTCTGAGACATCAATGAATTTTCAACTTAGCATTAGAAGGAAGCATTTGGGGTAAAAATCGTAGAGGTAGACCGAGGGACGAATAAAGCAGATTCAAAAGGTTGTAGGTTGCCGAACGTGTTCTCAGTTGAAGAGACTTGCACAGGACAGTGTAGCGTGGAGAGCTGCATGAAACCAGTCTCCGGACTGAAGAAGACAACCACAATAACAAATACAATAGATTGTTAGGACACATTCTGAGACATCAAGGAATTTTCAACTTAGCATTAGAAGGAAGCATTTGGGGTTAAAATCGTAGAGGTAGACCGAGGGACGAATAAAGCAGATTCAAAAGGTTGTAGGTTGCCGAACGTATTCTCAGTTGAGGAGACTTGCACAGGACAGTGTAGTGTGGAGAGCTGCATGAAACCAGTCTGCAGACTGAAGACGACAACAACAATAACAATAACAATAGATTGTTAGGACACATTCTGAGACATCAAGGAATTTTCAACTTAGCATTAGAAGGAAGCATTTGGGGTAAAAATCGTAGAGGTAGACCGAGGGACGAATAAAGCAGATTCAAAAGGTTGTAGGTTGCCGAACGTGTTCTCAGTTGAAGAGACTTGCACAGGACAGTGTAGCGTGGAGAGCTGCATGAAACCAGTCTGAGGACTGAAGACGACAACAACAATAAAAATAACAATAGATGGTTAGGACACATTCTGAGACACCAAGGAATTTTCAACTTAGCATTATAAGGAAGCATTTGGGGTAAAAATCGTAGAGGTAGACCGAGGGACGAATAAAGCAGATTCAAAAGGTTGTAGGATGCCGAACGTATTCTCATTGAAGAGACTTGCACAGGACAGTGTAGTGTGGAGAGCTGCATGAAACCAGTCTGCGGACTGAAGACGACAACAACAATAACAATAACAATAGATTGTTAGGACACATTCTGAAACATCAAGGAATTTTCAACTTAGCATTACAAGGAAGCATTTGGGGTAAAAATCGTAGAGGTAGACCGAGGGACGAATAAAGCAGATTCAAAAGGTTGTAGGTTGCCGAACGTATTCTCAGTTGAAGAGACTTGCACAGGACAGTGTAGCGTGGAGAGCTGCATGAAACCAGTCTGCGGACTGAAGACGACAACAACAATAACAATAACAATAGATTGTTAGGACACATTCTGAGACATCAAGGAATTTTCAACTTAGCATTAGAAGGAAGCATTTGGGGTAAAAATCGTAGAGGTAGACCGAGGGACGAATAAAGCAGATTCAAAAGGTTGTAGGTTGCCGAACGTATTCTCAGTTGAAGAGACTTGCACAGGACAGTGTAGCGTGGAGAGCTGCATGAAACCAGTCTGTGGACTGAAGACGACAACAACAATAACAATAACAATAGATTGTTAGGACACATTCTGAGACATCAAGGAATTCTCAACTTAGCATTAGAAGGAAGCATTTGGGGTAAAAATCGTAGAGGTAGACCGAGTGACGAATTAAGCAGATTCAAAAGGTTGAAGGTTGCCGAACGTGTTCTCAGTTGAAAAGACTTGCACAGGACAGTATAGCGTGGAGAGCTGCATGAAACCAGTCTGCGGACTGAAGACGACAACAACAATAACAGTAACAATAGATTGTTAGGACACATTCTGAGACATCAAGGAATTTTCAACTTAGCATTAGAAGGAAGCATTTGGGGTAAAAATCGTACAGGTAGACCGAGGGACAAATAAAGCAGATTCAAAAGGTTGAAGGATGCCGAACGTATTCTCAGTTGAAGAGAATTGCACAGGACAGTGTAGCGTGGAGAGCTGCATGAAACCAGTCTGTGGACTGAAGACGACAACAACAATAACAATAACAATAGATTGTTAGGACACATTCTGAGACATCAAGGTATTTTCAACTTAGCATTAGCAGGAAGCATTTGGGGTAAAAATCGTAGAGGTAGACCGAGGGACGAATAAAGCAGATTCAAAAGGTTGAAGGTTGCCGAACGTATTCTCAGTTGAAGAGACTTGCACAGGACAGTGTAGCGTGGAGAGCTGCATGAAACCAGTCTGCGGACTGAAGACGACAACAACAATAACAATAACATTAGATGGTTAGGACACATTCTGCGACACCAAGGACTTTTCAACTTAGAATTACAAGGAAGCATTTGGGGTAAAAATCGTAGAGGTAGACCGAGGGACGAATAAAGCAGATTCAAAAGGTTGTAGGTTGCCGAACGTATTCTCAGTTGAAGAGACTTGCACAGGACAGTGTAGCGTGGAGAGCTGCATGAAACCAGTCTGCGGACTGAAGACGACAATAACAATAACAACAGATTGTTAGGACACATTCTGAGACATCAAGGAATTTTCAACTTAGCATTAGAAGGAAGCATTTGGGGTAAAAATCGTAGAGGTAGTCCGAGGGACGAATAAAGCAGATTCAAAAGGTTGTAGGTTGCGGAACGTGTTCTCAGTTGAAGAGACTTGCACAGGACAGTGTAGCGTGGAGAGCTGCATGAAACCAGTCTGCGGACTGAAGACGACAACAACAATAACAATAACAATAGATTGTTAGGACACATTCTGAGACATCAAGGAATTTTCAACTTAGCATTAGAAGGAAGCATTTGGGGTAAAAATCGTAGAGGTAGACCGAGGGACGAATAAAGCAGATTCAAAAGGTTCTAGGTTGCCGAACGTATTCTCAGTTGAAGAGACTTGCACAGGACAGTGTAGCGTGGAGAGCTGCATGAAACCAGTCTGAGGACTGAAGACGACATCAACAATAACAATAACAATAGATTGTTAGGACACATTCTGAGACATCAAGGAATTTTCAACTTAGCATTAGAAGGAAGCATTTGGGGTAAAAATCGTAGAGGTAGACCAAGGGACGAATAAAGCAGATTCATAGGGTTGTAGGTTGCCGAACGTGTTCTCAGTTGAAGGGACTTGCACAGGACAGTGTAGCGTGGAGAGCTGCATGTAACAAGTCTGCGGACTGAAGACGACAACAACAATAACAATAACAATAGATTGTTAGGACACATTCTGAGACATCAAGGAATTTTCAACTTAGCATTAGAAGGAAGTATTTGGGGTAAAAATCGTAGAGGTAGACCGAGGGACGAATAAAGCAGATTCAAAAGGTTGTAGGTTGCCGAACGTATTCTCAGTTGAAGAGACTTGCACAGGACAGTGTAGCGTGGAGAGCTGCATGAAACCAGTCTGCGGACTGAAGACGACAACAACAATAACAATAACAATAGATTGTTAGGACACATTCTGAGACATCAAGGAATTTTCAACTTAGCATTAGAAGGAAGCATTTGGGGTAAAAATCGTAGAGGTAGACCGAGGGACGAATAAAGCAGATTCAAATGGTTTTAGGTTGCTGAACGTATTCTCAGTTGAAGAGACTTGCACAGGACAGTGTAGCGTGGAAAGCTGCATGAAACCAGTCTGCGGGCTGAAGACGACAACAACAATAACAATAACAATAGATTGTTAGGACACATTCTGAGACATCAAGGACTTTTCAACTTAGCATTAGAAGGAAGCATTTGGGGTAAAAATCGTAGAGGTAGACCGAGGGACGAATAAAGCAGATTCAAAAGGTTGAAGGTTGCCGAACGTGTTCTCAGTTGAAAAGACTTGCACAGGACAGTGTAGCGTGGAGAGCTGCATGATACCAGTGTGCGCACTGAAGACGACAACCAGAATAACATAACAATAGATTGTTAGAACACATTCTGAGACATCAAGGAATTTTCAACTTAGCATTAGAAGGAAGCATTTGGGGTAAAAATCGTAGAGGTAGACCGAGGGACAAATAAAGCAGATTCAAAAGGTTGTAGGATGCCGAACGTATTCTCAGTTGAAGAGACTTGCACAGGACAATGTAGCGTGGAGAGCTGCATGAAACCAGTCTGCGGACTGAAGACGACAACAACAATAACAATAACAATAGATTGTTAGGACACATTCTGAGACATCAAGGAATTCTCAACTTAGCATTAGAAGGAAGCATTTGGGGTAAAAATCGTGGAGGTAGACCGAGGGACGAATAATGCAGATTCAAAAGGTTGTAGGTTGCCGAACGTGTTCTCAGTTGAAGAGACTTGCACAGGACAGTGTAGCGTGGAGAGCTGCATGAAACCAGTCTGCGGGCTGAAGACGACAACAACAATAACAATAACAATAGATTTTTAGGACACATTCTGAGACATCAAGGAATTTTCAACTTAGCATTAGAAGGAAGCATTTGGGGTAAAAATCGTAGAGGTAGTCCGAGGGACGAATAAAGCAGATTCAAAAGGTTGTAGGTTGCGGAACGTGTTCTCAGTTGAAGAGACTTGCACAGGACAGTGTAGCGTGGAGAGCTGCATGAAACCAGTCTGCGGACTGAAGACGACAACAACAATAACAATAACAATATGTTGTTAGGACACATTCTGAGACATCAAGGAATTTTCAACTTAGCATTAGAAGGAAGCATTTGGGGTAAAAATCGTAGAGGTAGACCGAGGGACGAATAAAGCAGATTCAAAAGGTTCTAGGTTGCCGAACGTATTCTCAGTTGAAGAGACTTGCACAGGACAGTGTAGCATGGAGAGCTGCATGAAACCAGTCTGAGGACTGAAGACGACAACAACAATAACAATAACAATAGATTGTTAGGACACATTCTGAGACATCAAGGAATTTTCAACTTAGCATTAGAAGGAAGCATTTGGGGTAAAAATCGTAGAGGTAGACCGAGGGACGAATAAAGCAGATTCATAAGGTTGTAGGTTGCCGAACGTATTCTCAGTTGAAGAGACTTGCACAGGACAGTGTAGCGTGGAGAGCTGCATGAAACCAGTCTGCGGACTGAAGACGACAACAACAATAACAATAACAATAGATTGTTAGGACACATTCTGAGACATCAAGGAATTTTCAACTTAGCATTACAAGGAAGCATTTGGGGTAAAAATCGTAGAGGTAGACCGAGGGACGAATAAAGCAGATTCAAAAGGTTGTAGGTTGCCGAACGTATTCTCAGTTGAAGAGACTTGCACAGGACAGTGTAGCGTGGAGAGCTGCATGAAACCAGTCTGCGGACTGAAGACGACAACAACAATAACAATAACAATAGATTGTTAGGACACATTCTGAGACATCAAGGAATTTTCAACTTAGCATTAGAAGGAAGCATTTGGGGTAAAAATCGTAGAGGTAGACCGAGGGACGAATAAAGCAGATTCAAAAGGTTGTAGGTTGCCGAACGTATTCTCCGTTGAAGAGACTTGCACAGGACAGGGTAGTGTGGAGAGCTGCATGAAACCAGTCTGAGGACTGAAGACGACAACAACAATAACAATAACAATAGATTGTTAGGACACATTCTGAGACATCAAGGAATTTTCAACTTAGCATTAGAAGGAAGCATTTGGGGTAAAAATCGTAGAGGTAGACCGAGGGACGAATAAAGCAGATTCATAAGGTTGTAGGTTTCCGAACGTGTTCTCAGTTGAAGAGACTTGCACAGGACAGTGTAGCGTGGAGAGCTGCATGAAACCAGTCTGCGGACTGAAGACGACAACAACAATAGCAGTAACAATAGATTGTTAGGACACATTCTGAGACATAAAGGAATTTTCAACTTAGCATTACAAGGAAGCATTTAGGGTAAAAATCGTAGAGGTAGACCGAGGGACGAATAAAGCAGATTCAAAAGGTTGTAGGTTGCCGAACGTATTCTCAGTTGAAGAGACTTGCACAGGACAGTGTAGCGTGGAGAGCTGCATGAAACCAGACTGCGGACTGAAGACGACAACAACAATAACAATAACAATAGATTGTTAGGACACATTCTGAGACATCAAGGAATTTTCAACTTAGCATTAGAAGGAAGCATTTGGGGTAAAAATCGTAGAGGTAGACCGAGGGACGAATAAAGCAGATTCAAAAGGTTGTTGGTTGCTGAACCTATTCTCAGTTGAAGAGACTTGCACAGGACAGTGTAGCGTGGAAAGCTGCATGAAACCAGTCTGCGGGCTGATGACGACAACAACAATAACAATAACAATAGATTGTTAGGACACATTCTGAGACATCAAGGAATTTTCAACTTAGCATTAGAAGGAAGCATTTGGGGTAAAAATCGTAGAGGTAGACCGAGGGACGAATAAAGCAAATTCAAAAGGTTGTAGGTTGCCGAATGTGTTCTCAGTTGAAGAGACTTGCACAGGACAGTGTAGCGTGGAGAGCTGCATGAAACCAGTCTGCGGACTGAAGACGACAACAACAATAACAATAAGAATAGATTGTTAGGACACATTCTGAGACATCAAGGAATTTTCAACTTAGCATTAGAAGGAAGCATTTGGGGTAAAAATCGTAGAGGTAGACCGAGGGACAAATAAAGCAGATTCAAAAGGTTGTAGGATGCCGAACGTATTCTCAGTTGAAGAGACTTGCACAGGACAATGTAGCGTGGAGAGCTGCATGAAACCAGTCTGCGGACTGAAGACGACAACAACAATAACAATAACAATAGATTGTTAGGACACATTCTGAGACATCAAGGAATTCTCAACTTAGCATTAGAAGGAAGCATTTGGGGTAAAAATCGTGGAGGTAGACCGAGGGACGAATAATGCAGATTCAAAAGGTTGTAGGTTGCCGAACGTGTTCTCAGTTGAAGAGACTTGCACAGGACAGTGTAGCGTGGAGAGCTGCATGAAACCAGTCTGCGGGCTGAAGACGACAACAACAATAACAATAACAATAGATTTTTAGGACACATTCTGAGACATCAAGGAATTTTCAACTTAGCATTAGAAGGAAGCATTTGGGGTAAAAATCGTAGAGGTAGTCCGAGGGACGAATAAAGCAGATTCAAAAGGTTGTAGGTTGCGGAACGTGTTCTCAGTTGAAGAGACTTGCACAGGACAGTGTAGCGTGGAGAGCTGCATGAAACCAGTCTGCGGACTGAAGACGACAACAACAATAACAATAACAATATGTTGTTAGGACACATTCTGAGACATCAAGGAATTTTCAACTTAGCATTAGAAGGAAGCATTTGGGGTAAAAATCGTAGAGGTAGACCGAGGGACGAATAAAGCAGATTCAAAAGGTTCTAGGTTGCCGAACGTATTCTCAGTTGAAGAGACTTGCACAGGACAGTGTAGCATGGAGAGCTGCATGAAACCAGTCTGAGGACTGAAGACGACAACAACAATAACAATAACAATAGATTGTTAGGACACATTCTGAGACATCAAGGAATTTTCAACTTAGCATTAGAAGGAAGCATTTGGGGTAAAAATCGTAGAGGTAGACCGAGGGACGAATAAAGCAGATTCATAAGGTTGTAGGTTGCCGAACGTATTCTCAGTTGAAGAGACTTGCACAGGACAGTGTAGCGTGGAGAGCTGCATGAAACCAGTCTGCGGACTGAAGACGACAACAACAATAACAATAACAATAGATTGTTAGGACACATTCTGAGACATCAAGGAATTTTCAACTTAGCATTACAAGGAAGCATTTGGGGTAAAAATCGTAGAGGTAGACCGAGGGACGAATAAAGCAGATTCAAAAGGTTGTAGGTTGCCGAACGTGTCCTCAGTTGAAGAGACTTGCACAGGACAGTGTAGCGTGGAGAGCTGCATGAAACCAGTCTGCGGACTGAAGACGACAACAACAATAACAATAACAATAGATTGTTAGGACACATTCTGAGACATCAAGGAATTTTCAACTTAGCATTAGAAGGAAGCATTTGGGGTAAAAATCGTAGAGGTAGACCGAGGGACGAATAAAGCAGATTCAAAAGGTTGTAGGTTGCCGAACGTATTCTCAGTTGAAGAGACTTGCACAGGACAGGGTAGTGTGGAGAGCTGCATGAAACCAGTCTGAGGACTGAAGACGACAACAACAATAACAATAACAATAGATTGTTAGGACACATTCTGAGACATCAAGGAATTTTCAACTTAGCATTAGAAGGAAGCATTTGGGGTAAAAATCGTAGAGGTAGACCGAGGGACGAATAAAGCAGATTCATAAGGTTGTAGGTTTCCGAACGTGTTCTCAGTTGAAGAGACTTGCACAGGACAGTGTAGCGTGGAGAGCTGCATGAAACCAGTCTGCGGACTGAAGACGACAACAACAATAGCAGTAACAATAGATTGTTAGGACACATTCTGAGACATAAAGGAATTTTCAACTTAGCATTACAAGGAAGCATTTAGGGTAAAAATCGTAGAGGTAGACCGAGGGACGAATAAAGCAGATTCAAAAGGTTGTAGGTTGCCGAACGTATTCTCAGTTGAAGAGACTTGCACAGGACAGTGTAGCGTGGAGAGCTGCATGAAACCAGTCTGCGGACTGAAGACGACAACAACAATAACAATAACAATAGATTGTTAGGACACATTCTGAGACATCAAGGAATTTTCAACTTAGCATTAGAAGGAAGCATTTGGGGTAAAAATCGTAGAGGTAGACCGAGGGACGAATAAAGCAGATTCAAAAGGTTGTTGGTTGCTGAACCTATTCTCAGTTGAAGAGACTTGCACAGGACAGTGTAGCGTGGAAAGCTGCATGAAACCAGTCTGCGGGCTGATGACGACAACAACAATAACAATAACAATAGATTGTTAGGACACATTCTGAGACATCAAGGAATTTTCAACTTAGCATTAGAAGGAAGCATTTGGGGTAAAAATCGTAGAGGTAGACCGAGGGACGAATAAAGCAAATTCAAAAGGTTGTAGGTTGCCGAATGTGTTCTCAGTTGAAGAGACTTGCACAGGACAGTGTAGCGTGGAGAGCTGCATGAAACCAGTCTGCGGACTGAAGACGACAACAACAATAACAATAAGAATAGATTGTTAGGACACATTCTGAGACATCAAGGAATTTTCAACTTAGCATTAGAAGGAAGCATTTGGGGTAAAAATCGTAGAGGTAGACCGAGGGACGAATAAAGCAGATTCAAAAGATTGTAGGTTGCCGAACGTATTCTCAGTTGAAGAGACTTGCACAGGACAGTGTAGCGTGGAGAGCTGCATGAAACAAGTCTGCGGACTGAAGACGACAACAACAATAACAATAACAATAGATTGTTAGGACACATTCTGAGACATCAAGGAATTTTCAACTTAGCATTAGAAGGAAGCATTTGGGGTAAAAATCGTAGAGGTAGACCGAGGGACGAATAAAGCAGATTCAAAAGGTTGTAGGTTGCCGAACGTATTCTCAGTTGAAGAGACTTGCACAGGACAGTGTAGCGTGGAGAGCTGCATGAAACCAGTCTGCGGACTGAAGACGACAACAACAATAACAATAACAATAGATTGTTAGGACACATTCTGAGACATCAAGGAATTTTCAACTTAGCATTAGAAGGAAGCATTTGGGGTAAAAATCGTAGTGGTAGACCGAGGGACGAATAAAGCAGATTCAAAAGGTTGTAGGTTGCCGAACGTATTCTCAGTTGAAGAGACTTGCACAGGACAGTGTAGCGTGGAGAGCTGCATGAAACCAGTCTGCGGACTGAAGACGACAACAACAATAACAATAACAATAGATTGTTAGGACACATTCTGAGACATCAAGGAATTTTCAACTTAGCATTAGAAGGAAGCATTTGGGGTAAAAATCGTAGAGGTAGACCGAGGGACGAATAAAGCAGATTCAAATGGTTTTAGGTTGCTGAACGTATTCTCAGTTGAAGAGACTTGCACAGGACAGTGTAGCGTGGAAAGCTGCATGAAACCAGTCTGCGGGCTGAAGACGACAACAACAATAACAATAACAATAGATTGTTAGGACACATTCTGAGACATCAAGGAATTTTCAACTTAGCATTAGAAGGAAGCATTTGGGGTAAAAATCGTAGAGGTAGACCGAGGGACGAATAAAGCAGATTCAAAAGGTTGAAGGTTGCCGAACGTGTTCTCAGTTGAAAAGACTTGCACAGGACAGTGTAGCGTGGAGAGCTGCATGAAACCAGTGTGCGCACTGAAGACGACAACCAGAATAACATAACAATAGATTGTTAGAACACATTCTGAGACATCAAGGAATTTTCAACTTAGCATTAGAAGGAAGCATTTGGGGTAAAAATCGTAGAGGTAGACCGAGGGACAAATAAAGCAGATTCAAAAGGTTGTAGGATGCCGAACGTATTCTCAGTTGAAGAGACTTGCACAGGACAATGTAGCGTGGAGAGCTGCATGAAACCAGTCTGCGGACTGAAGACGACAACAACAATAACAATAACAATAGATTGTTAGGACACATTCTGAGACATCAAGGAATTCTCAACTTAGCATTAGAAGGAAGCATTTGGGGTAAAAATCGTGGAGGTAGACCGAGGGACGAATAATGCAGATTCAAAAGGTTGTAGGTTGCCGAACGTGTTCTCAGTTGAAGAGACTTGCACAGGACAGTGTAGCGTGGAGAGCTGCATGAAACCAGTCTGCGGGCTGAAGACGACAACAACAATAACAATAACAATAGATTTTTAGGACACATTCTGAGACATCAAGGAATTTTCAACTTAGCATTAGAAGGAAGCATTTGGGGTAAAAATCGTAGAGGTAGTCCGAGGGACGAATAAAGCAGATTCAAAAGGTTGTAGGTTGCGGAACGTGTTCTCAGTTGAAGAGACTTGCACAGGACAGTGTAGCGTGGAGAGCTGCATGAAACCAGTCTGCGGACTGAAGACGACAACAACAATAACAATAACAATATGTTGTTAGGACACATTCTGAGACATCAAGGAATTTTCAACTTAGCATTAGAAGGAAGCATTTGGGGTAAAAATCGTAGAGGTAGACCGAGGGACGAATAAAGCAGATTCAAAAGGTTCTAGGTTGCCGAACGTATTCTCAGTTGAAGAGACTTGCACAGGACAGTGTAGCATGGAGAGCTGCATGAAACCAGTCTGAGGACTGAAGACGACAACAACAATAACAATAACAATAGATTGTTAGGACACATTCTGAGACATCAAGGAATTTTCAACTTAGCATTAGAAGGAAGCATTTGGGGTAAAAATCGTAGAGGTAGACCGAGGGACGAATAAAGCAGATTCATAAGGTTGTAGGTTGCCGAACGTATTCTCAGTTGAAGAGACTTGCACAGGACAGTGTAGCGTGGAGAGCTGCATGAAACCAGTCTGCGGACTGAAGACGACAACAACAATAACAATAACAATAGATTGTTAGGACACATTCTGAGACATCAAGGAATTTTCAACTTAGCATTACAAGGAAGCATTTGGGGTAAAAATCGTAGAGGTAGACCGAGGGACGAATAAAGCAGATTCAAAAGGTTGTAGGTTGCCGAACGTATTCTCAGTTGAAGAGACTTGCACAGGACAGTGTAGCGTGGAGAGCTGCATGAAACCAGTCTGCGGACTGAAGACGACAACAACAATAACAATAACAATAGATTGTTAGGACACATTCTGAGACATCAAGGAATTTTCAACTTAGCATTAGAAGGAAGCATTTGGGGTAAAAATCGTAGAGGTAGACCGAGGGACGAATAAAGCAGATTCAAAAGGTTGTAGGTTGCCGAACGTATTCTCAGTTGAAGAGACTTGCACAGGACAGGGTAGTGTGGAGAGCTGCATGAAACCAGTCTGAGGACTGAAGACGACAACAACAATAACAATAACAATAGATTGTTAGGACACATTCTGAGACATCAAGGAATTTTCAACTTAGCATTAGAAGGAAGCATTTGGGGTAAAAATCGTAGAGGTAGACCGAGGGACGAATAAAGCAGATTCATAAGGTTGTAGGTTTCCGAACGTGTTCTCAGTTGAAGAGACTTGCACAGGACAGTGTAGCGTGGAGAGCTGCATGAAACCAGTCTGCGGACTGAAGACGACAACAACAATAGCAGTAACAATAGATTGTTAGGACACATTCTGAGACATAAAGGAATTTTCAACTTAGCATTACAAGGAAGCATTTAGGGTAAAAATCGTAGAGGTAGACCGAGGGACGAATAAAGCAGATTCAAAAGGTTGTAGGTTGCCGAACGTATTCTCAGTTGAAGAGACTTGCACAGGACAGTGTAGCGTGGAGAGCTGCATGAAACCAGTCTGCGGACTGAAGACGACAACAACAATAACAATAACAATAGATTGTTAGGACACATTCTGAGACATCAAGGAATTTTCAACTTAGCATTAGAAGGAAGCATTTGGGGTAAAAATCGTAGAGGTAGACCGAGGGACGAATAAAGCAGATTCAAAAGGTTGTTGGTTGCTGAACCTATTCTCAGTTGAAGAGACTTGCACAGGACAGTGTAGCGTGGAAAGCTGCATGAAACCAGTCTGCGGGCTGATGACGACAACAACAATAACAATAACAATAGATTGTTAGGACACATTCTGAGACATCAAGGAATTTTCAACTTAGCATTAGAAGGAAGCATTTGGGGTAAAAATCGTAGAGGTAGACCGAGGGACGAATAAAGCAAATTCAAAAGGTTGTAGGTTGCCGAATGTGTTCTCAGTTGAAGAGACTTGCACAGGACAGTGTAGCGTGGAGAGCTGCATGAAACCAGTCTGCGGACTGAAGACGACAACAACAATAACAATAAGAATAGATTGTTAGGACACATTCTGAGACATCAAGGAATTTTCAACTTAGCATTAGAAGGAAGCATTTGGGGTAAAAATCGTAGAGGTAGACCGAGGGACGAATAAAGCAGATTCAAAAGATTGTAGGTTGCCGAACGTATTCTCAGTTGAAGAGACTTGCACAGGACAGTGTAGCGTGGAGAGCTGCATGAAACAAGTCTGCGGACTGAAGACGACAACAACAATAACAATAACAATAGATTGTTAGGACACATTCTGAGACATCAAGGAATTTTCAACTTAGCATTAGAAGGAAGCATTTGGGGTAAAAATCGTAGAGGTAGACCGAGGGACGAATAAAGCAGATTCAAAAGGTTGTAGGTTGCCGAACGTATTCTCAGTTGAAGAGACTTGCACAGGACAGTGTAGCGTGGAGAGCTGCATGAAACCAGTCTGCGGACTGAAGACGACAACAACAATAACAATAACAATAGATTGTTAGGACACATTCTGAGACATCAAGGAATTTTCAACTTAGCATTACAAGGAAGCATTTGGGGTAAAAATCGTAGTGGTAGACCGAGGGACGAATAAAGCAGATTCAAAAGGTTGTAGGTTGCCGAACGTATTCTCAGTTGAAGAGACTTGCACAGGACAGTGTAGCGTGGAGAGCTGCATGAAACCAGTCTGCGGACTGAAGACGACAACAACAATAACAATAACAATAGATTGTTAGGACACATTCTGAGACATCAAGGAATTTTCAACTTAGCATTAGAAGGAAGCATTTGGGGTAAAAATCGTAGAGGTAGACCGAGGGACGAATAAAGCAGATTCAAAAGGTTGTAGGTTGCCGAACGTATTCTCAGTTGAAGAGACTTGCACAGGACAGTGTAGCATGGAGAGCTGCATGAAACCAGTCTGCGGACTGAAGACGACAACAACAATAACAATAACAATAGATTGTTAGGACACATTCTGAGACATCAAGGAATTTTCAACTTAGCATTAGAAGGAAGCATTTGGGGTAAAAATCGTAGAGGTAGACCGAGGGACGAATAAAGCAGATTCAAAAGGTTGTAGGTTGCCGAACGTGTCCTCAGTTGAAGAGACTTGCACAGGACAGTGTAGCGTGGAGAGCTGCATGAAACCAGTCTGCAGGCTGAAGACGACAACAACAATAACAATAACAATAGATTGTTAGGACACATTCTGAGACATCAAGGAATTTTAACTTAGCATTAGAAGGAAGCATTTGGGGTAAAAATCGTAGAGGTAGACCGAGGGACGAATAAAGCAGATTCAAAAGGTTGTAGGTTGCCGAACGTATTCTCAGTTGAAGAGATTTGCACAGGACAGTGTAGCGTGGAGAGCTGCATGAAACCAGTCTGCGGGCTGAAGACGACAACAACAATAACCATAACAATAGATTGTTAGGACACATTCTGAGACATCAAGGAATTTTCAACTTAGCATTAGAAGGAAGCATTTGGGGTAAAAATCGTAGAGGTAGACCGAGGGACGAATAAAGCAGATTCAAAAGGTTCTAGGTTGCCGAACGTATTCTTAGTTGAAGAGACTTGCACAGGACAGTGTAGCGTGGAGAGCTGCATGAAACCAGTCTGCGGACTGAAGACGACAACAACAATAACAATAACAATAGATTGTTAGGACACATTCTGAGACATCAAGGAATTTTCAACTTAGCATTAGAAGGAAGCATTTGGGGTAAAAATCGTACAGGTAGACCGAGGGACGAATAAAGCAGATTCAAATGGTTGTAGGTTGCCGAACGTGTTCTCAGTTGAAGAGACTTGCACAGGACAGTGTAGTGTGGAGAGCTGCATGAAACCAGTCTGCGGACTGAAGACGACAACAACAATAACAATAATAATAGATTGTTAGGACACATTCTGAGACATCAAGGAATTCTCAACTTAGCATTAGAAGGAAGCATTTGGGGTAAAAATCGTAGAGGTAGACCGAGGGACGAATAAAGCAGATTCAAAAGGTTGTAGGTTGCCGAACGTGTTCTCAGTTGAAGAGACTTGCACAGGACAGTGTAGCATGGAGAGCTGCATGAAACCAGTCTGCGGACTGAAGACGACAACAACAATAACAATAACAATAGATTGTTACGACACATTCTGAGACATCAAGGAATTCTCAACTTAGCATTAGAAGGAAGCATTTGGGGTAAAAATCGTAGAGGTAGACCGAGGGACGAATAAAGCAGATTCAAAAGGTTGTAGGTTGCCGAACGTGTTCTCAGTTGAAGAGACTTGCACAGGACAGTGTAGTGTGGAGAGCTGCATGAAACCAGTCTGCGGACTGAAGACAACAATAACAATAACAATAGATTATTAGGACACATTCAGAGACATCAAGGAATTTTCAACTTAGCATTAGAAGGAAGCATTTGGGGTAAAAATCGTAGAGGTAGTCCGAGGGACGAATAAAGCAGATTCAAAAGGTTGTAGGTTTCCGAACGTGTTCTCAGTTGAAGAGACTTGCACAGGACAGTGTAGCGTGGAGAGCTGCATGAAACCAGTCTGCGGACTGAAGACGACAACAACAATAACAATAACAATAGATTGTTAGGACACATTCTGAGACATCTAGGAATTCTCAACTTAGCATTAGAAGGAAGCATTTGGGGTAAAAATCGTAGAGTTAGACCGAGGGACGAATAAAGCAGATTCAAAAGGTTGTAGGTTGCCGAACGTGTTCTCAGTTGAAGAGACTTGCACAGGACAGTGTAGCGTGGAGAGCTGCATGAAACCAGTCTGCGGACTGAAGACGACAACAACAATAACAATAACAATAGATTGTTAGGACACATTCTGAGACATCAAGGAATTCTCAACTTAGCATTAGAAGGAAGCATTTGGGGTAAAAATCGTAGAGGTAGACCGAGGGACGAATAAAGCAGATTCAAAAGGTTGTAGGTTGCCGAACGTATTCTCAGTTGAAGAGACTTGCACAGGACAGTGTAGCGTGGAGAGCTGCATGAAACCAGTCTGCGGACTGAAGACGACAACAACAATAACAATAACAACAGATTGTTAGGACACATTCTGAGACATCAAGGAATTCTCAACTTAGCATTAGAAGGAAGCATTTGGGGTAAAAATCGTAGAGGTAGACCGAGGGACGAATAAAGCAGATTCAAAAGGTTGTAGGTTGCCGAACGTGTTCTCAGTTGAAGAGACTTGCACAGGACAGTGTAGCGTGGAGAGCTGCATGAAACCAGTCTGCGGACTGAAGACGACAACAACAATAACAATAACAATAGATTGTTAGGACACATTCTGAGACATCAAGGAATTCTCAACTTAGCATTAGAAGGAAGCATTTGGGGTAAAAATCGTGGAGGTAGACCGAGGGACGAATAAAGCAGATTCAAAAGGTTGTAGGTTGCCGAACGTATTCTCAGTTGAAGAGACTTGCACAGGACAGTGTAGCGTGGAGAGCTGCATGAAATCAGTCTGTGGACTGAAGACGACAACAACAATAACAATAACAACAGATTGTTAGGACACATTCTGAGACATCAAGGAATTCTCAACTTAGCATTAGCAGGAAGCATTTGGGGTAAAAATCGTAGAGGTAGACCGAGGGACGAATAAAGCAGATTCAAAAGGTTGTAGGTTGCCGAACGTGTTCTCAGTTGAAGAGACTTGCACAGGACAGTGTAGCGTGGAGAGCTGCATGAAACCAGTCTGCGGACTGAAGACGACAACAACAATAACAATAACAATAGATTGTTAGGACACATTCTGAGACATCAAGGAATTCTCAACTTAGCATTAGAAGGAAGCATTTGGGGTAAAAATCGTAGAGGTAGACCGAGGGACGAATAAAGCAGATTCAAAAGGTTGTAGGTTGCCGAACGTGTCCTCAGTTGAAGAGACTTGCACAGGACAGTGTAGCGTGGAGAGCTGCATGAAACCAGTCTGCAGGCTGAAGACGACAAAAACAATAACAATAACAATAGATTGTTAGGACACATTCTGAGACATCAAGGAATTTTAACTTAGCATTAGAAGGAAGCATTTGGGGTAAAAATCGTACAGGTAGACCGAGGGTCGAATAAAGCAGATTCAAAAGGTTGTAGGTTGCCGAACGTATTCTCAGTTGAAGAGATTTGCACAGGACAGTGTAGCGTGGAGAGCTGCATGAAACCAGTCTGCGGGCTGAAGACGACAACAACAATAACCATAACAATAGATTGTTAGGACACATTCTGAGACATCAAGGAATTTTCAACTTAGCATTAGAAGGAAGCATTTGGGGTAAAAATCGTAGAGGTAGACCGAGGGACGAATAAAGCAGATTCAAAAGGTTCTAGGTTGCCGAACGTATTCTTAGTTGAAGAGACTTGCACAGGACAGTGTAGCGTGGAGAGCTGCATGAAACCAGTCTGCGGACTGAAGACGACAACAACAATAACAATAACAATAGATTGTTAGGACACATTCTGAGACATCAAGGAATTCTCAACTTAGCATTAGAAGGAAGCATTTGGGGTAAAAATCGTAGAGGTAGACCGAGGGACGAATAAAGCAGATTCAAAAGGTTGTAGGTTGCCGAACGTGTTCTCAGTTGAAGAGACTTGCGCAGGACAGTGTAGCGTGGAGAGCTGCATGAAACCAGTCTGCGGACTGAAGACGACAACAACAATAACAATAACAATAGATTGTTAGGACACATTCTGAGACATCAAGGAATTCTCAACTTAGCATTAGAAGGAAGCATTTGGGGTAAACATCGTAGAGGTAGACCGAGGGGCGAATATAGCAGATTCAAAAGGTTGTAGGTTGCCGATCGTATTCTCAGTTGAAGAGACTTGCACAGGACAGTGTAGCGTGGAGAGCTGCATGAAACAATTCTGCGGACTGAAGACGACAACAACAATAACAATAACAATAGATTGTTAGGACACATTCTGAGACATCTAGGAATTCTCAACTTAGCATTAGAAGGAAGCATTTGGGGTAAAAATCGTAGAGGTAGACCGAGGGACGAATAAAGCAGATTCAAAAGGTTGTAGGTTGCCGAACGTGTTCTCAGTTGAAGAGACTTGCACAGGACAGTGTAGCGTGGAGAGCTGCATGAAACCAGTCTGCGGACTGAAGACGACAACAACAATAACAATAACAATAGATTGTTAGGACACATTCTGAGACATCAAGGAATTCTCAACTTAGCATTAGAAGGAAGCATTTGGGGTAAAAATCGTAGAGGTAGACCGAGGGACGAATAAAGCAGATTCAAAAGGTTGTAGGTTGCCGAACGTATTCTCAGTTGAAGAGACTTGCACAGGACAGTGTAGCGTGGAGAGCTGCATGAAACCAGTCTGCGGACTGAAGACGACAACAACAATAACAATAACAACAGATTGTTAGGACACATTCTGAGACATCAAGGAATTCTCAACTTAGCATTAGAAGGAAGCATTTGGGGTAAAAATCGTAGAGGTAGACCGAGGGACGAATAAAGCAGATTCAAAAGGTTGTAGGTTGCCGAACGTGTTCTCAGTTGAAGAGACTTGCACAGGACAGTGTAGCGTGGAGAGCTGCATGAAACCAGTCTGCGGACTGAAGACGACAACAACAATAACAATAACAATAGATTGTTAGGACACATTCTGAGACATCAAGGAATTCTCAACTTAGCATTAGAAGGAAGCATTTGGGGTAAAAATCGTGGAGGTAGACCGAGGGACGAATAAAGCAGATTCAAAAGGTTGTAGGTTGCCGAACGTATTCTCAGTTGAAGAGACTTGCACAGGACAGTGTAGCGTGGAGAGCTGCATGCAACCAGTCTGCGGACTGAAGACGACAACAACAATAACAATAACAACAGATTGTTAGGACACATTCTGAGACATCAAGGAATTCTCAACTTAGCATTAGAAGGAAGCATTTGGGGTAAAAATCGTAGAGGTAGACCGAGGGACGAATAAAGCAGATTCAAAAGGTTGTAGGTTGCCGAACGTGTTCTCAGTTGAAGAGACTTGCACAGGACAGTGTAGCGTGGAGAGCTGCATGAAACCAGTCTGCGGACTGAAGACGACAACAACAATAACAATAACAATAGATTGTTAGGACACATTCTGAGACATCAAGGAATTCTCAACTTAGCATTAGAAGGAAGCATTTGGGGTAAACATCGTAGAGGTAGACCGAGGGACGAATATAGCAGATTCAAAAGGATGTAGGTTGCCGATCGTATTCTCAGTTGAAGAGACTTGCACAGGACAGTGTAGCGTGGAGAGCTGCATGAAACCAGTCTGCGGACTGAAGACGACAACAACAATAACAATAACAATAGATTGTTAGGACACATTCTGAGACATCTAGGAATTCTCAACTTAGCATTAGAAGGAAGCATTTGGGGTAAAAATCGTAGAGGTAGACCGAGGGACGAATAAAGCAGATTCAAAAGGTTGTAGGTTGCCGAACGTGTTCTCAGTTGAAGAGACTTGCAAAGGACAGTGTAGCGTGGAGAGCTGCATGAAACCAGTCTGCGGACTGAAGACGACAACAACAATAACAATAACAATAGATTGTTAGGACACATTCTGAGACATCAAGGAATTCTCAACTTAGCATTAGAAGGAAGCATTTGGGGTAAAAATCGTAGAGGTAGACCGAGGGACGAATAAAGCAGATTCAAAAGGTTGTAGGTTGCCGAACGTATTCTCAGTTGAAGAGACTTGCACAGGACAGTGTAGCGTGGAGAGCTGCATGAAACCAGTCTGCGGACTGAAGACGACAACAACAATAACAATAACAACAGATTGTTAGGACACATTCTGAGACATCAAGGAATTCTCAACTTAGCATTAGAAGGAAGCATTTGGGGTAAAAATCGTAGAGGTAGACCGAGGGACGAATAAAGCAGATTAAAAAGGTTGTAGGTTGCCGAACGTGTTCTCAGTTGAAGAGACTTGCACAGGACAGTGTAGCGTGGAGAGCTGCATGAAACCAGTCTGCGGACTGAAGACGACAACAACAATAACAATAACAATAGATTGTTAGGACACATTCTGAGACATCAAGGAATTCTCAACTTAGCATTAGAAGGAAGCATTTGGGGTAAAAATCGTGGAGGTAGACCGAGGGACGAATAAAGCAGATTCAAAAGGTTGTAGGTTGCCGAACGTATTCTCAGTTGAAGAGACTTGCACAGGACAGTGTAGCGTGGAGAGCTGCATGAAACCAGTCTGCGGACTGAAGACGACAACATCAATAACAATAACAATAGATTGTTAGGACACATTCTGAGACATCAAGCAATTCTCAATTTAGCATTAGAAGGAAGCATTTGGGGTAAAAATCGTAGAGGTAGACCGAGGGACGAATAAAGCAGATTCAAAAGGTTGTAGGTTGCCGAACGTGTTCTCAGTTGAAGAGACTTGCACAGGACAGTGTAGCGTGGAGAGCTGCATGAAACCAGTCTGCGGACTGAAGACGACAACAACAATAACAATAACAATGGATTGTTAGGACACATTCTGAGACATCAAGGAATTCTCAACTTAGCATTAGAAGGAAGCATTTGGGGTAAACATCGTAGAGGTAGACCGAGGGACGAATATAGCAGATTCAAAAGGTTGTAGGTTGCCGATCGTATTCTCAGTTGAAGAGACTTGCACAGGACAGTGTAGCGTGGAGAGCTGCATGAAACCAGTCTGCAGACTGAAGACGACAACAACAATAACAATAACAATAGATTGTTAGGACACATTCTGAGACATCTAGGAATTCTCAACTTAGCATTAGAAGGAAGCATTTGGGGTAAAAATCGTAGAGGTAGACCGAGGGACGAATAAAGCAGATTCAAAAGGTTGTAGGTTGCCGAACGTATTCTCAGTTGAAGAGACTTGCACAGGACAGTGTAGTGTGGAGAGCTGCATGGAACCAGTCTCCGGACTGAAGACGACAACAACAATAACAATAAGAATAGATTGTTAGGACACATTCTGAGACATCAAGGAATTTTCAACTTAGCATTAGAAGGAAGCATTTGGGGTAAAAATCGTAGAGGTAGACCGAGGGACGAATAAAGCAGATTCAAAAGGTTGTAGGTTGCCGAACGTGTTCTCAGTTGAAGTGACTTGCACAGGACAGTGTAGCGTGGAGAGCTGCATGAAACCAGTCTGCGGACTGAAGACGACAACAACAATAACAATAACAATAGATTGTTAGGACACATTCTGAGACATCAAGGAGTTCTCAACTTAGCATTAGAAGGAAGCATTTGGGGTAAAAATCGTAGAGGTAGACCGAGGGACGAATAAAGCAGATTCAAAAGGTTGTAGGTTGCCGAACGTGTTCTCAGTTGAAGAGACTTGCACAGGACAGTGTAGTGTGGAGAGCTGCATGAAACCAGTCTGCGGACTGAAGACGACAACAACAATAACAATATCAATAGATTGTTAGGACACATTCTGAGACATCAAGGAATTTTCAACTTAGCATTAGAAGGAAGCATTTGGAGTAAAAATCGTAGAGGTAGACCGAGGGACGAATAAAGCAGATTCAAAAGGTTGTAGGTTTCCGAACGTGTTCTCAGTTGAAGAGAATTGCACAGGACAGTATAGCGTGGAGAGCTGCATGCAACCAGTCTGCGGACTGAAGACGACAACAACAATAACAATAACAATAGATTGTTAGGACACATTCTGAGACATCATGGAATTTTCAACTTAGCATTAGAAGGAAGCATTTGGGGAAAAATCGTAGAGGTAGACCGAGTGACGAATAAAGCAGATTCAAAAGGTTGTAGGTTGCCTAACGTGTTCTCAGTTGAAGAGACTTGCACAGGACAGTGTAGCATGGTGAGCCGCATGAAACCAGTCTGCGGACTGAAGACGACCACAACAATAACAATAGATTGTTAGGACACATTCTGAGACATCAAGGAATTTTCAACTTAGCATTAGAAGGAAGCATTTGGGGTAAAAATCGTAGAGGTAGACCGAGGGACGAATAAAGCAGATTCAAAAGGTTGTAGGTTGCTGAACGTATTCTCAGTTGAAGAGACTTGCACAGGACAGTGTAGCGTGGAGAGCTGCATGAAACAAGTCTGCGGACTGAAGACGACAACAATAATAACAATAACAATAGATTGTTAGGACACATTCTGAGACATCAAGGAATTTTCAACTTAGCATTAGAAGGAAGCATTTGGGGTAAAAATCGTAGAGGTAGACCGAGAGACGAATAAAGCAGATTCAAAAGGTTGTAGGTTGCCGAACGTATTCTCAGTTGAGGAGACTTGCACAGGACAGTGTAGTGTGGAGAGCTGCATGAAACCAGTCTGCGGACTGAAGACGACAACATCAATAACAATAACAATACCAATAGATTGTTAGGACACATTCTGAGACATCATGGAATTTTCAACTTAGCATTAGAAGGAAGCATTTGGGGTAAAAATCGTAGAGGTAGACCGAGGGACGAATAAAGCAGATTCAAAAGGTTGTAGGTTGCCGAACGTGTTCTCAGTTGAAGAGACTTGCACAGGACAGTGTGGCATGGAGAGCTGCATGAAACCAGTCTGCGGACGGAAGACGACAACAACAATCACAATAACAATAGATTGTTAGGACACATTCTGAGACATCAAGGAATTTTCAACTTAGCATTAGAAGGAAGCATTTGGTGTAAAAATCGTAGAGGTAGACCGAGGGACGAATAAAGCAGATTCAAAAGGTTGTAGGTTTCCGAACGTGTTCTCAGTTGAAGAGACTTGCACAGGACAGTGTAGCGTGGAGAGCTGCATGAAACCAGTCTGCGGACTGAAGACGACAACATCAATAACAATAACAATAACAATAGATTGTTAGGACACATTCTGAGACATCATGGAATTTTCAACTTAGCATTAGAAGGAAGCATTTGGGGTAAAACTCGTAGAGGTAGACCGAGTGACGAATAAAGCAGATTCAAAAGGTTGTAGGTTGCCGAACGTGTTCTCAGTTGAAGAGTTTTGCACAGGACAGTGTAGCGTGGAGACCTGCATGAAACCAGTCTGCGGACTGAAGACGACAACAACAATAACAATAACAATAGATTGTTAGGACACATTCTGAGACATCAAGGAATTTTCAACTTAGCCATACAAGGAAGCATTTGGGGTAAAAATCGTAGAGGTAGACCGAGGGACGAATAAAGCAGATTCAAAAGGTTGTAGGTTGCCGAACGTGTTCTCAGTTGAAGAGACTTGCACAGGACAGTGTAGCGTGGAGACCTGCATGAAACCAGTCTGCGGACTGAAGACGACAACAACAATAACAATAACAATAGATTGTTAGGACACATTCTGAGACATCAAGGAATTTTCAACTTAGCCATACAAGGAAGCATTTGGGGTAAAAATCGTAGAGGTAGACCGAGGGACGAATAAAGCAGATTCAAAAGGTTGTAGGTTGCCGAACGTGTTCTCAGTTGAAGAGACTTGCACAGGACAGTGTAGCGTGGAGAGCTGCATGAAACCAGTCCGCGGACTGAAGACGACAACAACAATAACAATAGATTGTTATGACACATTCTGAGACATCAAGGAATTTTCATCTTAGCATTAGAAGGAAGCATTTGGGGTAAAAATCGTAGAGGTAGACCGAGGGACGAATAAAGCAGATTCAAAAGGTTGTAGGTTGCCGAACGTGTTCTCAGTTGAAGAGACTTGCACAGGACAGTGTAGCGTGGAGAGTTGCATGAAACCAGTCTGTGGACTGAAGACGACAACAACAATAACAATAACAATAGATTGTTAGGACACATTCTGAGACATCAAAGAATTCTCAACTTAGCATTAGAAGGAAGCATTTGGGGTAAAAATCGTAGAGGTAGACCGAGGGACGAATAAAGCAGATTCAAAAGGTTGTGGGTTGCCGAACGTTTTCTCAGTTGAAGAGACTTGCACAGGACAGTGTAGCGTGGAGACCTGCATGAAACCAGTCTGCGGACTGAAGACGACAACAACAATAACAATAACAATAGATTGTTAGGACACATTCTGAGACATCAAGGAATTTTCAACTTAGCTATACAAGGAAGCATTTGGGGTAAAAATCGTAGAGGTAGACCGAGGGACGAATAAAGCAGATTCAAAAGGTTGTAGGTTGCCGAACGTGTTCTCAGTTGAAGAGACTTGCACAGGACAGTGTAGCGTGGAGAGTTGCATGAAACCAGTCTGTGGACTGAAGACGACAACAACAATAACAATAACAATAGATTGTTAGGACACATTCTGAGACATCAAAGAATTCTCAACTTAGCATTAGAAGGAAGCATTTGAGGTAAAAATCGTAGAGGTAGACCGAGGGACGAATAAAGCAGATTCAAAAGGTTGTGGGTTGCCGAACGTGTTCTCAGTTGAAGAGACTTGCACAGGACAGTGTAGCGTGGAGAGCTGCATGAAACCAGTCTGCGGACTGAAGACGACAACAACAATAACAATAACAATAGATTGTTAGGACACATTCTGAGACATCAAGGAATTTTCAACTTAGCCATACAAGGAAGCATTTGGGGTAAAAATCGTAGAGGTAGACCGAGGGACGAATAAAGCAGATTCAAAAGGTTGTAGGTTGCCGAACGTGTTCTCAGTTGAAGAGACTTGCACAGGACAGTGTAGCGTGGAGAGCTGCATGAAACCAGTCTGCGGACTGAAGACGACAACAACAATAACAATAAGAATAGATTGTTAGGACACATTCTGAGACATCAAGGAATTTTCAACTTAGCATTAGAAGGAAGCATTTGGGGTAAAAATCGTAGAGGTAGACCGAGGGACGAATAAAGCAGATTCAAAAGGTTGTGGGTTGCCGAACGTGTTCTCAGTTGAAAAGACTTGCACAGGACAGTGTAGCGTGGAAAGCTGCATGAAACCAGTCTGCGGACTGAAGACGACATTAACAATAACAATAGATTGTTATGACACATTCTGAGACATCAAGGAATTTTCATCTTAGCATTAGAAGGAAGCATTTGGGGTAAACATCGTAGAGGTAGACCGAGGGACGAATAAAGCAGATTCAAAAGGTTGTAGGTTGCCGAACGTGTCCTCAGTTGAAGAGACTTGCACAGGACAATGTAGCGTGGAGAGCTGCATGAAACCAGCCTGCGGACTGAAGACGACAACAACAATAACAATAACAATAGATTGTTAGGACACATTCTGAGACATCAAGGAATTTTCAACTTAGCATTAGAAGGAAGCATTTGGGGTAAAAATCGTAGAGGTAGACCGAGGGACGAATAAAGCAGATTCAAAAGGTTGTAGGTTGCCGAACGTGTTCTCAGTTGAAGAGACTTGCACAGGACAGTGTAGCGTGGAGAGCTGCATGCAACCAGTCTGCGGACTGAAGACGACAACAACAATAACAATAACAGTAACAATAGATTGTTAGGACACATTCTAAGACATCGTGATGTGTCCTACCTCTGGTTTCATTTTCAACTTAGCATTAGAGGGAAGCATTTGGGGTAAAAATCGTAGAGGTAGACCGAGTGACGAATAAAGCAGATTCAAAAGGTTGTAGGTTGCCGAACGTGTTCTCAGTTGAAGAGACTTGAAGAGGACAGTGTAGCATGGAGAGCTGCATGAAACCAGTCTGCGGACTGAAGACGACAACAACAATAACAATAACAATAGATTGTTAGGACACATTCTGAGACATCAAGGAATTCTCAACTTAGCATTAGAAGGAAGCATTTGGGGTAAAAATCGTAGAGGTAGACCGAGGGACGAATAAAGCATATTCAAAAGGTTGTAGGTTGCCGAACGTGTTCTCAGTTGAAGAGACTTGCACAGGACAGTGTAGTGTGGAGAGCTGCATGAAACCAGTCTGCGGACTGAAGACGACAACAACAATAACAATAACAATAGATTGTTAGGACACATTCTGAGACATCAAGGAATTTTCAACTTAGCATTAGAAGGAAGCATTTGGGGTAAAAATCGTAGAGGTAGACCGAGGGACGAATAAAGCAGATTCAAAAGGTTGTAGGTTTCCGAACGTGTTCTCAGTTGAAGAGACTTGCACAGGACAGTGTAGCGTGGAGAGTTGCATGAAACCAGTCTGCGGACTGAAGACGACAACAACAATAACAATAACAATAGATTGTTAGGACACATTCTGAGACATCATGGAATTTTCAACTTAGCATTAGAAGGAAGCATTTGGGGTAAAAATCGTAGAGGTAGACCGAGTGACGAATAAAGCAGATTCAAAAGGTTGTAGGTTGCCGAACGTGTTCTCAGTTGAAGAGACTTGCACAGGACAGTGTAGCATGGAGAGCTGCATGAAACCAGTCTGCGGACTGAAGACGACAACAACAATAACAATAGATTGTTAGGACACATTCTGAGACATCAACGAATTTTCAACTTAGCATTAGAAGGAAGCATTTGGGGTAAAAATCGTACAGGTAGACCGAGGGACGAATAAAGCAGATTCAAAAGGTTGTAGGTTGCCGAACGTGTTCTCAGTTGAAGAGACTTGCACAGGACAGTGTAGCGTGGAGAGCTGCATGAAACCAGTCTGCGGACTGAAGACGACAACAACAATAACAATAACAATAGATTGTTAGAACACATTCTGAGACATCAAGGAATTCTCAACTTAGCATTAGAAGGAAGCATTTGTGGTAAAAATCGTAGAGGTAGACCGAGGCACGAATAAAGCAGATTCAAAAGGTTGTAGGTTGCCGAACGTATTCTCAGTTGAAGAGACTTGCACAGGACAGTGTAGTGTGGAGAGCTGCATGAAACCAGTCTGCGGACTGAAGACGACAACAACAATAACAATAACAATAGATTGTTAGGACACATTCTGAGACATCAAGGAATTTTCAACTTAGCATTAGAAGGAAGCATTTGGGGTAAAAATCGTAGAGGTAGACCGAGGGACGAATAAAGCAGATTCAAAAGGTTGTAGGTTGCTGAACGTATTTTCAGTTGAAGAGACTTGCACAGGACAGTGTAGCGTGGAGAGCTGCATGAAACCAGTCTGCGGACTGAAGACGACAACAATAATAACAATAACAATAGATTGTTAGGAGACATTCTGAGACATCAAGGAATTTTCAACTTAGCATTAGAAGGAAGCATTTGGGGTAAAAATCGTAGAGGTAGACCGAGGGACGAATAAAGCAGATTCAAAAGGTTGTAGGTTGCCGAACGTGTTCTCAGTTGAAGAGACTTGCACAGGACAGTGTAGCGTGGAGAGTTGCATGAAACCAGTCTGTGGACTGAAGACGACAACAACAATAACAATAACAATAGATTGTTAGGACACATTCTGAGACATCAAAGAATTCTCAACTTAGCATTAGAAGGAAGCATTTGGGGTAAAAATCGTAGAGGTAGACCGAGGGACGAATAAAGCAGATTCAAAAGGTTGTGGGTTGCCGAACGTTTTCTCAGTTGAAGAGACTTGCACAGGACAGTGTAGCGTGGAGACCTGCATGAAACCAGTCTGCGGACTGAAGACGACAACAACAATAACAATAACAATAGATTGTTAGGACACATTCTGAGACATCAAGGAATTTTCAACTTAGCTATACAAGGAAGCATTTGGGGTAAAAATCGTAGAGGTAGACCGAGGGACGAATAAAGCAGATTCAAAAGGTTGTAGGTTGCCGAACGTGTTCTCAGTTGAAGAGACTTGCACAGGACAGTGTAGCGTGGAGAGTTGCATGAAACCAGTCTGTGGACTGAAGACGACAACAACAATAACAATAACAATAGATTGTTAGGACACATTCTGAGACATCAAAGAATTCTCAACTTAGCATTAGAAGGAAGCATTTGAGGTAAAAATCGTAGAGGTAGACCGAGGGACGAATAAAGCAGATTCAAAAGGTTGTGGGTTGCCGAACGTGTTCTCAGTTGAAGAGACTTGCACAGGACAGTGTAGCGTGGAGAGCTGCATGAAACCAGTCTGCGGACTGAAGACGACAACAACAATAACAATAACAATAGATTGTTAGGACACATTCTGAGACATCAAGGAATTTTCAACTTAGCCATACAAGGAAGCATTTGGGGTAAAAATCGTAGAGGTAGACCGAGGGACGAATAAAGCAGATTCAAAAGGTTGTAGGTTGCCGAACGTGTTCTCAGTTGAAGAGACTTGCACAGGACAGTGTAGCGTGGAGAGCTGCATGAAACCAGTCTGCGGACTGAAGACGACAACAACAATAACAATAAGAATAGATTGTTAGGACACATTCTGAGACATCAAGGAATTTTCAACTTAGCATTAGAAGGAAGCATTTGGGGTAAAAATCGTAGAGGTAGACCGAGGGACGAATAAAGCAGATTCAAAAGGTTGTGGGTTGCCGAACGTGTTCTCAGTTGAAAAGACTTGCACAGGACAGTGTAGCGTGGAAAGCTGCATGAAACCAGTCTGCGGACTGAAGACGACATTAACAATAACAATAGATTGTTATGACACATTCTGAGACATCAAGGAATTTTCATCTTAGCATTAGAAGGAAGCATTTGGGGTAAACATCGTAGAGGTAGACCGAGGGACGAATAAAGCAGATTCAAAAGGTTGTAGGTTGCCGAACGTGTCCTCAGTTGAAGAGACTTGCACAGGACAATGTAGCGTGGAGAGCTGCATGAAACCAGCCTGCGGACTGAAGACGACAACAACAATAACAATAACAATAGATTGTTAGGACACATTCTGAGACATCAAGGAATTTTCAACTTAGCATTAGAAGGAAGCATTTGGGGTAAAAATCGTAGAGGTAGACCGAGGGACGAATAAAGCAGATTCAAAAGGTTGTAGGTTGCCGAACGTGTTCTCAGTTGAAGAGACTTGCACAGGACAGTGTAGCGTGGAGAGCTGCATGCAACCAGTCTGCGGACTGAAGACGACAACAACAATAACAATAACAGTAACAATAGATTGTTAGGACACATTCTAAGACATCGTGATGTGTCCTACCTCTGGTTTCATTTTCAACTTAGCATTAGAGGGAAGCATTTGGGGTAAAAATCGTAGAGGTAGACCGAGTGACGAATAAAGCAGATTCAAAAGGTTGTAGGTTGCCGAACGTGTTCTCAGTTGAAGAGACTTGAAGAGGACAGTGTAGCATGGAGAGCTGCATGAAACCAGTCTGCGGACTGAAGACGACAACAACAATAACAATAACAATAGATTGTTAGGACACATTCTGAGACATCAAGGAATTCTCAACTTAGCATTAGAAGGAAGCATTTGGGGTAAAAATCGTAGAGGTAGACCGAGGGACGAATAAAGCATATTCAAAAGGTTGTAGGTTGCCGAACGTGTTCTCAGTTGAAGAGACTTGCACAGGACAGTGTAGTGTGGAGAGCTGCATGAAACCAGTCTGCGGACTGAAGACGACAACAACAATAACAATAACAATAGATTGTTAGGACACATTCTGAGACATCAAGGAATTTTCAACTTAGCATTAGAAGGAAGCATTTGGGGTAAAAATCGTAGAGGTAGACCGAGGGACGAATAAAGCAGATTCAAAAGGTTGTAGGTTTCCGAACGTGTTCTCAGTTGAAGAGACTTGCACAGGACAGTGTAGCGTGGAGAGTTGCATGAAACCAGTCTGCGGACTGAAGACGACAACAACAATAACAATAACAATAGATTGTTAGGACACATTCTGAGACATCATGGAATTTTCAACTTAGCATTAGAAGGAAGCATTTGGGGTAAAAATCGTAGAGGTAGACCGAGTGACGAATAAAGCAGATTCAAAAGGTTGTAGGTTGCCGAACGTGTTCTCAGTTGAAGAGACTTGCACAGGACAGTGTAGCATGGAGAGCTGCATGAAACCAGTCTGCGGACTGAAGACGACAACAACAATAACAATAGATTGTTAGGACACATTCTGAGACATCAACGAATTTTCAACTTAGCATTAGAAGGAAGCATTTGGGGTAAAAATCGTACAGGTAGACCGAGGGACGAATAAAGCAGATTCAAAAGGTTGTAGGTTGCCGAACGTGTTCTCAGTTGAAGAGACTTGCACAGGACAGTGTAGCGTGGAGAGCTGCATGAAACCAGTCTGCGGACTGAAGACGACAACAACAATAACAATAACAATAGATTGTTAGAACACATTCTGAGACATCAAGGAATTCTCAACTTAGCATTAGAAGGAAGCATTTGTGGTAAAAATCGTAGAGGTAGACCGAGGCACGAATAAAGCAGATTCAAAAGGTTGTAGGTTGCCGAACGTATTCTCAGTTGAAGAGACTTGCACAGGACAGTGTAGTGTGGAGAGCTGCATGAAACCAGTCTGCGGACTGAAGACGACAACAACAATAACAATAACAATAGATTGTTAGGACACATTCTGAGACATCAAGGAATTTTCAACTTAGCATTAGAAGGAAGCATTTGGGGTAAAAATCGTAGAGGTAGACCGAGGGACGAATAAAGCAGATTCAAAAGGTTGTAGGTTGCTGAACGTATTTTCAGTTGAAGAGACTTGCACAGGACAGTGTAGCGTGGAGAGCTGCATGAAACCAGTCTGCGGACTGAAGACGACAACAATAATAACAATAACAATAGATTGTTAGGAGACATTCTGAGACATCAAGGAATTTTCAACTTAGCATTAGAAGGAAGCATTTGGGGTAAAAATCGTAGAGGTAGACCTAGGGACGAATAAAGCAGATTCAAAAGGTTGTAGGTTTCCGAACGTGTTCTCAGTTGAAGAGACTTGCACAGGACAGTGTAGCGTGGAGAGCTGCATGAAACCAGTCTGCGGACTGAAGACGACAACATCAATAACAATAACAATAACAATAGATTGTTAGGACACATTCTGAGACATCATGGACTTTTCAACTTAGCATTAGAAGGAAGCATGTGGGGTAAAAATCGTAGAGGTAGACCGAGTGACGAATAAAGCAGATTCAAAAGGTTGTAGGTTGCCGAACGTGTTCTCAGTTGAAGAGACTTGCACAGGACAGTGTAGTGTGGAGAGCTGCATGAAACCAGTCTGCGGACTGAAGACAACAATAACAATAACAATAGATTATTGGGACACATTCTGAGACATCAAGGAATTTTCAACTTAGCATTAGAAGGAAGCATTTGGGGTAAAAATCGTACAGGTAGACCGAGGGACGAATAAAGCAGATTCAAAAGGTTGTAGGTTGCCGAACGTGTTCTCAGTTGAAGAGACTTGCACAGGACAGTGTAACGTGGAGAGCTGCATGAAACCAGTCTGCGGACTGAAGACGACAACAACAATAACAATAACAATAGATTGTTAGAACACATTCTGAGACATCAAGGAATTTTCAACTTAGCATTACAAGGAAGCATTTGGGGTAAAAATCGTAGAGGTAGACCGAGGGAAGAATAAAGCAGATTCAAAAGGTTGTAGCTTGCCGAACGTATTCTCAGTTGAAGAGACTTGCACAGGACAGTGTAGTGTGGAGAGCTGCATGAAACCAGTCTGCGGACTGAAGACAACAATAACAATAACAATAGATTATTGGGACACATTCTGAGACATCAAGGAATTTTCAACTTAGCATTAGAAGGAAGCATTTGGGGTAAAAACCGTAGAGGTAGTCCGAGGGACGAATAAAGCAGATTCAAAAGGTTGTAGGTTTCCGAACGTGTTCTCAGTTGAAGAGAGTTGCACAGGACAGTGTAGCGTGGAGAGCTGCATGAAACCAGTCTGCGGACTGAAGACGACAACAACAATAACAATAACAATAGATTGTTAGGACACATTCTGAGACATCAAGGAATTCTCAACTTAGCATTAGAAGGAAGCATTTGGGGTAAAAATCGTGGAGGTAGACCGAGGGACGAATAATGCAGATTCAAAAGGTTGTAGGTTGCCGAACGTGTTCTCAGTTGAAGAGACTTGCACAGGACAGTGTAGCGTGGAGAGCTGCATGAAACCAGTCTGCGGACTGAAGACGACAACAACAATAACAATAACAATAGATTGTTAGGACACATTCTGAGACATCAAGGAATTTTCAACTTAGCATTAGAAGGAAGCATTTGGGGTAAAAATCGTAGAGGTAGACCGAGGGACGAATAAAGCAGATTCAAAAGGTTGTAGGTTGCCGAACGTATTCTCAGTTGAAGAGACTTGCACAGGACAGTGTAGCGTGGAGAGCTGCATGCAACCAGTCTGCGGACTGAAGACGACAATAACAATAACAATAGATTGTTAGGACACATTCTGAGACATCAAGGAATTTTCAACTTAGCATTAGAAGGAAGCATTTGAGGTAAAAATCGTAGAGGTAGACCGAGGGACGAGTAAAGCAGATTCAAAAGTTGTAGGTTGCCGAACGTATTCTCAGTTGAAGAGACTTGCACAGGACAATGTAGCGTGGAGAGCTGCATGAAACCAGTCTGCGGACTGAAGACGACAACAACAATAACAATAACAATAGATTGTTAGGACACATTCTGAGACATCAAGGAATTTTCAACTTAGCATTAGAAGGAAGCATTTGGGGTAAAAATCGTAGAGGTAGACCGAGGGACGAATAAAGCAGATTCAAAAGGTGGTAGGTTGCCGAACGTATTCTCAGTTGAAGAGACTTGCACAGGACAGTGTAGCGTGGAGAGCTGCATGAAACCAGTCTGCGGGCTGAAGACGACAACAACAATAACAATAACAATAGATTGTTAGGACACATTCTGAGACATCAAGGAATTTTCAACTTAGCATTAGAAGGAAGCATTTGGGGTAAAAATCGTAGAGGTAGTCCGAGGGACGAATAAAGCAGATTCAAAAGGTTGTAGGTTGCGGAACGTGTTCTCAGTTGAAGAGACTTGCACAGGACAGTGTAGCGTGGAGAGCTGCATGAAACCAGTCTGCGGACTGAAGACGACAACAACAATAACAATAACAATATGTTGTTAGGACACATTCTGAGACATCAAGGAATTTTCAACTTAGCATTAGAAGGAAGCATTTGGGGTAAAAATCGTACAGGTAGACCGAGGGACAAATAAAGCAGATTCAAAAGGTTCTAGGTTGCCGAACGTATTCTCAGTTGAAGAGACTTGCACAGGACAGTGTAGCGTGGAGAGCTGCATGAAACCAGTCTGAGGACTGAAGACGACAACAACAATAACAATAACAATAGATTGTTAGGACACATTCTGAGACATCAAGGAATTTTCAACTTAGCATTAGAAGGAAGCATTTGGGGTAAAAATCGTAGAGGTAGACCGAGGGACGAATAAAGCAGATTCATAAGGTTGTAGGTTGCCAAACGTATTCTCAGTTGAAGAGACTTGCACAGGACAGTGTAGCGTGGAGAGCTGCATGAAACCAGTCTGCGGACTGAAGACGACAACAACAATAACAATAACAATAGATTGTTAGGACACATTCTGAGACATCAAGGAATTTTCAACTTAGCATTACAAGGAAGCATTTGGGGTAAAAATCGTAGAGGTAGACCGAGGGACGAATAAAGCAGATTCAAAAGGTTGTAGGTTGCCGAACGTATTCTCAGTTGAAGAGACTTGCACAGGACAGTGTAGCGTGGAGAGCTGCATGAAACCAGTCTGCGGACTGAAGACGACAACAACAATAACAATAACAATAGATTGTTAGGACACATTCTGAGACATCAAGGAATTTTCAACTTAGCATTAGAAGGAAGCATTTGGGGTAAAAATCGTAGAGGTAGACCGAGGGACGAATAAAGCAGATTCAAAGGGTTCTAGGTTGCCGAACGTATTCTCAGTTGAAGAGACTTGCACAGGACAGTGTAGCGTGGAGAGCTGCATGAAACCAGTCTGAGGACTGAAGACGACAACAACAATAACAATAACAATAGATTGTTAGGACACATTCTGAGACATCAAGGAATTTTCAACTTAGCATTAGAAGGAAGCATTTGGGGTAAAAATCGTAGAGGTAGACCGAGGGACGAATAAAGCAGATTCAAAGGGTTCTAGGTTGCCGAACGTATTCTCAGTTGAAGAGACTTGCACAGGACAGTGTAGCGTGGAGAGCTGCATGAAACCAGTCTGAGGACTGAAGACGACAACAACAATAACAATAACAATAGATTGTTAGGACACATTCTGAGACATCAAGGAATTTTCAACTTAGCATTAGAAGGAAGCATTTGGGGTAAAAATCGTAGAGGTAGATCTAGGGACGAATAAAGCAGATTCAAAAGGTTGTAGGTTTCCGAACGTGTTCTCAGTTGAAGAGACTTGCACAGGACAGTGTAGCGTGGAGAGCTGCATGAAACCAGTCTGCGGACTGAAGACGACAACATCAATAACAATAACAATAACAATAGATTGTTAGGACACATTCTGAGACATCATGGACTTTTCAACTTAGCATTAGAAGGAAGCATTTGGGGTAAAAATCGTAGAGGTAGACCGAGTGACGAATAAAGCAGATTCAAAAGGTTGTAGGTTGCCGAACGTGTTCTCAGTTGAAGAGACTTGCACAGGACAGTGTAGCGTGGAGAGCTGCATGAAACCAGTCTGCGGACTGAAGACGACAACAACAATAACAATAACAATAGATTGTTAGGACACATTCTGAGACATCAAGGAATTCTCAACTTAGCATTAGAAGGAAGCATTTGGAGTAAAAATCGTGGAGGTAGACCGAGGGACGAATAAAGCAGATTCAAAAGGTTGTAGGTTGCCGAACGTGTTCTCAGTTGAAGAGACTTGCACAGGACAGTGTAGCGTGGAGAGCTGCATGAAACCAGTCTGCGGACTGAAGACGACAACAACAATAACAATAACAATAGATTGTTAGGACACATTCTGAGACATCAAGGAATTTTCAACTTAGCATTAGAAGGAAGCATTTGGGGTAAAAATCGTAGAGGTAGACCGAGGGACGAATAAAGCAGATTCAAATGGTTGTAGGTTGCCGAACGTGTTCTCAGTTGAAGAGACTTGCACAGGACAGTGTAGTGTGGAGAGCTGCATGAAACCAGTCTGCGGACTGAAGACGACAACAACAATAACAATAACAATAGATTGTTAGGACACATTCTGAGACATCAAGGAATTCTCAACTTAGCATTAGAAGGAAGCATTTGGGGTAAAAATCGTAGAGGTAGACCGAGGGACGAATAAAGCAGATTCAAAAGGTTGTAGGTTGCCGAACGTGTTCTCAGTTGAAGAGACTTGCACAGGACAGTGTAGTGTGGAGAGCTGCATGAAACCAGTCTGCGGACTGAAGACAACAATAACAATAACAATAGATTATTAGGACACATTCTGAGACATCAAGGAATTTTCAACTTAGCATTAGAAGGACGCATTTGGGGTAAAAATCGTAGAGGTAGTCCGAGGGACGAATAAAGCAGATTCAAAAGGTTGTAGGTTTCCGAACGTGTTCTCAGTTGAAGAGACTTGCACAGGACAGTGTAGCGTGGAGAGCTGCATGAAACCAGTCTGCGGACTGAAGACGACAACAACAATAACAATAACAATAGATTGTTAGGACACATTCTGAGACATCAAGGAATTCTCAACTTAGCATTAGAAGGAAGCATTTGGGGTAAAAATCGTGGAGGTAGACCGAGGGACGAATAATGCAGATTCAAAAGGTTGTAGGTTGCCGAACGTGTTCTCAGTTGAAGAGACTTGCACAGGACAGTGTAGCGTGGAGAGCTGCATGAAACCAGTCTGCGGACTGAAGACGACAACAACAATAACAATAACAATAGATTGTTAGGACACATTCTGAGACATCAAGGAATTTTCAACTTAGCATTAGAAGGAAGCATTTGGGGTAAAAATCGTAGAGGTAGACCGAGGGACGAATAAAGCAGATTCAAAAGGTTGTAGGTTGCCGAACGTATTCTCAGTTGAAGAGACTTGCACAGGACAGTGTAGCGTGGAGAGCTGCATGCAACCAGTCTGCAGACTGAAGACGACAATAACAATAACAATAGATTGTTAGGACACATTCTGAGACATCAAGGAATTTTCAACTTAGCATTAGAAGGAAGCATTTGAGGTAAAAATCGTAGAGGTAGACCGAGGGACGAGTAAAGCAGATTCAAAAGTTGTAGGTTGCCGAACGTATTCTCAGTTGAAGAGACTTGCACAGGACAATGTAGCGTGGAGAGCTGCATGAAACCAGTCTGCGGACTGAAGACGACAACAACAATAACAATAACAATAGATTGTTAGGACACATTCTGAGACATCAAGGAATTTTCAACTTAGCATTAGAAGGAAGCATTTGGGGTAAAAATCGTAGAGGTAGACCGAGGGACGAATAAAGCAGATTCAAAAGGTGGTAGGTTGCCGAACGTATTCTCAGTTGAAGAGACTTGCACAGGACAGTGTAGCGTGGAGAGCTGCATGAAACCAGTCTGCGGGCTGAAGACGACAACAACAATAACAATAACAATAGATAGTTAGGACACATTCTGAGACATCAAGGAATTTTCAACTTAGCATTAGAAGGAAGCATTTGGGGTAAAAATCGTAGAGGTAGTCCGAGGGACGAATAAAGCAGATTCAAAAGGTTGTAGGTTGCGGAACGTGTTCTCAGTTGAAGAGACTTGCACAGGACAGTGTAGCGTGGAGAGCTGCATGAAACCAGTCTGCGGACTGAAGACGACAACAACAATAACAATAACAATAGATTGTTAGGACACATTCTGAGACATCAAGGAATTTTCAACTTAGCATTAGAAGGAAGCATTTGGGGTAAAAATCGTAGAGGTAGACCGAGGGACGAATAAAGCAGATTCAAAGGGTTCTAGGTTGCCGAACGTATTCTCAGTTGAAGAGACTTGCACAGGACAGTGTAGCGTGGAGAGCTGCATGAAACCAGTCTGAGGACTGAAGACGACAACAACAATAACAATAACAATAGATTGTTAGGACACATTCTGAGACATCAAGGAATTTTCAACTTAGCATTAGAAGGAAGCATTTGGGGTAAAAATCGTAGAGGTAGACCGAGGGACGAATAAAGCAGATTCATAAGGTTGTAGGTTGCCGAACGTATTCTCAGTTGAAGAGACTTGCACAGGACAGTGTAGCGTGGAGAGCTGCATGAAACCAGTCTGCGGACTGAAGACGACAACAACAATAACAATAACAATAGATTGTTAGGACACATTCTGAGACATCAAGGAATTTTCAACTTAGCATTACAAGGAAGCATTTGGGGTAAAAATCGTAGAGGTAGACCGAGGGACGAATAAAGCAGATTCAAAAGGTTGTAGGTTGCCGAACGTATTCTCAGTTGAAGAGACTTGCACAGGACAGTGTAGCGTGGAGAGCTGCATGAAACCAGTCTGCGGACTGAAGACGACAACAACAATAACAATAACAATAGATTGTTAGGACACATTCTGAGACATCAAGGAATTTTCAACTTAGCATTAGAAGGAAGCATTTGGGGTAAAAATCGTAGAGGTAGACCGAGGGACGAATAAAGCAGATTCATAAGGTTGTAGGTTTCCGAACGTGTTCTCAGTTGAAGAGACTTGCACAGGACAATGTAGCGTGGAGAGCTGCATGAAACCAGTCTGCGGACTGAAGACGACAACAACAATAGCAGTAACAATAGATTGTTAGGACACATTCTGAGACATAAAGGAATTTTCAACTTAGCATTACAAGGAAGCATTTAGGGTAAAAATCGTAGAGGTAGACCGAGGGACGAATAAAGCAGATTCAAAAGGTTGTAGGTTGCCGAACGTATTCTCAGTTGAAGAGACTTGCACAGGACAGTGTAGCGTGGAGAGCTGCATGAAACCAGTCTGCGGACTGAAGACGACAACAACAATAACAATAACAATAGATTGTTAGGACACATTCTGAGACATCAAGGAATTTTCAACTTAGCATTAGAAGGAAGCATTTGGGGTAAAAATCGTAGAGGTAGACCGAGGGACGAATAAAGCAGATTCAAAAGGTTGTTAGTTGCTGAACCTATTCTCAGTTGAAGAGACTTGCACAGGACAGTGTAGCGTGGAAAGCTGCATGAAACCAGTCTGCGGGCTGAAGACGACAACAACAATAACAATAACAATAGATTGTTAGGACACATTCTGAGACATCAAGGAATTTTCAACTTAGCATTAGAAGGAAGCATTTGGGGTAAAAATCGTAGAGGTAGACCGAGGGACGAATAAAGCAGATTCAAAAGATTGTAGGTTGCCGAACGTATTCTCAGTTGAAGAGACTTGCACAGGACAGTGTAGCGTGGAGAGCTGCATGAAACAAGTCTGCGGACTGAAGACGACAACAACAATAACAATAACAATAGATTGTTAGGACACATTCTGAGACATCAAGGAATTTTCAACTTAGCATTAGAAGGAAGCATTTGGGGTTAAAATCGTAGAGGTAGACCGAGGGACGAATAAAGCAGATTCAAAAGGTTGTAGGTTGCCGAACGTATTCTCAGTTGAAGAGACTTGCACAGGACAGTGTAGCGTGGAGAGCTGCATGAAACCAGTCTGCGTACTGAAAACGACAACAACAATAACAATAACAATAGATTGTTAGGACACATTCTGAGACATCAAGGAATTTTCAACTTAGCATTAGAAGGAAGCATTTGGGGTAAAAATCGTAGAGGTAGACCGAGGGACGAATAAAGCAGATTCAAAAGGTTGTAGGTTGCTGAACGTATTCTCAGTTGAAGAGACTTGCACAGGACAGTGTAGCGTGGAGAGCTGCATGAAACAAGTCTGCGGACTGAAGACGACAACAATAATAACAATAACAATAGATTGTTACGACACATTCTGAGACATCAAGGAATTTTCAACTTAGCATTAGAAGGAAGCATTTGGGGTAAAAATCGTAGAGGTAGACCGAGAGACGAATAAAGCAGATTCAAAAGGTTGTAGGTTGCCGAACGTATTCTCAGTTGAGGAGACTTGCACAGGACAGTGTAGTGTGGAGAGCTGCATGAAACCAGTCTGCGGACTGAAGACGACAACATCAATAACAATAACAATACCAATAGATTGTTAGGACACATTCTGAGACATCATGGAATTTTCAACTTAGCATTAGAAGGAAGCATTTGGGGTAAAAATCGTAGAGGTAGACCGAGGGACGAATAAAGCAGATTCAAAAGGTTGTAGGTTGCCGAACGTGTTCTCAGTTGAAGAGACTTGCACAGGACAGTGTGGCATGGAGAGCTGCATGAAACCAGTCTGCGGACGGAAGACGACAACAACAATCACAATAACAATAGATTGTTAGGACACATTCTGAGACATCAAGGAATTTTCAACTTAGCATTAGAAGGAAGCATTTGGTGTAAAAATCGTAGAGGTAGACCGAGGGACGAATAAAGCAGATTCAAAAGGTTGTAGGTTTCCGAACGTGTTCTCAGTTGAAGAGACTTGCACAGGACAGTGTAGCGTGGAGAGCTGCATGAAACCAGTCTGCGGACTGAAGACGACAACATCAATAACAATAACAATAACAATAGATTGTTAGGACACATTCTGAGACATCATGGAATTTTCAACTTAGCATTAGAAGGAAGCATTTGGGGTAAAACTCGTAGAGGTAGACTGAGTGACGAATAAAGCAGATTCAAAAGGTTGTAGGTTGCCGAACGTGTTCTCAGTTGAAGAGTTTTGCACTGGACAGTGTAGCGTGGAGACCTGCATGAAACCAGTCTGCGGACTGAAGACGACAACAACAATAACAATAACAATAGATTGTTAGGACACATTCTGAGACATCAAGGAATTTTCAACTTAGCCATACAAGGAAGCATTTGGGGTAAAATTCGTAGAGGTAGACCGAGGGACGAATAAAGCAGATTCAAAAGGTTGTAGGTTGCCGAACGTGTTCTCAGTTGAAGAGACTTGCACAGGACAGTGTAGCGTGGAGAGTTGCATGAAACCAGTCTGTGGACTGAAGACGACAACAACAATAACAATAACAATAGATTGTTAGGACACATTCTGAGACATCAAAGAATTCTCAACTTAGCATTAGAAGGAAGCATTTGGGGTAAAAATCGTAGAGGTAGACCGAGGGACGAATAAAGCAGATTCAAAAGGATGTAGGTTTCCGAACGTGTTCTCAGTTGAAGAGACTTGCACAGGACAGTGTAGCGTGGAGAGCTGCATGAAACCAGTCTGCGGACTGAAGACGACAACAACAATAACAATAACAATAGATTGTTAGGACACATTCTGAGACATCATGGAATTTTCAACTTAGCATTAGAAGGAAGCATTTGGGGTAAAAATCGTAGAGGTAGACCGAGGGACGAATAAAGCAGATTCAAAAGGTTGTAGGTTGCCGAACGTGTTCTCAGTTGAAGAGACTTGCACAGGACAGTGTAGCATGGAGAGCTGCATGAAACCAGTCTGCGGACTGAAGACGACAACAACAATAACAATAGATTGTTAGGACACATTCTGAGACATCAAGGAATTTTCAACTTAGCATTAGAAGGAAGCATTTGGGGTAAAAATCGTACAGGTAGACCGAGGGACGAATAAAGCAGATTCAAAAGGTTGTAGGTTGCCGAACGTGTTCTCAGTTGAAGAGACTTGCACAGGACAGTGTAGCGTGGAGAGCTGCATGAAACCAGTCTGCGGACTGAAGACGACAACAACAATAACAATAACAATAGATTGTTAGAACACATTCTGAGACATCAAGGAATTCTCAACTTAGCATTAGAAGGAAGCATTTGGGGTAAAAATCGTAGAGGTAGACCGAGGGACGAATAAAGCAGATTCAAAAGGTTGTAGGTTGCCGAACGTATTCTCAGTTGAAGAGACTTGCACAGGACAGTGTAGTGTGGAGAGCTGCATGAAACCAGTCTGCGGACTGAAGACGACAACAACAATAACAATAACAATAGATTGTTAGGACACATTCTGAGACATCAAGGAATTTTCAACATAGCATTAGAAGGAAGCATTTGGGGTAAAAATCGTAGAGGTAGACCGAGGGACGAATAAAGCACATTCAAAAGGTTGTAGGTTGCCGAACGTGTTCTCAGTTGAAGAGACTTGCACAGGACAGTGTAGCGTGGAAAGCTGCATGAAACCAGTCTGCGGACTGAAGACGACAACATCAATAACAATAACAATAACAATAGATTGTTAGGACACATTCTGAGACATCATGGACTTTTCAACTTAGCATTAGAAGGAAGCATTTGGGGTAAAAATCGTAGAGGTAGACCGAGTGACGAATAAAGCAGATTCAAAAGGTTGTAGGTTGCCGAACGTGTTCTCAGTTGAAGAGACTTGCACAGGACAGTGTAGCGTGGAGAGCTGCATGAAACCAGTCTGCGGACTGAAGACGACAACAACAATAACAATAACAATAGATTGTTAGGACACATTCTGAGACATCAAGGAATTTTCAACTTAGCATTACAAGGAAGCATTTGGGGTAAAAATCGTGGAGGTAGACCGAGGGACGAATAAAGCAGATTCAAAAGGTTGTAGGTTGCCGAACGTGTTCTCAGTTGAAGAGACTTGCACAGGACAGTGTAGCGTGGAGAGCTGCATGAAACCAGTCTGCGGACTGAAGACGACAACAACAATAACAATAACAATAGATTGTTAGGACACATTCTGAGACATCAAGGAATTTTCAACTTAGCATTAGAAGGAAGCATTTGGGGTAAAAATCGTACAGGTAGACCGAGGGACGAATAAAGCAGATTCAAATGGTTGTAGGTTGCCGAACGTGTTCTCAGTTGAAGAGACTTGCACAGGACAGTGTAGTGTGGAGAGCTGCATGAAACCAGTCTGCGGACTGAAGACGACAACAACAATAACAATAATAATAGATTGTTAGGACACATTCTGAGACATCAAGGAATTCTCAACTTAGCATTAGAAGGAAGCATTTGGGGTAAAAATCGTAGAGGTAGACCGAGGGACGAATAAAGCAGATTCAAAAGGTTGTAGGTTGCCGAACGTGTTCTCAGTTGAAGAGACTTGCACAGGACAGTGTAGCATGGAGAGCTGCATGAAACCAGTCTGCGGACTGAAGACGACAACAACAATAACAATAACAATAGATTGTTAGGACACATTCTGAGACATCAAGGAATTCTCAACTTAGCATTAGAAGGAAGCATTTGGGGTAAAAATCGTAGAGGTAGACCGAGGGACGAATAAAGCAGATTCAAAAGGTTGTAGGTTGCCGAACGTGTTCTCAGTTGAAGAGACTTGCACAGGACAGTGTAGTGTGGAGAGCTGCATGAAACCAGTCTGCGGACTGAAGACAACAATAACAATAACAATAGATTATTAGGACACATTCAGAGACATCAAGGAATTTTCAACTTAGCATTAGAAGGAAGCATTTGGGGTAAAAATCGTAGAGGTAGACCGAGGGACGAATAAAGCAGATTCAAAAGGTTGTTAGTTGCTGAACCTATTCTCAGTTGAAGAGACTTGCACAGGACAGTGTAGCGTGGAAAGCTGCATGAAACCAGTCTGCGGGCTGAAGACGACAACAACAATAACAATAACAATAGATTGTTAGGACACATTCTGAGACATCAAGGAATTTTCAACTTAGCATTAGAAGGAAGCATTTGGGGTAAAAATCGTAGAGGTAGACCGAGGGACGAATAAAGCAGATTCAAAAGATTGTAGGTTGCCGAACGTATTCTCAGTTGAAGAGACTTGCACAGGACAGTGTAGCGTGGAGAGCTGCATGAAACAAGTCTGCGGACTGAAGACGACAACAACAATAACAATAACAATAGATTGTTAGGACACATTCTGAGACATCAAGGAATTTTCAACTTAGCATTAGAAGGAAGCATTTGGGGTTAAAATCGTAGAGGTAGACCGAGGGACGAATAAAGCAGATTCAAAAGGTTGTAGGTTGCCGAACGTATTCTCAGTTGAAGAGACTTGCACAGGACAGTGTAGCGTGGAGAGCTGCATGAAACCAGTCTGCGTACTGAAAACGACAACAACAATAACAATAACAATAGATTGTTAGGACACATTCTGAGACATCAAGGAATTTTCAACTTAGCATTAGAAGGAAGCATTTGGGGTAAAAATCGTAGAGGTAGACCGAGGGACGAATAAAGCAGATTCAAAAGGTTGTAGGTTGCTGAACGTATTCTCAGTTGAAGAGACTTGCACAGGACAGTGTAGCGTGGAGAGCTGCATGAAACCAGTCTGCGGACTGAAGACGACAACAATAATAACAATAACAATAGATTGTTACGACACATTCTGAGACATCAAGGAATTTTCAACTTAGCATTAGAAGGAAGCATTTGGGGTAAAAATCGTAGAGGTAGACCGAGAGACGAATAAAGCAGATTCAAAAGGTTGTAGGTTGCCGAACGTATTCTCAGTTGAGGAGACTTGCACAGGACAGTGTAGTGTGGAGAGCTGCATGAAACCAGTCTGCGGACTGAAGACGACAACATCAATAACAATAACAATACCAATAGATTGTTAGGACACATTCTGAGACATCATGGAATTTTCAACTTAGCATTAGAAGGAAGCATTTGGGGTAAAAATCGTAGAGGTAGACCGAGGGACGAATAAAGCAGATTCAAAAGGTTGTAGGTTGCCGAACGTGTTCTCAGTTGAAGAGACTTGCACAGGACAGTGTGGCATGGAGAGCTGCATGAAACCAGTCTGCGGACGGAAGACGACAACAACAATCACAATAACAATAGATTGTTAGGACACATTCTGAGACATCAAGGAATTTTCAACTTAGCATTAGAAGGAAGCATTTGGTGTAAAAATCGTAGAGGTAGACCGAGGGACGAATAAAGCAGATTCAAAAGGTTGTAGGTTTCCGAACGTGTTCTCAGTTGAAGAGACCTGCACAGGACAGTGTAGCGTGGAGAGCTGCATGAAACCAGTCTGCGGACTGAAGACGACAACATCAATAACAATAACAATAACAATAGATTGTTAGGACACATTCTGAGACATCATGGAATTTTCAACTTAGCATTAGAAGGAAGCATTTGGGGTAAAACTCGTAGAGGTAGACTGAGTGACGAATAAAGCAGATTCAAAAGGTTGTAGGTTGCCGAACGTGTTCTCAGTTGAAGAGTTTTGCACTGGACAGTGTAGCGTGGAGACCTGCATGAAACCAGTCTGCGGACTGAAGACGACAACAACAATAACAATAACAATAGATTGTTAGGACACATTCTGAGACATCAAGGAATTTTCAACTTAGCCATACAAGGAAGCATTTGGGGTAAAATTCGTAGAGGTAGACCGAGGGACGAATAAAGCAGATTCAAAAGGTTGTAGGTTGCCGAACGTGTTCTCAGTTGAAGAGACTTGCACAGGACAGTGTAGCGTGGAGAGTTGCATGAAACCAGTCTGTGGACTGAAGACGACAACAACAATAACAATAACAATAGATTGTTAGGACACATTCTGAGACATCAAAGAATTCTCAACTTAGCATTAGAAGGAAGCATTTGGGGTAAAAATCGTAGAGGTAGACCGAGGGACGAATAAAGCAGATTCAAAAGGTTGTAGGTTTCCGAACGTGTTCTCAGTTGAAGAGACTTGCACAGGACAGTGTAGCGTGGAGAGCTGCATGAAACCAGTCTGCGGACTGAAGACGACAACAACAATAACAATAACAATAGATTGTTAGGACACATTCTGAGACATCATGGAATTTTCAACTTAGCATTAGAAGGAAGCATTTGGGGTAAAAATCGTAGAGGTAGACCGAGGGACGAATAAAGCAGATTCAAAAGGTTGTAGGTTGCCGAACGTGTTCTCAGTTGAAGAGACTTGCACAGGACAGTGTAGCATGGAGAGCTGCATGAAACCAGTCTGCGGACTGAAGACGACAACAACAATAACAATAGATTGTTAGGACACATTCTGAGACATCAAGGAATTTTCAACTTAGCATTAGAAGGAAGCATTTGGGGTAAAAATCGTACAGGTAGACCGAGGGACGAATAAAGCAGATTCAAAAGGTTGTAGGTTGCCGAACGTGTTCTCAGTTGAAGAGACTTGCACAGGACAGTGTAGCGTGGAGAGCTGCATGAAACCAGTCTGCGGACTGAAGACGACAACAACAATAACAATAACAATAGATTGTTAGAACACATTCTGAGACATCAAGGAATTCTCAACTTAGCATTAGAAGGAAGCATTTGGGGTAAAAATCGTAGAGGTAGACCGAGGGACGAATAAAGCAGATTCAAAAGGTTGTAGGTTGCCGAACGTATTCTCAGTTGAAGAGACTTGCACAGGACAGTGTAGTGTGGAGAGCTGCATGAAACCAGTCTGCGGACTGAAGACGACAACAACAATAACAATAACAATAGATTGTTAGGACACATTCTGAGACATCAAGGAATTTTCAACATAGCATTAGAAGGAAGCATTTGGGGTAAAAATCGTAGAGGTAGACCGAGGGACGAATAAAGCACATTCAAAAGGTTGTAGGTTGCCGAACGTGTTCTCAGTTGAAGAGACTTGCACAGGACAGTGTAGCGTGGAGAGCTGCATGAAACCAGTCTGCGGACTGAAGACGACAACAACAATAACAATAACAATAGATTGTTAGGACACATTCTGAGACATCAAGGAATTTTCAACTTAGCCATACAAGGAAGCATTTGGGGTAAAATTCGTAGAGGTAGACCTAGGGACGAATAAAGCAGATTCAAAAGGTTGTAGGTTTCCGAACGTGTTCTCAGTTGAAGAGACTTGCACAGGACAGTGTAGCGTGGAGAGCTGCATGAAACCAGTCTGCGGACTGAAGACGACAACATCAATAACAATAACAATAACAATAGATTGTTAGGACACATTCTGAGACATCATGGACTTTTCAACTTAGCATTAGAAGGAAGCATTTGGGGTAAAAATCGTAGAGGTAGACCGAGTGACGAATAAAGCAGATTCAAAAGGTTGTAGGTTGCCGAACGTGTTCTCAGTTGAAGAGACTTGCACAGGACAGTGTAGCGTGGAGAGCTGCATGAAACCAGTCTGCGGACTGAAGACGACAACAACAATAACAATAACAATAGATTGTTAGGACACATTCTGAGACATCAAGGAATTTTCAACTTAGCATTACAAGGAAGCATTTGGGGTAAAAATCGTGGAGGTAGACCGAGGGACGAATAAAGCAGATTCAAAAGGTTGTAGGTTGCCGAACGTGTTCTCAGTTGAAGAGACTTGCACAGGACAGTGTAGCGTGGAGAGCTGCATGAAACCAGTCTGCGGACTGAAGACGACAACAACAATAACAATAACAATAGATTGTTAGGACACATTCTGAGACATCAAGGAATTTTCAACTTAGCATTAGAAGGAAGCATTTGGGGTAAAAATCGTACAGGTAGACCGAGGGACGAATAAAGCAGATTCAAATGGTTGTAGGTTGCCGAACGTGTTCTCAGTTGAAGAGACTTGCACAGGACAGTGTAGTGTGGAGAGCTGCATGAAACCAGTCTGCGGACTGAAGACGACAACAACAATAACAATAATAATAGATTGTTAGGACACATTCTGAGACATCAAGGAATTCTCAACTTAGCATTAGAAGGAAGCATTTGGGGTAAAAATCGTACAGGTAGACCGAGGGACGAATAAAGCAGATTCAAAAGGTTGTAGGTTGCCGAACGTGTTCTCAGTTGAAGAGACTTGCACAGGACAGTGTAGCATGGAGAGCTGCATGAAACCAGTCTGCGGACTGAAGACGACAACAACAATAACAATAACAATAGATTGTTAGGACACATTCTGAGACATCAAGGAATTCTCAACTTAGCATTAGAAGGAAGCATTTGGGGTAAAAATCGTAGAGGTAGACCGAGGGACGAATAAAGCAGATTCAAAAGGTTGTAGGTTGCCGAACGTGTTCTCAGTTGAAGAGACTTGCACAGGACAGTGTAGTGTGGAGAGCTGCATGAAACCAGTCTGCGGACTGAAGACAACAATAACAATAACAATAGATTATTAGGACACATTCAGAGACATCAAGGAATTTTCAACTTAGCATTAGAAGGAAGCATTTGGGGTAAAAATCGTAGAGGTAGTCCGAGGGACGAATAAAGCAGATTCAAAAGGTTGTAGGTTTCCGAACGTGTTCTCAGTTGAAGAGACTTGCACAGGACAGTGTAGCGTGGAGAGCTGCATGAAACCAGTCTGCGGACTGAAGACGACAACAACAATAACAATAACAATAGATTGTTAGGACACATTCTGAGACATCAAGGAATTCTCAACTTAGCATTAGAAGGAAGCATTTGGGGTAAAAATCGTGGAGGTAGACCGAGGGACGAATAATGCAGATTCAAAAGGTTGTAGGTTGCCGAACGTGTTCTCAGTTGAAGAGACTTGCACAGGACAGTGTAGCGTGGAGAGCTGCATGAAACCAGTCTGCGGACTGAAGACGACAACAACAATAACAATAACAATAGATTGTTAGGACACATTCTGAGACATCAAGGAATTTTCAACTTAGCATTAGAAGGAAGCATTTGGGGTAAAAATCGTAGAGGTAGACCGAGGGACGAATAAAGCAGATTCAAAAGGTTGTAGGTTGCCGAACGTATTCTCAGTTGAAGAGACTTGCACAGGACAGTGTAGCGTGGAGAGCTGCATGCAACCAGTCTGCGGACTGAAGACGACAATAACAATAACAATAGATTGTTAGGACAAATGCTGAGACATCAAGGAATTTTCAACTTAGCATTAGAAGGAAGCATTTGAGGTAAAAATCGTAGAGGTAGACCGAGGGACGAGTAAAGCAGATTCAAAAGTTGTAGGTTGCCGAACGTATTCTCAGTTGAAGAGACTTGCACAGGACAATGTAGCGTGGAGAGCTGCATGAAACCAGTCTGCGGACTGAAGACGACAACAACAATAACAATAACAATAGATTGTTAGGACACATTCTGAGACATCAAGGAATTTTCAACTTAGCATTAGAAGGAAGCATTTGGGGTAAAAATCGTAGAGGTAGACCGAGGGACGAATAAAGCAGATTCAAAAGGTGGTAGGTTGCCGAACGTATTCTCAGTTGAAGAGACTTGCACAGGACAGTGTAGCGTGGAGAGCTGCATGAAACCAGTCTGCGGGCTGAAGACGACAACAACAATAACAATAACAATAGATTGTTAGGACACATTCTGAGACATCAAGGAATTTTCAACTTAGCATTAGAAGGAAGCATTTGGGGTAAAAATCGTAGAGGTAGTCCGAGGGACGAATAAAGCAGATTCAAAAGGTTGTAGGTTGCGGAACGTGTTCTCAGTTGAAGAGACTTGCACAGGACAGTGTAGCGTGGAGAGCTGCATGAAACCAGTCTGCGGACTGAAGACGACAACAACAATAACAATAACAATATGTTGTTAGGACACATTCTGAGACATCAAGGAATTTTCAACTTAGCATTAGAAGGAAGCATTTGGGGTAAAAATCGTAGAGGTAGACCGAGGGACGAATAAAGCAGATTCAAAAGGTTGTAGGTTGCCGAACGTATTCTCAGTTGAAGAGACTTGCACAGGACAGTGTAGCGTGGAGAGCTGCATGAAACCAGTCTGAGGACTGAAGACGACAACAACAATAACAATAACAATAGATTGTTAGGACACATTCTGAGACATCAAGGAATTTTCAACTTAGCATTAGAAGGAAGCATTTGGGGTAAAAATCGTAGAGGTAGACCGAGGGACGAATAAAGCAGATTCATAAGGTTGTAGGTTGCCGAACGTATTCTCAGTTGAAGAGACTTGCACAGGACAGTGTAGCGTGGAGAGCTGCATGAAACCAGTCTGCGGACTGAAGACGACAACAACAATAACAATAACAATAGATTGTTAGGACACATTCTGAGACATCAAGGAATTCTCAACTTAGCATTACAAGGAAGCATTTGGGGTAAAAATCGTAGAGGTAGACCGAGGGACGAATAAAGCAGATTCAAAAGGTTGTAGGTTGCCGAACGTATTCTCAGTTGAAGAGACTTGCACAGGACAGTGTAGCGTGGAGAGCTGCATGAAACCAGTCTGCGGACTGAAGACGACAACAACAATAACAATAACAATAGATTGTTAGGACACATTCTGAGACATCAAGGAATTTTCAACTTAGCATTAGAAGGAAGCATTTGGGGTAAAAATCGTAGAGGTAGACCGAGGGACGAATAAAGCAGATTCAAAAGGTTCTAGGTTGCCGAACGTATTCTCAGTTGAAGAGACTTGCACAGGACAGTGTAGCGTGGAGAGCTGCATGAAACCAGTCTGAGGACTTAAGACGACAACAACAATAACAATAACAATAGATTGTTAGGACACATTCTGAGACATCAAGGAATTTTCAACTTAGCATTAGAAGGAAGCATTTGGGGTAAAAATCGTAGAGGTAGACCGAGGGACGAATAAAGCAGATTCATAAGGTTGTAGGTTTCCGAACGTGTTCTCAGTTGAAGAGACTTGCACAGGACAGTGTAGCGTGGAGAGCTGCATGAAACCAGTCTGCGGACTGAAGACGACAACAACAATAGCAGTAACAATAGATTGTTAGGACACATTCTGAGACATAAAGGAATTTTCAACTTAGCATTACAAGGAAGCATTTAGGGTAAAAATCGTAGAGGTAGACCGAGGGACGAATAAAGCAGATTCAAAAGGTTGTAGGTTGCCGAACGTATTCTCAGTTGAAGAGACTTGCACAGGACAGTGTAGCGTGGAGAGCTGCATGAAACCAGTCTGCGGACTGAAGACGACAATAACAATAACAATAGATTGTTAGGACACATTCTGAGACATCAAGGAATTTTCAACTTAGCATTAGAAGGAAGCATTTGAGGTAAAAATCGTAGAGGTAGACCGAGGGACGAGTAAAGCAGATTCAAAAGTTGTAGGTTGCCGAACGTATTCTCAGTTGAAGAGACTTGCACAGGACAATGTAGCGTGGAGAGCTGCATGAAACCAGTCTGCGGACAGAAGACGACAACAACAATAACAATAACAATAGTATGTTAGGACACATTCTGAGACATCAAGGAATTTTCAACTTAGCATTAGAAGGAAGCATTTGGGGTAAAAATCGTAGAGGTAGACCGAGGGACGAATAAAGCAGATTCAAAAGGTTGTAGCTTGCCGAACGTATTCTCAGTTGAAGAGACTTGCACAGGACAGTGTAGCGTGGAGAGCTGCATGAAACCAGTCTGCGGGCTGAAGACGACAACAACAATAACAATAACAATAGATTGTTAGGACACATTCTGAGACATCAAGGAATTTTCAACTTAGCATTAGAAGGAAGCATTTGGGGTAAAAATCGTAGAGGTAGTCCGAGGGACGAATAAAGCAGATTCAAAAGGTTGTAGGTTGCGGAACGTGTTCTCAGTTGAAGAGACTTGCACAGGACAGTGTAGCGTGGAGAGCTGCATGAAACCAGTCTGCGGACTGAAGACGACAACAACAATAACAATAACAATATGTTGTTAGGACACATTCTGAGACATCAAGGAATTTTCAACTTAGCATTAGAAGGAAGCATTTGGGGTAAAAATCGTAGAGGTAGACCGAGGGACGAATAAAGCAGATTCAAAAGGTTCTAGGTTGCCGAACGTATTCTCAGTTGAAGAGACTTGCACAGGACAGTGTAGCGTGGAGAGCTGCATGAAACCAGTCTGAGGACTGAAGACGACAACAACAATAACAATAACAATAGATTGTTAGGACACATTCTGAGACATCAAGGAATTTTCAACTTAGCATTAGAAGGAAGCATTTGGGGTAAAAATCGTAGAGGTAGACCGAGGGACGAATAAAGCAGATTCATAAGGTTGTAGGTTGCCGAACGTATTCTCAGTTGAAGAGACTTGCACAGGACAGTGTAGCGTGGAGAGCTGCATGAAACCAGTCTGCGGACTGAAGACGACAACAACAATAAAAATAACAATAGATTGTTAGGACACATTCTGAGACATCAAGGAATTTTCAACTTAGCATTACAAGGAAGCATTTGGGGTAAAAATCGTAGAGGTAGACCGAGGGACGAATAAAGCAGATTCAAAAGGTTGTAGGTTGCCGAACGTATTCTCAGTTGAAGAGACTTGCACAGGACAGTGTAGCGTGGAGAGCTGCATGAAACCAGTCTGCGGACTGAAGACGACAACAACAATAACAATAACAATAGATTGTTAGGACACATTCTGAGACATCAAGGAATTTTCAACTTAGCATTAGAAGGAAGCATTTGGGGTAAAAATCGTAGAGGTAGACCGAGGGACGAATAAAGCAGATTCAAAAGGTTCTAGGTTGCCGAACGTATTCTCAGTTGAAGAGACTTGCACAGGACAGTGTAGCGTGGAGAGCTGCATGAAACCAGTCTGAGGACTGAAGACGACAACAACAATAACAATAACAATAGATTGTTAGGACACATTCTGAGACATCAAGGAATTTTCAACTTAGCATTAGAAGGAAGCATTTGGGGTAAAAATCGTAGAGGTAGACCGAGGGACGAATAAAGCAGATTCATAAGGTTGTAGGTTTCCGAACGTGTTCTCAGTTGAAGAGACTTGCACAGGACAGTGTAGCGTGGAGAGCTGCATGAAACCAGTCTGCGGACTGAAGACGACAACAACAATAGCAGTAACAATAGATTGTTAGGACACATTCTGAGACATAAAGGAATTTTCAACTTAGCATTACAAGGAAGCATTTAGGGTAAAAATCGTAGAGGTAGACCGAGGGACGAATAAAGCAGATTCAAAAGGTTGTAGGTTGCCGAACGTATTCTCAGTTGAAGAGACTTGCACAGGACAGTGTAGCGTGGAGAGCTGCATGAAACCAGTCTGCGGACTGAAGACGACAACAACAATAACAATAACAATAGATTGTTAGGACACATTCTGAGACATCAAGGAATTTTCAACTTAGCATTAGAAGGAAGCATTTGGGGTAAAAATCGTAGAGGTAGACCGAGGGACGAATAAAGCAGATTCAAAAGGTTGTTGGTTGCTGAACCTATTCTCAGTTGAAGAGACTTGCGCAGGACAGTGTAGCGTGGAAAGCTGCATGAAACCAGTCTGCGGGCTGAAGACGACAACAACAATAACAATAACAATAGATTGTTAGGACACATTCTGAGACATCAAGGAATTTTCAACTTAGCATTAGAAGGAAGCATTTGGGGTAAAAATCGTAGAGGTAGACCGAGGGACGAATAAAGCAGATTCAAAAGGTTGTAGGTTGCCGAACGTATTCTCAGTTGAAGAGACTTGCACAGGACAGTGTAGCGTGGAGAGCTGCATGAAACCAGTCTGCGGACTGAAGACGACAACAACAATAACAATAAGAATAGATTGTTAGGACACATTCTGAGACATCAAGGAATTTTCAACTTAGCATTAGAAGGAAGCATTTGGGGTAAAAATCGTAGAGGTAGACCGAGGGACGAATAAAGCAGATTCAAAAGATTGTAGGTTGCCGAACGTATTCTCAGTTGAAGAGACTTGCACAGGACAGTGTAGCGTGGAGAGCTGCATGAAACAAGTCTGCGGACTGAAGACGACAACAACAATAACAATAACAATAGATTGTTAGGACACATTCTGAGACATCAAGGAATTTTCAACTTAGCATTAGAAGGAAGCATTTGGGGTAAAAATCGTAGAGGTAGACCGAGGGACGAATAAAGCAGATTCAAAAGGTTGTAGGTTGCCGAACGTATTCTCAGTTCAAGAGACTTGCACAGGACAGTGTAGCGTGGAGAGCTGCATGAAACCAGTCTGCGGACTGATGACGACAACAACAATAACAATAACAATAGATTGTTAGGACACATTCTGAGACATCAAGGAATTTTCAACTTAGCATTAGAAGGAAGCATTTGGGGTAAAAATCGTAGAGGTAGACCGAGGGACGAATAAAGCAGATTCAAAAGGTTGTAGGTTGCCGAACGTATTCTCAGTTGAAGAGACTTGCACAGGACAGTGTAGCGTGGAGAGCTGCATGCAACCAGTCTGCGGACTGAAGACGACAATCACAATAACAATAGATTGTTAGGACACATTCTGAGACATCAAGGAATTTTCAACTTAGCATTAGAAGGAAGCATTTGAGGTAAAAATCGTAGATGTAGACCGAGGGACGAGTAAAGCAGATTCAAAAGTTGTAGGTTGCCGAACGTATTCTCAGTTGAAGAGACTTGCACAGGACAATGTAGCGTGGAGAGCTGCATGAAACCAGTCTGCGGACTGAAGACGACAACAACAATAACAATAACAATAGATTGTTAGGACACATTCTGAGACATCAAGGAATTTTCAACTTAGCATTAGAAGGAAGCATTTGGGGTAAAAATCGTAGAGGTAGACCGAGGGACGAATAAAGCAGATTCAAAAGGTGGTAGGTTGCCGAACGTATTCTCAGTTGAAGAGACTTGCACAGGACAGTGTAGCGTGGAGAGCTGCATGAAACCAGTCTGCGGGCTGAAGACGACAACAACAATAACAATAACAATAGATTGTTAGGACACATTCTGAGACATCAAGGAATTTTCAACTTAGCATTAGAAGGAAGCATTTGGGGTAAAAATCGTAGAGGTAGTCCGAGGGACGAATAAAGCAGATTCAAAAGGTTGTAGGTTGCGGAACGTGTTCTCAGTTGAAGAGACTTGCACAGGACAGTGTAGCGTGGAGAGCTGCATGAAACCAGTCTGCGGACTGAAGACGACAACAACAATAACAATAACAATATGTTGTTAGGACACATTCTGAGACATCAAGGAATTTTCAACTTAGCATTAGAAGGAAGCATTTGGGGTAAAAATCGTAGAGGTAGACCGAGGGACGAATAAAGCAGATTCAAAAGGTTCTAGGTTGCCGAACGTATTCTCAGTTGAAGAGACTTGCACAGGACAGTGTAGCGTGGAGAGCTGCATGAAACCAGTCTGAGGACTGAAGACGACAACAACAATAACAATAACAATAGATTGTTAGGACACATTCTGAGACATCAAGGAATTTTCAACTTAGCATTAGAAGGAAGCATTTGGGGTAAAAATCGTAGAGGTAGACCGAGGGACGAATAAAGCAGATTCATAAGGTTGTAGGTTGCCGAACGTATTCTCAGTTGAAGAGACTTGCACAGGACAGTGTAGCGTGGAGAGCTGCATGAAACCAGTCTGCGGACTGAAGACGACAACAACAATAACAATAACAATAGATTGTTAGGACACATTCTGAGACATCAAGGAATTTTCAACTTAGCATTACAAGGAAGCATTTGGGGTAAAAATCGTACAGGTAGACCGAGGGACGAATAAAGCAGATTCAAAAGGTTGTAGGTTGCCGAACGTATTCTCAGTTGAAGAGACTTGCACAGGACAGTGTAGCGTGGAGAGCTGCATGAAACCAGTCTGCGGACTGAAGACGACAACAACAATAACAATAACAATAGATTGTTAGGACACATTCTGAGACATCAAGGAATTTTCAACTTAGCATTAGAAGGAAGCATTTGGGGTAAAAATCGTAGAGGTAGACCGAGGGACGAATAAAGCAGATTCAAAAGGTTCTAGGTTGCCGAACGTATTCTCAGTTGAAGAGACTTGCACAGGACAGTGTAGCGTGGAGAGCTGCATGAAACCAGTCTGCGGACTGAAGACGACAACAACAATAACAATAACAATAGATTGTTAGGACACATTCTGAGACATCAAGGAATTTTCAACTTAGCATTAGAAGCAAGCATTTGGGGTAAAAATCGTAGAGGTAGACCGAGGGACGAATAAAGCAGATTCAAAAGGTTGTTGGTTGCTGAACCTATTCTCAGTTGAAGAGACTTGCACAGGACAGTGTAGCGTGGAAAGCTGCATGAAACCAGTCTGCGGGCTGAAGACGACAACAACAATAACAATAACAATAGATTGTTAGGACACATTCTGAGACATCAAGGAATTTTCAACTTAGCATTAGAAGGAAGCATTTGGGGTAAAAATCGTAGAGGTAGACCGAGGGACGAATAAAGCAAATTCAAAAGGTTGTAGGTTGCCGATCGTGTTCTCAGTTGAAGAGACTTGCACAGGACAGTGTAGCGTGGAGAGCTGCATGAAACCAGTCTGCGGACTGAAGACGACAACAACAATAACAATAAGAATAGATTGTTAGGACACATTCTGAGACATCAAGGAATTTTCAACTTAGCATTAGAAGGAAGCATTTGGGGTAAAAATCGTAGAGGTAGACCGAGGGACGAATAAAGCAGATTCAAAAGGTTCTAGGTTGCCGAACGTATTCTTAGTTGAAGAGACTTGCACAGGACAGTGTAGCGTGGAGAGCTGCATGAAACCAGTCTGCGGACTGAAGACGACAACAACAATAACAATAACAATAGATTGTTAGGACACATTCTGAGACATCAAGGAATTCTCATCTTAGCATTAGAAGGAAGCATTTGGGGTAAAAATCGTAGAGGTAGACCGAGGGACGAATAAAGTAGATTCAAAAGGTTGTAGGTTGCCGAACGTGTTCTCAGTTGAAGAGACTTGCGCAGGACAGTGTAGCGTGGAGAGCTGCATGAAACCAGTCTGCGGACTGAAGACGACAACAACAATAACAATAACAATAGATTGTTAGGACACATTCTGAGACATCAAGGAATTGTCAACTTAGCATTAGAAGGAAGCATTTGGGGTAAACATCGTAGAGGTAGACCGAGGGACGAATATAGCAGATTCAAAAGGTTGTAGGTTGCCGATCGTATTCTCAGTTGAAGAAACTTGCACAGGACAGTGTAGCGTGGAGAGCTGCATGAAACCAGTCTGCGGACTGAAGACGACAACAACAATAACAATAACAATAGATTGTTAGGACACATTCTGAGACATCTAGGAATTCTCAACTTAGCATTAGAAGGAAGCATTTGGGGTAAAAATCGTAGAGGTAGACCGAGGGAGGAATAAAGCAGATTCAAAAGGTTGTAGGTTGCCGAACGTGTTCTCAGTTGAAGAGACTTGCACAGGACAGTGTAGCGTGGAGACCTGCATGAAACCAGTCTGCGGACTGAAGACGACAACAACAATAACAATAACAATAGATTGTTAGGACACATTCTGAGACATCAAGGAATTCTCAACTTAGCATTAGAAGGAAGCATTTGGGGTAAAAATCGTAGAGGTAGACCGAGGGACGAATAAAGCAGATTCAAAAGGTTGTAGGTTGCCGAACGTGTTCTCAGTTGAAGAGACTTGCACAGGACAGTGTACCTTGGAGAGCTGCATGAAACCAGTCTGCGGACTGAAGACGACAACAACAATAACAATAACAATAGATTGTTAGGACACATTCTGAGACATCAAGGAATTCTCAACTTAGCATTAGAAGGAAGCATTTGGGGTAAAAATCGTGGAGGTAGACCGAGGGACGAATAAAGCAGATTCAAAAGGTTGTAGGTTGCCGAACGTATTCTCAGTTGAAGAGACTTGCACAGGACAGTGTAGCGTGGAGAGCTGCATGAAACCAGTCTGCGGACTGAAGACGACAACATCAATAACAATAACAATAGATTGTTAGGACACATTCTGAGACATCAAGCAATTATCAATTTAGCATTAGAAGGAAGCATTTGGGGTAAAAATCGTAGAGGTAGACCGAGGGACGAATAAAGCAGATTCAAAAGGTTGTAGGTTGCCGAACGTGTTCTCAGTTGAAGAGACTTGCGCAGGACAGTGTAGCGTGGAGAGCTGCATGAAACCAGTCTGCGGACTGAAGACGACAACAACAATAACAATAACAATAACAATAGATTGTTAGGACACATTCTGAGACATCAAGGAAGTCTCAACTTAGCATTAGAAGGAAGCATTTGGGGTAAACATCGTAGAGGTAGACCGAGGGACGAATATAGCAGATTCAAAAGGTTGTAGGTTGCCGATCGTATTCTCAGTTGAAGAGACTTGCACAGGACAGTGTAGCGTGGAGAGCTGCATGAAACCAGTCTGCGGACTGAAGACGACAACAACAATAACAATAACAATAGATTGTTAGGACACATTCTGAGACATCTAGGAATTCTCAACTTAGCATTAGAAGGAAGCATTTGGGGTAAAAATCGTAGAGGTAGACCGAGGGACGAATAAAGCAGATTCAAAAGGTTGTAGGTTGCCGAACGTGTTCTCAGTTGAAGAGACTTGCACAGGACAGTGTAGCGTGGAGAGCTGCATGAAACCAGTCTGCGGACTGAAGACGACAACAACAATAACAATAACAATAGATTGTTAGGACACATTCTGAGACATCAAGGAATTCTCAACTTAGCATTAGAAGGAAGCATTTGGGGTAAAAATCGTAGAGGTAGACCGAGGGACGAATAAAGCAGATTCAAAAGGTTGTAGGTTGCCGAACGTGTTCTCAGTTGAAGAGACTTGCACAGGACAGTGTACCTTGGAGAGCTGCATGAAACCAGTCTGCGGACTGAAGACGACAACAACAATAACAATAACAATAGATTGTTAGGACACATTCTGAGACATCAAGGAATTCTCAACTTAGCATTAGAAGCAAGCATTTGGGGTAAAAATCGTAGAGGTAGACCGAGGGACGAATAAAGCAGATTCAAAAGGTTGTAGGTTGCCGAACGTGTTCTCAGTTGAAGAGACTTGCACAGGACAGTGTAGTGTGGAGAGCTGCATGAAACCAGTCTGCGGACTGAAGACGACAACAACAATAACAATAACAATAGATTGTTAGGACACATTCTGAGACATCAAGGAATTTTCAACTTAGCATTAGAAGGAAGCATTTGGAGTAAAAATCGTAGAGGTAGACCGAGGGACGAATAAAGCAGATTCAAAAGGTTGTAGGTTTCCGAACGTGTTCTCAGTTGAAGAGACTTGCACAGGACAGTATAGCGTGGAGAGCTGCATGCAACCAGTCTGCGGACTGAAGACGACAACAACAATAACAATAACAATAGATTGTTAGGACACATTCTGAGACATCATGGAATTTTCAACTTAGCATTAGAAGGAAGCATTTGGGGTAAAAATCGTAGAGGTAGACCGAGTGACGAATAAAGCAGAATCAAAAGGTTGTAGGTTGCCTAACGTGTTCTCAGTTGAAGAGACTTGCACAGGACAGTGTAGCATGGTGAGCCGCATGAAACCAGTCTGCGGACTGAAGACGACCACAACAATAACAATAGATTGTTAGGACACATTCTGAGACATCAAGGAATTTTCAACTTAGCATTAGAAGGAAGCATTTGGGCTAAAAATCGTAGAGGTAGACCGAGGGACGAATAAAGCAGATTCAAAAGGTTGTAGGTTGCTGAACGTATTCTCAGTAGAAGAGACTTGCACAGGACAGTGTAGCGTGGAGAGCTGCATGAAACAAGTCTGCGGACTGAAGACGACAACAATAATAACAATAACAATAGATTGTTAGGACACATTCTGAGACATCAAGGAATTTTCAACTTAGCATTAGAAGGAAGCATTTGGGGTAAAAATCGTAGAGGTAGACCGAGGGACGAATAAAGCAGATTCAAAAGGTTGTAGGTTGCCGAACGTATTCTCAGTTGAAGAGACTTGCACAGGACAGTGTAGCGTGGAGAGCTGCATGAAACCAGTCTGCGGACTGAAGACGACAACAACAATAACAATAACAATAGATTGTTAGGACACATTCTGAGACATCAAGGAATTTTCAACTTAGCATTAGAAGGAAGCATTTGGGGTAAAAATCGTAGAGGTAGACCGAGGGACGAATAAAGCAGATTCAAAAGGTTGTAGGTTGCCGAACGTATTCTCAGTTGAAGAGACTTGCACAGGACAGTGTAGCGTGGAGAGCTGCATGCAACCAGTCTGCGGACTGAAGACGACAATCACAATAACAATAGATTGTTAGGACACATTCTGAGACATCAAGGAATTTTCAACTTAGCATTAGAAGGAAGCATTTGAGGTAAAAATCGTAGAGGTAGACCGAGGGACGAGTAAAGCAGATTCAAAAGTTGTAGGTTGCCGAACGTATTCTCAGTTGAAGAGACTTGCACAGGACAATGTAGCGTGGAGAGCTGCATGAAACCAGTCTGCGGACTGAAGACGACAACAACAATAACAATAACAATAGATTGTTAGGACACATTCTGAGACATCAAGGAATTTTCAACTTAGCATTAGAAGGAAGCATTTGGGGTAAAAATCGTAGAGGTAGACCGAGGGACGAATAAAGCAGATTCAAAAGGTGGTAGGTTGCCGAACGTATTCTCAGTTGAAGAGACTTGCACAGGACAGTGTAGCGTGGAGAGCTGCATGAAACCAGTCTGCGGGCTGAAGACGACAACAACAATAACAATAACAATAGATTGATAGGACACATTCTGAGACATCAAGGAATTTTCAACTTAGCATTAGAAGGAAGCATTTGGGGTAAAAATCGTAGAGGTAGTCCGAGGGACGAATAAAGCAGATTCAAAAGGTTGTAGGTTGCGGAACGTGTTCTCAGTTGAAGAGACTTGCACAGGACAGTGTAGCATGGAGAGCTGCATGAAACCACTCTGCGGACTGAAGACGACAACAACAATAACAATAACAATATGTTGTTAGGACACATTCTGAGACATCAAGGAATTTTCAACTTAGCATTAGAAGGAAGCATTTGGGGTAAAAATCGTAGAGGTAGACCGAGGGACGAATAAAGCAGATTCAAAAGGTTCTAGGTTGCCGAACGTATTCTCAGTTGAAGAGACTTGCACAGGACAGTGTAGCGTGGAGAGCTGCATGAAACCAGTCTGAGGACTGAAGACGACAACAACAATAACAATAACAATAGATTGTTAGGACACATTCTGAGACATCAAGGAATTTTCAACTTAGCATTAGAAGGAAGCATTTGGGGTAAAAATCGTAGAGGTAGACCGAGGGACGAATAAAGCAGATTCATAAGGTTGTAGGTTGCCGAACGTATTCTCAGTTGAAGAGACTTGCACAGGACAGTGTAGCGTGGAGAGCTGCATGAAACCAGTCTGCGGACTGAAGACGACAATCACAATAACAATAACAATAGATTGTTAGGACACATTCTGAGACATCAAGGAATTTTCAACTTAGCATTACAAGGAAGCATTTGGGGTAAAAATCGTAGAGGTAGACCGAGGGACGAATAAAGCAGATTCAAAAGGTTGTAGGTTGCCGAACGTATTCTCAGTTGAAGAGACTTGCACAGGACAGTGTAGCGTGGAGAGCTGCATGAAACCAGTCTGCGGACTGAAGACGACAACAACAATAACAATAACAATAGATTGTTAGGACACATTCTGAGACATCAAGGAATTTTCAACTTAGCATTAGAAGGAAGCATTTGGGGTAAAAATCGTAGAGGTAGACCGAGGGACGAATAAAGCAGATTCAAAAGGTTCTAGGTTGCCGAACGTATTCTCAGTTGAAGAGACTTGCACAGGACAGTGTAGCGTGGAGAGCTGCATGAAACCAGTCTGAGGACTGAAGACGACAACAACAATAACAATAACAATAGATTGTTAGGACACATTCTGAGACATCAAGGAATTTTCAACTTAGCATTAGAAGGAAGCATTTGGGGTAAAAATCGTAGAGGTAGTCCGAGGGACGAATAAAGCAGATTCAAAAGGTTGTAGGTTGCGGAACGTGTTCTCAGTTGAAGAGACTTGCACAGGACAGTGTAGCGTGGAGAGCTGCATGAAACCAGTCTGCGGACTGAAGACGACAACAACAATAACAATAACAATAGATTGTTAGGACACATTCTGAGACATCAAGGAATTGTCAACTTAGCATTAGAAGGAAGCATTTGGGGTAAACATCGTAGAGGTAGACCGAGGGACGAATATAGCAGATTCAAAAGGTTGTAGGTTGCCGATCGTATTCTCAGTTGAAGAAACTTGCACAGGACAGTGTAGCGTGGAGAGCTGCATGAAACCAGTCTGCGGACTGAAGACGACAACAACAATAACAATAACAATAGATTGTTAGGACACATTCTGAGACATCTAGGAATTCTCAACTTAGCATTAGAAGGAAGCATTTGGGGTAAAAATCGTAGAGGTAGACCGAGGGAGGAATAAAGCAGATTCAAAAGGTTGTAGGTTGCCGAACGTGTTCTCAGTTGAAGAGACTTGCACAGGACAGTGTAGCGTGGAGACCTGCATGAAACCAGTCTGCGGACTGAAGACGACAACAACAATAACAATAACAATAACAGTAGATTGTTAGGACACATTCTGAGACATCAAGGAATTCTCAACTTAGCATTAGAAGGAAGCATTTGGGGTAAAAATCGTAGAGGTAGACCGAGGGACGAATAAAGCAGATTCAAAAGGTTGTAGGTTGCCGAACGTGTTCTCAGTTGAAGAGACTTGCACAGGACAGTGTACCTTGGAGAGCTGCATGAAACCAGTCTGCGGACTGAAGACGACAACAACAATAACAATAACAATAGATTGTTAGGACACATTCTGAGACATCAAGGAATTCTCAACTTAGCATTAGAAGGAAGCATTTGGGGTAAAAATCGTGGAGGTAGACCGAGGGACGAATAAAGCAGATTCAAAAGGTTGTAGGTTGCCGAACGTATTCTCAGTTGAAGAGACTTGCACAGGACAGTGTAGCGTGGAGAGCTGCATGAAACCAGTCTGCGGACTGAAGACGACAACATCAATAACAATAACAATAGATTGTTAGGACACATTCTGAGACATCAAGCAATTATCAATTTAGCATTAGAAGGAAGCATTTGGGGTAAAAATCGTAGAGGTAGACCGAGGGACGAATAAAGCAGATTCAAAAGGTTGTAGGTTGCCGAACGTATTCTCAGTTGAAGAGACTTGCACAGGACAGTGTAGCGTGGAGAGCTGCATGCAACCAGTCTGCGGACTGAAGACGACAATCACAATAACAATAGATTGTTAGGACACATTCTGAGACATCAAGGAATTTTCAACTTAGCATTAGAAGGAAGCATTTGAGGTAAAAATCGTAGAGGTAGACCGAGGGACGAGTAAAGCAGATTCAAAAGTTGTAGGTTGCCGAACGTATTCTCAGTTGAAGAGACTTGCACAGGACAATGTAGCGTGGAGAGCTGCATGAAACCAGTCTGCGGACTGAAGACGACAACAACAATAACAATAACAATAGATTGTTAGGACACATTCTGAGACATCAAGGAATTTTCAACTTAGCATTAGAAGGAAGCATTTCGGGTAAAAATCGTAGAGGTAGACCGAGGGACGAATAAAGCAGATTCAAAAGGTGGTAGGTTGCCGAACGTATTCTCAGTTGAAGAGACTTGCACAGGACAGTGTAGCGTGGAGAGCTGCATGAAACCAGTCTGCGGGCTGAAGACGACAACAACAATAACAATAACAATAGATTGTTAGGACACATTCTGAGACATCAAGGAATTTTCAACTTAGCATTAGAAGGAAGCATTTGGGGTAAAAATCGTAGAGGTAGTCCGAGGGACGAATAAAGCAGATTCAAAAGGTTGTAGGTTGCGGAACGTGTTCTCAGTTGAAGAGACTTGCACAGGACAGTGTAGCATGGAGAGCTGCATGAAACCACTCTGCGGACTGAAGACGACAACAACAATAACAATAACAATATGTTGTTAGGACACATTCTGAGACATCAAGGAATTTTCAACTTAGCATTAGAAGGAAGCATTTGGGGTAAAAATCGTAGAGGTAGACCGAGGGACGAATAAAGCAGATTCAAAAGGTTCTAGGTTGCCGAACGTATTCTCAGTTGAAGAGACTTGCACAGGACAGTGTAGCGTGGAGAGCTGCATGAAACCAGTCTGAGGACTGAAGACGACAACAACAATAACAATAACAATAGATTGTTAGGACACATTCTGAGACATCAAGGAATTTTCAACTTAGCATTAGAAGGAAGCATTTGGGGTAAAAATCGTAGAGGTAGACCGAGGGACGAATAAAGCAGATTCATAAGGTTGTAGGTTGCCGAACGTATTCTCAGTTGAAGAGACTTGCACAGGACAGTGTAGCGTGGAGAGCTGCATGAAACCAGTCTGCGGACTGAAGACGACAATCACAATAACAATAACAATAGATTGTTAGGACACATTCTGAGACATCAAGGAATTTTCAACTTAGCATTACAAGGAAGCATTTGGGGTAAAAATCGTAGAGGTAGACCGAGGGACGAATAAAGCAGATTCAAAAGGTTGTAGGTTGCCGAACGTATTCTCAGTTGAAGAGACTTGCACAGGACAGTGTAGCGTGGAGAGCTGCATGAAACCAGTCTGCGGACTGAAGACGACAACAACAATAACAATAACAATAGATTGTTAGGACACATTCTGAGACATCAAGGAATTTTCAACTTAGCATTAGAAGGAAGCATTTGGGGTAAAAATCGTAGAGGTAGACCGAGGGACGAATAAAGCAGATTCAAAAGGTTCTAGGTTGCCGAACGTATTCTCAGTTGAAGAGACTTGCACAGGACAGTGTAGCGTGGAGAGCTGCATGAAACCAGTCTGAGGACTGAAGACGACAACAACAATAACAATAACAATAGATTGTTAGGACACATTCTGAGACATCAAGGAATTTTCAACTTAGCATTAGAAGGAAGCATTTGGGGTAAAAATCGTAGAGGTAGTCCGAGGGACGAATAAAGCAGATTCAAAAGGTTGTAGGTTGCGGAACGTGTTCTCAGTTGAAGAGACTTGCACAGGACAGTGTAGCGTGGAGAGCTGCATGAAACCAGTCTGCGGACTGAAGACGACAACAACAATAACAATAACAATAGATTGTTAGGACACATTCTGAGACATCAAGGAATTGTCAACTTAGCATTAGAAGGAAGCATTTGGGGTAAACATCGTAGAGGTAGACCGAGGGACGAATATAGCAGATTCAAAAGGTTGTAGGTTGCCGATCGTATTCTCAGTTGAAGAAACTTGCACAGGACAGTGTAGCGTGGAGAGCTGCATGAAACCAGTCTGCGGACTGAAGACGACAACAACAATAACAATAACAATAGATTGTTAGGACACATTCTGAGACATCTAGGAATTCTCAACTTAGCATTAGAAGGAAGCATTTGGGGTAAAAATCGTAGAGGTAGACCGAGGGAGGAATAAAGCAGATTCAAAAGGTTGTAGGTTGCCGAACGTGTTCTCAGTTGAAGAGACTTGCACAGGACAGTGTAGCGTGGAGACCTGCATGAAACCAGTCTGCGGACTGAAGACGACAACAACAATAACAATAACAATAACAATAGATTGTTAGGACACATTCTGAGACATCAAGGAATTCTCAACTTAGCATTAGAAGGAAGCATTTGGGGTAAAAATCGTAGAGGTAGACCGAGGGACGAATAAAGCAGATTCAAAAGGTTGTAGGTTGCCGAACGTGTTCTCAGTTGAAGAGACTTGCACAGGACAGTGTACCTTGGAGAGCTGCATGAAACCAGTCTGCGGACTGAAGACGACAACAACAATAACAATAACAATAGATTGTTAGGACACATTCTGAGACATCAAGGAATTCTCAACTTAGCATTAGAAGGAAGCATTTGGGGTAAAAATCGTGGAGGTAGACCGAGGGACGAATAAAGCAGATTCAAAAGGTTGTAGGTTGCCGAACGTATTCTCAGTTGAAGAGACTTGCACAGGACAGTGTAGCGTGGAGAGCTGCATGAAACCAGTCTGCGGACTGAAGACGACAACATCAATAACAATAACAATAGATTGTTAGGACACATTCTGAGACATCAAGCAATTATCAATTTAGCATTAGAAGGAAGCATTTGGGGTAAAAATCGTAGAGGTAGACCGAGGGACGAATAAAGCAGATTCAAAAGGTTGTAGGTTGCCGAACGTATTCTCAGTTGAAGAGACTTGCACAGGACAGTGTAGCGTGGAGAGCTGCATGCAACCAGTCTGCGGACTGAAGACGACAATCACAATAACAATAGATTGTTAGGACACATTCTGAGACATCAAGGAATTTTCAACTTAGCATTAGAAGGAAGCATTTGAGGTAAAAATCGTAGAGGTAGACCGAGGGACGAGTAAAGCAGATTCAAAAGTTGTAGGTTGCCGAACGTATTCTCAGTTGAAGAGACTTGCACAGGACAATGTAGCGTGGAGAGCTGCATGAAACCAGTCTGCGGACTGAAGACGACAACAACAATAACAATAACAATAGATTGTTAGGACACATTCTGAGACATCAAGGAATTTTCAACTTAGCATTAGAAGGAAGCATTTGGGGTAAAAATCGTAGAGGTAGACCGAGGGACGAATAAAGCAGATTCAAAAGGTGGTAGGTTGCCGAACGTATTCTCAGTTGAAGAGACTTGCACAGGACAGTGTAGCGTGGAGAGCTGCATGAAACCAGTCTGCGGGCTGAAGACGACAACAACAATAACAATAACAATAGATTGTTAGGACACATTCTGAGACATCAAGGAATTTTCAACTTAGCATTAGAAGGAAGCATTTGGGGTAAAAATCGTAGAGGTAGTCCGAGGGACGAATAAAGCAGATTCAAAAGGTTGTAGGTTGCGGAACGTGTTCTCAGTTGAAGAGACTTGCACAGGACAGTGTAGCATGGAGAGCTGCATGAAACCACTCTGCGGACTGAAGACGACAACAACAATAACAATAACAATATGTTGTTAGGACACATTCTGAGACATCAAGGAATTTTCAACTTAGCATTAGAAGGAAGCATTTGGGGTAAAAATCGTAGAGGTAGACCGAGGGACGAATAAAGCAGATTCAAAAGGTTCTAGGTTGCCGAACGTATTCTCAGTTGAAGAGACTTGCACAGGACAGTGTAGCGTGGAGAGCTGCATGAAACCAGTCTGAGGACTGAAGACGACAACAACAATAACAATAACAATAGATTGTTAGGACACATTCTGAGACATCAAGGAATTTTCAACTTAGCATTAGAAGGAAGCATTTGGGGTAAAAATCGTAGAGGTAGACCGAGGGACGAATAAAGCAGATTCATAAGGTTGTAGGTTGCCGAACGTATTCTCAGTTGAAGAGACTTGCACAGGACAGTGTAGCGTGGAGAGCTGCATGAAACCAGTCTGCGGACTGAAGACGACAATCACAATAACAATAACAATAGATTGTTAGGACACATTCTGAGACATCAAGGAATTTTCAACTTAGCATTACAAGGAAGCATTTGGGGTAAAAATCGTAGAGGTAGACCGAGGGACGAATAAAGCAGATTCAAAAGGTTGTAGGTTGCCGAACGTATTCTCAGTTGAAGAGACTTGCACAGGACAGTGTAGCGTGGAGAGCTGCATGAAACCAGTCTGCGGACTGAAGACGACAACAACAATAACAATAACAATAGATTGTTAGGACACATTCTGAGACATCAAGGAATTTTCAACTTAGCATTAGAAGGAAGCATTTGGGGTAAAAATCGTAGAGGTAGACCGAGGGACGAATAAAGCAGATTCAAAAGGTTCTAGGTTGCCGAACGTATTCTCAGTTGAAGAGACTTGCACAGGACAGTGTAGCGTGGAGAGCTGCATGAAACCAGTCTGAGGACTGAAGACGACAACAACAATAACAATAACAATAGATTGTTAGGACACATTCTGAGACATCAAGGAATTTTCAACTTAGCATTAGAAGGAAGCATTTGGGGTAAAAATCGTAGAGGTAGTCCGAGGGACGAATAAAGCAGATTCAAAAGGTTGTAGGTTGCGGAACGTGTTCTCAGTTGAAGAGACTTGCACAGGACAGTGTAGCGTGGAGAGCTGCATGAAACCAGTCTGCGGACTGAAGACGACAACAACAATAACAATAACAATAGATTGTTAGGACACATTCTGAGACATCAAGGAATTGTCAACTTAGCATTAGAAGGAAGCATTTGGGGTAAACATCGTAGAGGTAGACCGAGGGACGAATATAGCAGATTCAAAAGGTTGTAGGTTGCCGATCGTATTCTCAGTTGAAGAAACTTGCACAGGACAGTGTAGCGTGGAGAGCTGCATGAAACCAGTCTGCGGACTGAAGACGACAACAACAATAACAATAACAATAGATTGTTAGGACACATTCTGAGACATCTAGGAATTCTCAACTTAGCATTAGAAGGAAGCATTTGGGGTAAAAATCGTAGAGGTAGACCGAGGGAGGAATAAAGCAGATTCAAAAGGTTGTAGGTTGCCGAACGTGTTCTCAGTTGAAGAGACTTGCACAGGACAGTGTAGCGTGGAGACCTGCATGAAACCAGTCTGCGGACTGAAGACGACAACAACAATAACAATAACAATAACAATAGATTGTTAGGACACATTCTGAGACATCAAGGAATTCTCAACTTAGCATTAGAAGGAAGCATTTGGGGTAAAAATCGTAGAGGTAGACCGAGGGACGAATAAAGCAGATTCAAAAGGTTGTAGGTTGCCGAACGTGTTCTCAGTTGAAGAGACTTGCACAGGACAGTGTACCTTGGAGAGCTGCATGAAACCAGTCTGCGGACTGAAGACGACAACAACAATAACAATAACAATAGATTGTTAGGACACATTCTGAGACATCAAGGAATTCTCAACTTAGCATTAGAAGGAAGCATTTGGGGTAAAAATCGTGGAGGTAGACCGAGGGACGAATAAAGCAGATTCAAAAGGTTGTAGGTTGCCGAACGTATTCTCAGTTGAAGAGACTTGCACAGGACAGTGTAGCGTGGAGAGCTGCATGAAACCAGTCTGCGGACTGAAGACGACAACATCAATAACAATAACAATAGATTGTTAGGACACATTCTGAGACATCAAGCAATTATCAATTTAGCATTAGAAGGAAGCATTTGGGGTAAAAATCGTAGAGGTAGACCGAGGGACGAATAAAGCAGATTCAAAAGGTTGTAGGTTGCCGAACGTGTTCTCAGTTGAAGAGACTTGCGCAGGACAGTGTAGCGTGGAGAGCTGCATGAAACCAGTCTGCGGACTGAAGACGACAACAACAATAACAATAACAATAACAATAGATTGTTAGGACACATTCTGAGACATCAAGGAAGTCTCAACTTAGCATTAGAAGGAAGCATTTGGGGTAAACATCGTAGAGGTAGACCGAGGGACGAATATAGCAGATTCAAAAGGTTGTAGGTTGCCGATCGTATTCTCAGTTGAAGAGACTTGCACAGGACAGTGTAGCGTGGAGAGCTGCATGAAACCAGTCTGCGGACTGAAGACGACAACAACAATAACAATAACAATAGATTGTTAGGACACATTCTGAGACATCTAGGAATTCTCAACTTAGCATTAGAAGGAAGCATTTGGGGTAAAAATCGTAGAGGTAGACCGAGGGACGAATAAAGCAGATTCAAAAGTATTTTATTTACCAATTACGCGTTTCGCGCTGTTAGCGCATCGTCAGACTGGAAAAAGACAAATATTTTATTACCGTCCGTGTACCTGGTGCGCAGCGAACCTAATGTGGCTAAGGTGAGTAAATTTGGAAATTCGGACTTACTTGGGCGGAGGTGGAGTCGCAGAAGTATCTATTGCTGTCTAGGAGGTATCTTAACAATTTGTGTTATTGGGCGCCTGCAAAGAGGTAAACGTACAAAGTGCGTAAGGGTTATTTGAGCTATAATAATTAGGGACTAAAGGGGTGTGGTGTGGAAATTAATAAAACACTTTACATGATAAAACTCACCATAGCAGCAGAGGAGTCGCTGTCGCGGCAGGTCCACGTTTACAACTGGTAGTATTCTTAATAACTACGGAACATGACTGCGACCGTTAAACAGAGCGGTATGGGCAGAGTTACGCCTGCGAGAATGAGCGGCTAGAGATGTTTGTGACGTGAGGGAATAAATCTTGTGAAATGATACATGTTGGTATGAAATAATAATAGATGAATGAAAACGAAATTATTAGAGGCCTGAGGGTGGGGTGGGAGAAAGATGTTGTGAATTGTCAGAAGGGGGGTCATTTAGGAAAAAGATAGATAACATGATGTCGTAAAAAGTTTGATTTTTAGTGATGAGCTGTTCGTTGAGACTGTGTTCTGGGGACCGTTTTACAAACTTAGTGATTTCTAATTCTTCAAGAAGTGAGAGTTTTTTACCTTTGGGGGCGATGTGAAGAACTTGTAATTTGTCAAGGGGGGGCTGAATGTGTTTGCTTCTTTTGAGGTGCTCGGAAAAGGCCGAATTATTTTTGGCAGCGCCTTTCTTAGTTAAAAGATGTTCTTGGAACCTAGTTTTGAAGGCTCGTCCAGTTTGGCCAATGTAAGATAAGGGGCACTGCAAACATTGTATTTTGTAGACGCCTGACTGGCTAAAAGAGTCTTTAACTAGCCGTTCACTGTGGTGAAAGCGATACTGGATCTTGTCATTGATCGTGAAGGCTACTTTTATGTGGGTGGTTTTAAGAAGTGCGGCGAGTCTGTAAGAAAGATTTCCTATGAATGGTAAGGAGACGTAGATGGATTCAGCAGTGATGGTGCTAGGGAGGAGGGAGGTGTTATTTTTAGAGATTTTTCTGCTGTACAATTGGTCGACCAGGCTCGCCTGGTATCCGTTGGTTCCAGCAATGTGCCGCAGGTTAGCTAGTTCTTGCTCAACTGTTTCACTGTTTAAAGGGAGGTCGCATAAGCGGTCGATCATTGACGAGAAAAAGCTGACTTTATGACTGTACGGGTGACAGGATGTTGAGTGGATGACAGCGTCACTGGTTGTGGGCTTCCTGTAAATCGCAAATGTGATGTGATTGTTGGATAAGGTGAGAGTTAGGTCCAAGTAGTTGATGGAGCAGTCGGCTGACATGATCTGATGGGTGAAAATCATTTTTGGATGCAGACTGCAAAATTCGTTCGAAAGGGATGGGACTTCAGCTGTGGCTGCATTAATTATGATGAGAATGTCATCCACGTATCTGCAATAGAAGAGTATATTTTTGCACATAGAGGAGGCTTGCGTGAAATAACGGTTTTCAAGGGTGTTCACAAATATATCAGCTAAAAATCCCGCGAGGCAGTTTCCCATTGCAAGGCCGTCTGTTTGTTTATAAAGGTTGTTATTGAAGGAGAAATAATTGTACGATGTAATGAGGCGGAGGAGAGAGATGAGCTCGTCAATTTCGTCTGGATTTAGTTTACCATATCTGGATAGGTTGTCAAATATGATGTCTATTGTCTCTTGGACGGGAACATTGGTGTATAGATTCTTTATGTCGAGAGAAACCAAACAGGCAGAGGACGGGAAAGATTTGCCTTGTAATTGTTGAATTAAAGTTTGACGGTTGGGAATAGAGTAGGTAGTTTCGAAGGTGAAAAATTCCTTGAGCATTTTTAACGTGAATTTCGAAATAGGTTCAATAGGGCTGCCTCTATAGTTTACAATTGGTCGAATCGGGAAGAGTTTTTTGTGAGTCTTAATTTGGGAGCGGAGGGTTGGGATTCTTGGATTCATGACTTTGTATTTGTAATGATTATCAGGGCAAATTATATTTGTGCAGTTAAGAATGCAGGCTTGTAACTCTTTGACATAAGTCTGTGTTGGATCATGGTCTAGCTGTTGGATGCCATTTTCATTAAAAAAACTAAGAGTTTTGCTAATATAATCAGATCTGTAAACAATAACAGCTGTGTTACCCTTGTCTGCAGGCACAATAATTGCATCATTTTCTTTGAGCTTTTTGTTTATGGACCTAACAGTTTTTTGATCTATGCTGACGGAATTGGAGGCTAACTGTCTATCGATTAATTCACTTGCCTTACATGAGATTTTTAATTTTTCTGCTTTGTCATCAACTGCGCGATCTAAAGCAATTTTGAAGTCAGCAATGAGATCAGTGGTACGTTGCTCATTTAAAATAGGTCGAATGTTGTGCTTTAGACCTTTGTTGAGAAGCATATACTGTTGATTGCTAAATTGAAAAGATGTAAGGTTGACAACTTTATCAGCGAATGGGAAAATTCCTTGGTGTTTACTGCTTTGATCGAGACCATGATTCGTTGCGTGGTACTTATTCCGTAAATGTAATATCTTTTTGAAATGCTTTTCCTTTATGGGAGTGCAGCTATCTCCTACAAGGTTGCTGATAATTTTCATGAGTTGGTCTAATTGGGTGTGGTCAAGCAGGCGAACAAGAGAAAAATATGTATCATATGCCACGTGGTTAAGCTTATCTTTAAGGGAGTGGAGGCGCCTTATTTCAGAATTGAGTAAGACTCTGGCACATTTGAAGAGTGCTTTAGAGGGGATAACATTTTTTTGTATCTTAAGGGAGCTATGTAAAAACATGGGAATGAGATTTTCTAAAATACACTGCTTGTTGAAATCGATGCTCATGGAAGTCTTCATTATCTTGAGTTTCAGTTTTCGAAAGGATGCGGCCACTTGTTTTGCCCGACGAGGCAAGCTTCTATATATTTCACTCCATTCCATGATGGTGGTGATGGTGGCTGGTGCAGCAACAGTGTTGAATATTAAAAAATGCTCAGTCTCTGTTGCAGTATTTTATTTACCAATTACGCGTTTCGCGCTGTTAGCGCATCGGCAGACTGGAAAAAGACAAATATTTTATTACCGTCCGTGTACCTGGTGCGCAGCGAACCTAATGTGGCTAAGGTGAGTAAATTTGGAAATTCGGACTTACTTGGGCGGAGGTGGAGTCGCAGAAGTATCTATTGCTGTCTAGGAGGTATCTTAACAATTTGTGTTATTGGGCGCCTGCAAAGAGGTAAACGTACAAAGTGCGTAAGGGTTATTTGAGCTATAATAATTAGGGACTAAAGGGGTGTGGTATGGAAATTAATAAAACACTTTACATGATAAAACTCACCATAGCAGCAGAGGAGTCGCTGTCGCGGCAGGTCCACGTTTACAACTGGTAGTATTCTTAATAACTACGGAACATGACTGCGACCGTTAAACAGAGCGGTATGGGCAGAGTTACGCCTGCGAGAATGAGCGGCTAGAGATGTTTGTGACGTGAGGGAATAAATCTTGTGAAATGATACATGTTGGTATGAAATAATAATAGATGAATGAAAACGAAATTATTAGAGGCCTGAGGGTGGGGTGGGAGAAAGATGTTGTGAATTGTCAGAAGGGGGGTCATTTAGGAAAAATATAGATAACATGATGTCGTAAAAAGTTTGATTTTTAGTGATGAGCTGTTCGTTGAGACTGTGTTCTGGGGACCGTTTTACAAACTTAGTGATTTCTAATTCTTCAAGAAGTGAGAGTTTTTTACCTTTGGGGGCGATGTGAAGAACTTGTAATTTGTCAAGGGGGGGCTGAATGTGTTTGCTTCTTTTGAGGTGCTCGGAAAAGGCCGAATTATTTTTGGCAGCGCCTTTCTTAGTTAAAAGATGTTCTTGGAACCTAGTTTTGAAGGCTCGTCCAGTTTGGCCAATGTAAGATAAGGGGCACTGCAAACATTGTATTTTGTAGACGCCTGACTGGCTAAAAGAGTCTTTAACTAGCCGTTCACTGTGGTGAAAGCGATACTGGATCTTGTCATTGATCGTGAAGGCTACTTTTATGTGGGTGGTTTTAAGAAGTGCGGCGAGTCTGTAAGAAAGATTTCCTATGAATGGTAAGGAGACGTAGATGGATTCAGCAGTGATGGTGCTAGGGAGGAGGGAGGTGTTATTTTTAGAGATTTTTCTGCTGTACAATTGGTCGACCAGGCTCGCCTGGTATCCGTTGGTTCCAGCAATGTGCCGCAGGTTAGCTAGTTCTTGCTCAACTGTTTCACTGTTTAAAGGGAGGTCGCATAAGCGGTCGATCATTGACGAGAAAAAGCTGACTTTATGACTGTACGGGTGACAGGATGTTGAGTGGATGACAGCGTCACTGGTTGTGGGCTTCCTGTAAATCGCAAATGTGATGTGATTGTTGGATAAGGTGAGAGTTAGGTCCAAGTAGTTGATGGAGCAGTCGGCTGACATGATCTGATGGGTGAAAATCATTTTTGGATGCAGACTGCAAAATTCGTTCGAAAGGGATGGGACTTCAGCTGTGGCTGCATTAATTATGATGAGAATGTCATCCACGTATCTGCAATAGAAGAGTATATTTTTGCACATAGAGGAGGCTTGCGTGAAATAACGGTTTTCAAGGGTGTTCACAAATATATCAGCTAAAAATCCCGCGAGGCAGTTTCCCATTGCAAGGCCGTCTGTTTGTTTATAAAGGTTGTTATTGAAGGAGAAATAATTGTACGATGTAATGAGGCGGAGGAGAGAGATGAGCTCGTCAATTTCGTCTGGATTTAGTTTACCATATCTGGATAGGTTGTCAAATATGATGTCTATTGTCTCTTGGACGGGAACATTGGTGTATAGATTCTTTATGTCGAGAGAAACCAAACAGGCAGAGGACGGGAAAGATTTGCCTTGTAATTGTTGAATTAAAGTTTGACGGTTGGGAATAGAGTAGGTAGTTTCGAAGGTGAAAAATTCCTTGAGCATTTTTAACGTGAATTTCGAAATAGGTTCAATAGGGCTGCCTCTATAGTTTACAATTGGTCGAATCGGGAAGAGTTTTTTGTGAGTCTTAATTTGGGAGCGGAGGGTTGGGATTCTTGGATTCATGACTTTGTATTTGTAATGATTATCAGGGCAAATTATATTTGTGCAGTTAAGAATGCAGGCTTGTAACTCTTTGACATAAGTCTGTGTTGGATCATGGTCTAGCTGTTGGATGCCATTTTCATTAAAAAAACTAAGAGTTTTGCTAATATAATCAGATCTGTAAACAATAACAGCTGTGTTACCCTTGTCTGCAGGCACAATAATTGCATCATTTTCTTTGAGCTTTTTGTTTATGGACCTAACAGTTTTTTGATCTATGCTGACGGAATTGGAGGCTAACTGTCTATCGATTAATTCACTTGCCTTACATGAGATTTTTAATTTTTCTGCTTTGTCATCAACTGCGCGATCTAAAGCAATTTTGAAGTCAGCAATGAGATCAGTGGTACGTTGCTCATTTAAAATAGGTCGAATGTTGTGCTTTAGACCTTTGTTGAGAAGCATATACTGTTGATTGCTAAATTGAAAAGATGTAAGGTTGACAACTTTATCAGCGAATGGGAAAATTCCTTGGTGTTTACTGCTTTGATCGAGACCATGATTCGTTGCGTGGTACTTATTCCGTAAATGTAATATCTTTTTGAAATGCTTTTCCTTTATGGGAGTGCAGCTATCTCCTACAAGGTTGCTGATAATTTTCATGAGTTGGTCTAATTGGGTGTGGTCAAGCAGGCGAACAAGAGAAAAATATGTATCATATGCCACGTGGTTAAGCTTATCTTTAAGGGAGTGGAGGCGCCTTATTTCAGAATTGAGTAAGACTCTGGCACATTTGAAGAGTGCTTTAGAGGGGATAACATTTTTTTGTATCTTAAGGGAGCTATGTAAAAACATGGGAATGAGATTTTCTAAAATACACTGCTTGTTGAAATCGATGCTCATGGAAGTCTTCATTATCTTGAGTTTCAGTTTTCGAAAGGATGCGGCCACTTGTTTTGCCCGACGAGGCAAGCTTCTATATATTTCACTCCATTCCATGATGGTGGTGATGGTGGCTGGTGCAGCAACAGTGTTGAATATTAAAAAATGCTCAGTCTCTGTTGCAGTATTTTATTTACCAATTACGCGTTTCGCCCATACCGCTCTGTTTAACGGTCGCAGTCATGTTCCGTAGTTATTAAGAATACTACCAGTTGTAAACGTGGACCTGCCGCGACAGCGACTCCTCTGCTGCTATGGTGAGTTTTATCATGTAAAGTGTTTTATTAATTTCCATACCACACCCCTTTAGTCCCTAATTATTATAGCTCAAATAACCCTTACGCACTTTGTACGTTTACCTCTTTGCAGGCGCCCAATAACACAAATTGTTAAGATACCTCCTAGACAGCAATAGATACTTCTGCGACTCCACCTCCGCCCAAGTAAGTCCGAATTTCCAAATTTACTCACCTTAGCCACATTAGGTTCGCTGCGCACCAGGTACACGGACGGTAATAAAATATTTGTCTTTTTCCAGTCTGACGACGCGCTAACAGCGCGAAACGCGTAATTGGTAAATAAAATACTGCAACAGAGACTGAGCATTTTTTAATATTCAACACTGTTGCTGCACCAGCCACCATCACCACCATCATGGAATGGAGTGAAATATATAGAAGCTTGCCTCGTCGGGCAAAACAAGTGGCCGCATCCTTTCGAAAACTGAAACTCAAGATAATGAAGACTTCCATGAGCATCGATTTCAACAAGCAGTGTATTTTAGAAAATCTCATTCCCATGTTTTTACATAGCTCCCTTAAGATACAAAAAAATGTTATCCCCTCTAAAGCACTCTTCAAATGTGCCAGAGTCTTACTCAATTCTGAAATAAGGCGCCTCCACTCCCTTAAAGATAAGCTTAACCACGTGGCATATGATACATATTTTTCTCTTGTTCGCCTGCTTGACCACACCCAATTAGACCAACTCATGAAAATTATCAGCAACCTTGTAGGAGATAGCTGCACTCCCATAAAGGAAAAGCATTTCAAAAAGATATTACATTTACGGAATAAGTACCACGCAACGAATCATGGTCTCGATCAAAGCAGTAAACACCAAGGAATTTTCCCATTCGCTGATAAAGTTGTCAACCTTACATCTTTTCAATTTAGCAATCAACAGTATATGCTTCTCAACAAAGGTCTAAAGCACAACATTCGACCTATTTTAAATGAGCAACGTACCACTGATCTCATTGCTGACTTCAAAATTGCTTTAGATCGCGCAGTTGATGACAAAGCAGAAAAATTAAAAATCTCATGTAAGGCAAGTGAATTAATCGATAGACAGTTAGCCTCCAATTCCGTCAGCATAGATCAAAAAACTGTTAGGTCCATAAACAAAAAGCTCAAAGAAAATGATGCAATTATTGTGCCTGCAGACAAGGGTAACACAGCTGTTATTGTTTACAGATCTGATTATATTAGCAAAACTCTTAGTTTTTTTAATGAAAATGGCATCCAACAGCTAGACCATGATCCAACACAGACTTATGTCAAAGAGTTACAAGCCTGCATTCTTAACTGCACAAATATAATTTGCCCTGATAATCATTACAAATACAAAGTCATGAATCCAAGAATCCCAACCCTCCGCTCCCAAATTAAGACTCACAAAAAACTCTTCCCGATTCGACCAATTGTAAACTATAGAGGCAGCCCTATTGAACCTATTTCGAAATTCACGTTAAAAATGCTCAAGGAATTTTTCACCTTCGAAACTACCTACTCTATTCCCAACCGTCAAACTTTAATTCAACAATTACAAGGCAAATCTTTCCCGTCCTCTGCCTGTTTGGTTTCTCTCGACATAAAGAATCTATACACCAATGTTCCCGTCCAAGAGACAATAGACATCATATTTGACAACCTATCCAGATATGGTAAACTAAATCCAGACGAAATTGACGAGCTCATCTCTCTCCTCCGCCTCATTACATCGTACAATTATTTCTCCTTCAATAACAACCTTTATAAACAAACAGACGGCCTTGCAATGGGAAACTGCCTCGCGGGATTTTTAGCTGATATATTTGTGAACACCCTTGAAAACCGTTATTTCACGCAAGCCTCCTCTATGTGCAAAAATATACTCTTCTATTGCAGATACGTGGATGACATTCTCATCATAATTAATGCAGCCACAGCTGAAGTCCCATCCCTTTCGAACGAATTTTGCAGTCTGCATCCAAAAATGATTTTCACCCATCAGATCATGTCAGCCGACTGCTCCATCAACTACTTGGACCTAACTCTCACCTTATCCAACAATCACATCACATTTGCGATTTACAGGAAGCCCACAACCAGTGACGCTGTCATCCACTCAACATCCTGTCACCCGTACAGTCATAAAGTCAGCTTTTTCTCGTCAATGATCGACCGCTTATGCGACCTCCCTTTAAACAGTGAAACAGTTGAGCAAGAACTAGCTAACCTGCGGCACATTGCTGGAACCAACGGATACCAGGCGAGCCTGGTCGACCAATTGTACAGCAGAAAAATCTCTAAAAATAACACCTCCCTCCTCCCTAGCACCATCACTGCTGAATCCATCTACGTCTCCTTACCATTCATAGGAAATCTTTCTTACAGACTCGCCGCACTTCTTAAAACCACCCACATAAAAGTAGCCTTCACGATCAATGACAAGATCCAGTATCGCTTTCACCACAGTGAACGGCTAGTTAAAGACTCTTTTAGCCAGTCAGGCGTCTACAAAATACAATGTTTGCAGTGCCCCTTATCTTACATTGGCCAAACTGGACGAGCCTTCAAAACTAGGTTCCAAGAACATCTTTTAACTAAGAAAGGCGCTGCCAAAAATAATTCGGCCTTTTCCGAGCACCTCAAAAGAAGCAAACACATTCAGCCCCCCCTTGACAAATTACAAGTTCTTCACATCGCCCCCAAAGGTAAAAAACTCTCACTTCTTGAAGAATTAGAAATCACTAAGTTTGTAAAACGGTCCCCAGAACACAGTCTCAACGAACAGCTCATCACTAAAAATCAAACTTTTTACGACATCATGTTATCTATCTTTTTCCTAAATGACCCCCCTTCTGACAATTCACAACATCTTTCTCCCACCCCACCCTCAGGCCTCTAATAATTTCGTTTTCATTCATCTATTATTATTTCATACCAACATGTATCATTTCACAAGATTTATTCCCTCACGTCACAAACATCTCTAGCCGCTCATTCTCGCAGGCGTAACTCTGCCCATACCGCTCTGTTTAACGGTCGCAGTCATGTTCCGTAGTTATTAAGAATACTACCAGTTGTAAACGTGGACCTGCCGCGACAGCGACTCCTCTGCTGCTATGGTGAGTTTTATCATGTAAAGTGTTTTATTAATTTCCATACCACACCCCTTTAGTCCCTAATTATTATAGCTCAAATAACCCTTACGCACTTTGTACGTTTACCTCTTTGCAGGCGCCCAATAACACAAATTGTTAAGATACCTCCTAGACAGCAATAGATACTTCTGCGACTCCACCTCCGCCCAAGTAAGTCCGAATTTCCAAATTTACTCACCTTAGCCACATTAGGTTCGCTGCGCACCAGGTACACGGACGGTAATAAAATATTTGTCTTTTTCCAGTCTGACGATGCGCTAACAGCGCGAAACGCGTAATTGGTAAATAAAATACTGCAACAGAGACTGAGCATTTTTTAATATTCAACACTGTTGCTGCACCAGCCACCATCACCACCATCATGGAATGGAGTGAAATATACAGATTCAAAAGGTTGTAGGTTGCCGAACGTGTTCTCAGTTGAAGAGACTTGCACAGGACAGTGTAGCGTGGAGAGCTGCATGAAACCAGTCTGCGGACTGAAGACGACAACAACAATAACAATAACAATAGATTGTTAGGACACATTCTGAGACATCAAGGAATTCTCAACTTAGCATTAGAAGGAAGCATTTGGGGTAAAAATCGTAGAGGTAGACCGAGGGACGAATAAAGCAGATTCAAAAGGTTGTAGGTTGCCGAACGTGTTCTCAGTTGAAGAGACTTGCACAGGACAGTGTACCTTGGAGAGCTGCATGAAACCAGTCTGCGGACTGAAGACGACAACAACAATAACAATAACAATAGATTGTTAGGACACATTCTGAGACATCAAGGAATTCTCAACTTAGCATTAGAAGCAAGCATTTGGGGTAAAAATCGTAGAGGTAGACCGAGGGACGAATAAAGCAGATTCAAAAGGTTGTAGGTTGCCGAACGTGTTCTCAGTTGAAGAGACTTGCACAGGACAGTGTAGTGTGGAGAGCTGCATGAAACCAGTCTGCGGACTGAAGACGACAACAACAATAACAATAACAATAGATTGTTAGGACACATTCTGAGACATCAAGGAATTTTCAACTTAGCATTAGAAGGAAGCATTTGGAGTAAAAATCGTAGAGGTAGACCGAGGGACGAATAAAGCAGATTCAAAAGGTTGTAGGTTTCCGAACGTGTTCTCAGTTGAAGAGACTTGCACAGGACAGTGTAGCGTGGAGAGCTGCATGCAACCAGTCTGCGGACTGAAGACGACAACAACAATAACAATAACAATAGATTGTTAGGACACATTCTGAGACATCATGGAATTTTCAACTTAGCATTAGAAGGAAGCATTTGGGGTAAAAATCGTAGAGGTAGACCGAGTGACGAATAAAGCAGAATCAAAAGGTTGTAGGTTGCCTAACGTGTTCTCAGTTGAAGAGACTTGCACAGGACAGTGTAGCATGGTGAGCCGCATGAAACCAGTCTGCGGACTGAAGACGACCACAACAATAACAATAGATTGTTAGGACACATTCTGAGACATCAAGGAATTTTCAACTTAGCATTAGAAGGAAGCATTTGGGCTAAAAATCGTAGAGGTAGACCGAGGGACGAATAAAGCAGATTCAAAAGGTTGTAGGTTGCTGAACGTATTCTCAGTTGAAGAGACTTGCACAGGACAGTGTAGCGTGGAGAGCTGCATGAAACAAGTCTGCGGACTGAAGACGACAACAATAATAACAATAACAATAGATTGTTAGGACACATTCTGAGACATCAAGGAATTTTCAACTTAGCATTAGAAGGAAGCATTTGGGGTAAAAATCGTACAGGTAGACCGAGGGACGAATAAAGCAGATTCAAAAGGTTGTAGGTTGCCGAACGTATTCTCAGTTGAAGAGACTTGCACAGGACAGTGTAGCGTGGAGAGCTGCATGAAACCAGTCTGCGGACTGAAGACGACAACAACAATAACAATAACAATAGATTGTTAGGACACATTCTGAGACATCAAGGAATTTTCAACTTAGCATTAGAAGGAAGCATTTGGGGTAAAAATCGTAGAGGTAGACCGAGGGACGAATAAAGCAGATTCAAAAGGTTGTAGGTTGCCGAACGTATTCTCAGTTGAAGAGACTTGCACAGGACAGTGTAGCGTGGAGAGCTGCATGCAACCAGTCTGCGGACTGAAGACGACAATCACAATAACAATAGATTGTTAGGACACATTCTGAGACATCAAGGAATTTTCAACTTAGCATTAGAAGGAAGCATTTGAGGTAAAAATCGTAGAGGTAGACCGAGGGACGAGTAAAGCAGATTCAAAAGTTGTAGGTTGCCGAACGTATTCTCAGTTGAAGAGACTTGCACAGGACAATGTAGCGTGGAGAGCTGCATGAAACCAGTCTGCGGACTGAAGACGACAACAACAATAACAATAACAATAGATTGTTAGGACACATTCTGAGACATCAAGGAATTTTCAACTTAGCATTAGAAGGAAGCATTTGGGGTAAAAATCGTAGAGGTAGACCGAGGGACGAATAAAGCAGATTCAAAAGGTGGTAGGTTGCCGAACGTATTCTCAGTTGAAGAGACTTGCACAGGACAGTGTAGCGTGGAGAGCTGCATGAAACCAGTCTGCGGGCTGAAGACGACAACAACAATAACAATAACAATAGATAGTTAGGACACATTCTGAGACATCAAGGAATTTTCAACTTAGCATTAGAAGGAAGCATTTGGGGTAAAAATCGTAGAGGTAGTCCGAGGGACGAATAAAGCAGATTCAAAAGGTTGTAGGTTGCGGAACGTGTTCTCAGTTGAAGAGACTTGCACAGGACAGTGTAGCATGGAGAGCTGCATGAAACCACTCTGCGGACTGAAGACGACAACAACAATAACAATAACAATATGTTGTTAGGACACATTCTGAGACATCAAGGAATTTTCAACTTAGCATTAGAAGGAAGCATTTGGGGTAAAAATCGTAGAGGTAGACCGAGGGACGAATAAAGCAGATTCAAAAGGTTCTAGGTTGCCGAACGTATTCTCAGTTGAAGAGACTTGCACAGGACAGTGTAGCGTGGAGAGCTGCATGAAACCAGTCTGAGGACTGAAGACGACAACAACAATAACAATAACAATAGATTGTTAGGACACATTCTGAGACATCAAGGAATTTTCAACTTAGCATTAGAAGGAAGCATTTGGGGTAAAAATCGTAGAGGTAGACCGAGGGACGAATAAAGCAGATTCATAAGGTTGTAGGTTGCCGAACGTATTCTCAGTTGAAGAGACTTGCACAGGACAGTGTAGCGTGGAGAGCTGCATGAAACCAGTCTGCGGACTGAAGACGACAATCACAATAACAATAACAATAGATTGTTAGGACACATTCTGAGACATCAAGGAATTTTCAACTTAGCATTACAAGGAAGCATTTGGGGTAAAAATCGTAGAGGTAGACCGAGGGACGAATAAAGCAGATTCAAAAGGTTGTAGGTTGCCGAACGTATTCTCAGTTGAAGAGACTTGCACAGGACAGTGTAGCGTGGAGAGCTGCATGAAACCAGTCTGCGGACTGAAGACGACAACAACAATAACAATAACAATAGATTGTTAGGACACATTCTGAGACATCAAGGAATTTTCAACTTAGCATTAGAAGGAAGCATTTGGGGTAAAAATCGTAGAGGTAGACCGAGGGACGAATAAAGCAGATTCAAAAGGTTCTAGGTTGCCGAACGTATTCTCAGTTGAAGAGACTTGCACAGGACAGTGTAGCGTGGAGAGCTGCATGAAACCAGTCTGAGGACTGAAGACGACAACAACAATAACAATAACAATAGATTGTTAGGACACATTCTGAGACATCAAGGAATTTTCAACTTAGCATTAGAAGGAAGCATTTGGGGTAAAAATCGTAGGGGTAGACCGAGGGACGAATAAAGCAGATTCATAAGGTTGTAGGTTTCCGAACGTGTTCTCAGTTGAAGAGACTTGCACAGGACAGTGTAGCGTGGAGAGCTGCATGAAACCAGTCTGCGGACTGAAGACGACAACAACAATAGCAGTAACAATAGATTGTTAGGACACATTCTGAGACATAAAGGAATTTTCAACTTAGGAAGCATTTAGGGTAAAAATCGTAGAGGTAGACCGAGGGACGAATAAAGCAGATTCAAAAGGTTGTAGGTTGCCGCGCGTATTCTTAGTTGAAGAGACTTGCACAGGACAGTGTAGCGTGGAGAGCTGCATGAAACCAGTCTGCGGACTGAAGACGACAACAACAATAACAATAACAATAGATTGTTAGGACACATTCTGAGACATCAAGGAATTTTCAACTTAGCATTAGAAGGAAGCATTTGGGGTAAAAATCGTAGAGGTAGACCGAGGGACGAATAAAGCAGATTCAAAAGGTTGTTGGTTGCTGAACCTATTCTCAGTTGAAGAGACTTGCACAGGACAGTGTAGCGTGGAAAGCTGCATGAAACCAGTCTGCGGGCTGAAGACGACAACAACAATAACAATAACAATAGATTGTTAGGACACATTCTGAGACATCAAGGAATTTTCAACTTAGCATTAGAAGGAAGCATTTGGGGTAAAAATCGTAGAGGTAGACCGAGGGACGAATAAAGCAAATTCAAAAGGTTGTAGGTTGCCGAACGTGTTCTCAGTTGAAGAGACTTGCACAGGACAGTGTAGCGTGGAGAGCTGCATGAAACCAGTCTGCGGACTGAAGACGACAACAACAATAACAATAAGAATAGATTGTTAGGACACATTCTGAGACATCAAGGAATTTTCAACTTAGCATTAGAAGGAAGCATTTGGGGTAAAAATCGTAGAGGTAGACCGAGGGACGAATAAAGCAGATTCAAAAGGTTCTAGGTTGCCGAACGTATTCTTAGTTGAAGAGACTTGCACAGGACAGTGTAGCGTGGAGAGCTGCATGAAACCAGTCTGCGGACTGAAGACGACAACAACAATAACAATAACAATAGATTGTTAGGACACATTCTGAGACATCAAGGAATTCTCAACTTAGCATTAGAAGGAAGCATTTGGGGTAAAAATCGTAGAGGTAGACCGAGGGACGAATAAAGCAGATTCAAAAGGTTGTAGGTTGCCGAACGTGTTCTCAGTTGAAGAGACTTGCGCAGGACAGTGTAGCGTGGAGAGCTACATGAAACCAGTCTGCGGACTGAAGACGACAACAACAATAACAATAACAATAGATTGTTAGGACACATTCTGAGACATCAAGGAATTCTCAACTTAGCATTAGAAGGAAGCATTTGGGGTAAACATCGTAGAGGTAGACCGAGGGACGAATATAGCAGATTCAAAAGGTTGTAGGTTGCCGATCGTATTCTCAGTTGAAGAGACTTGCACAGGACAGTGTAGCGTGGAGAGCTGCATGAAACCAGTCTGCGGACTGAAGACGACAACAACAATAACAATAACAATAGATTGTTAGGACACATTCTGAGACATCTAGGAATTCTCAACTTAGCATTAGAAGGAAGCATTTGGGGTAAAAATCGTAGAGGTAGACCGAGGGACAAATAAAGCAGATTCAAAAGGTTGTAGGTTGCCGAACGTGTTCTCAGTTGAAGAGACTTGCACAGGACAGTGTAGCGTGGAGAGCTGCATGAAACCAGTCTGCGGACTGAAGACGACAACAACAATAACAATAACAATAGATTGTTAGGACACATTCTGAGACATCAAGGAATTCTCAACTTAGCATTAGAAGGAAGCATTTGGGGTAAAAATCGTAGAGGTAGACCGAGGGACGAATAAAGCAGATTCAAAAGGTTGTAGGTTGCCGAACGTGTTCTCAGTTGAAGAGACTTGCACAGGACAGTGTACCTTGGAGAGCTGCATGAAACCAGTCTGCGGACTGAAGACGACAACAACAATAACAATAACAATAGATTGTTAGGACACATTCTGAGACATCAAGGAATTCTCAACTTAGCATTAGAAGGAAGCATTTGGGGTAAAAATCGTGGAGGTAGACCGAGGGACGAATAAAGCAGATTCAAAAGGTTGTAGGTTGCCGAACGTATTCTCAGTTGAAGAGACTTGCACAGGACAGTGTAGCGTGGAGAGCTGCATGAAACCAGTCTGCGGACTGAAGACGACAACATCAATAACAATAACAATAGATTGTTAGGACACATTCTGAGACATCAAGCAATTCTCAATTTAGCATTAGAAGGAAGCATTTGGGGTAAAAATCGTAGAGGTAGACCGAGGGACGAATAAAGCAGATTCAAAAGGTTGTAGGTTGCCGAACGTGTTCTCAGTTGAAGAGACTTGCGCAGGACAGTGTAGCGTGGAGAGCTGCATGAAACCAGTCTGCGGACTGAAGACGACAACAACAATAACAATAACAATAACAATAGATTGTTAGGACACATTCTGAGACATCAAGGAATTCTCAACTTAGCATTAGAAGGAAGCATTTGGGGTAAACATCGTAGAGGTAGACCGAGGGACGAATATAGCAGATTCAAAAGGTTGTAGGTTGCCGATCGTATTCTCAGTTGAAGAAACTTGCACAGGACAGTGTAGCGTGGAGAGCTGCATGAAACCAGTCTGCGGACTGAAGACGACAACAACAATAACAATAACAATAGATTGTTAGGACACATTCTGAGACATCAAGGAATTCTCAACTTAGCATTAGAAGGAAGCATTTGGGGTAAAAATCGTAGAGGTAGACCGAGGGACGAATAAAGCAGATTCAAAAGGTTGTAGGTTGCCGAACGTGTTCTCAGTTGAAGAGACTTGCACAGGACAGTGTAGTGTGGAGAGTTGCATGAAACCAGTCTGCGGACTGAAGACGACAACAACAATAACAATAACAATAGATTGTTAGGACACATTCTGAGACATCAAGGAATTTTCAACTTAGCATTAGAAGGAAGCATTTGGAGTAAAAATCGTAGAGGTAGACCGAGGGACGAATAAAGCAGATTCAAAAGGTTGTAGGTTTCCGAACGTGTTCTCAGTTGAAGAGACTTGCACAGGACAGTGTAGCGTGGAGAGCTGCATGCAACCAGTCTGCGGACTGAAGACGACAACAACAATAACAATAACAATAGATTGTTAGGACACATTCTGAGACATCAAGGAATTCTCAACTTAGCATTAGAAGGAAGCATTTGGGGTAAAAATCGTAGAGGTAGACCGAGGGACGAATAAAGCAGATTCAAAAGGTTGTAGGTTGCCGAACGTGTTCTCAGTTGAAGAGACTTGCGCAGGACAGTGTAGCGTGGAGAGCTACATGAAACCAGTCTGCGGACTGAAGACGACAACAACAATAACAATAACAATAGATTGTTAGGACACATTCTGAGACATCAAGGAATTTTCAACTTAGCCATACAAGGAAGCATTTAGGGTAAAAATCGTAGAGGTAGACCGAGGGACGAATAAAGCAGATTCAAAAGGTTGTAGGTTGCCGAACGTGTTCTCAGTTGAAGAGACTTGCACAGGACAGTGTAGCGTGGAGAGTTGCATGAAACCAGTCTGTGGACTGAAGACGACAACAACAATAACAATAACAATAGATTGTTAGGACACATTCTGAGACATCAAAGAATTCTCAACTTAGCATTAGAAGGAAGCATTTGGGGTAAAAATCGTAGAGGTAGACCGAGGGACGAATAAAGCAGATTCAAAAGGTTGTAGGTTGCCGAACGTGTTCTCAGTTGAAGAGACTTGCACAGGACAGTGTAGCGTGGAGAGCTGCATGAAACCAGTCTGCGGACTGAAGACGACAACAACAATAACAATAAGAATAGATTGTTAGGACACATTCTGAGACATCAAGGAATTCTCAACTTAGCATTAGAAGGAAGCATTTGGGGTAAAAATCGTAGAGGTAGACCGAGGGACGAATAAAGCAGATTCAAAAGGTTGTAGGTTGCCGAACGTGTTCTCAGTTGAAGAGACTTGCACAGGACAGTGTACCTTGGAGAGCTGCATGAAACCAGTCTGCGGACTGAAGACGACAACAACAATAACAATAACAATAGATTGTTAGGACACATTCTGAGACATCAAGGAATTCTCAACTTAGCATTAGAAGGAAGCATTTGGGGTAAAAATCGTGGAGGTAGACCGAGGGACGAATAAAGCAGATTCAAAAGGTTGTAGGTTGCCGAACGTATTCTCAGTTGAAGAGACTTGCACAGGACAGTGTAGCGTGGAGAGCTGCATGAAACCAGTCTGCGGACTGAAGACGACAACATCAATAACAATAACAATAGATTGTTAGGACACATTCTGAGACATCAAGCAATTCTCAATTTAGCATTAGAAGGAAGCATTTGGGGTAAAAATCGTAGAGGTAGACCGAGGGACGAATAAAGCAGATTCAAAAGGTTGTAGGTTGCCGAACGTGTTCTCAGTTGAAGAGACTTGCGCAGGACAGTGTAGCGTGGAGAGCTGCATGAAACCAGTCTGCGGACTGAAGACGACAACAACAATAACAATAACAATAACAATAGATTGTTAGGACACATTCTGAGACATCAAGGAATTCTCAACTTAGCATTAGAAGGAAGCATTTGGGGTAAACATCGTAGAGGTAGACCGAGGGACGAATATAGCAGATTCAAAAGGTTGTAGGTTGCCGATCGTATTCTCAGTTGAAGAAACTTGCACAGGACAGTGTAGCGTGGAGAGCTGCATGAAACCAGTCTGCGGACTGAAGACGACAACAACAATAACAATAACAATAGATTGTTAGGACACATTCTGAGACATCAAGGAATTCTCAACTTAGCATTAGAAGGAGGCATTTGGGGTAAAAATCGTAGAGGTAGACCGAGGGACGAATAAAGCAGATTCAAAAGGTTGTAGGTTGCCGAACGTGTTCTCAGTTGAAGAGACTTGCACAGGACAGTGTAGTGTGGAGAGTTGCATGAAACCAGTCTGCGGACTGAAGACGACAACAACAATAACAATAACAATAGATTGTTAGGACACATTCTGAGACATCAAGGAATTTTCAACTTAGCATTAGAAGGAAGCATTTGGAGTAAAAATCGTAGAGGTAGACCGAGGGACGAATAAAGCAGATTCAAAAGGTTGTAGGTTTCCGAACGTGTTCTCAGTTGAAGAGACTTGCACAGGACAGTGTAGCGTGGAGAGCTGCATGCAACCAGTCTGCGGACTGAAGACGACAACAACAATAACAATAACAATAGATTGTTAGGACACATTCTGAGACATCATGGAATTTTCAACTTAGCATTAGAAGGAAGCATTTGGGGTAAAAATCGTAGAGGTAGACCGAGTGACGAATAAAGCAGAATCAAAAGGTTGTAGGTTGCCTAACGTGTTCTCAGTTGAAGAGACTTGCACAGGACAGTGTAGCATGGTGAGCCGCATGAAACCAGTCTGCGGACTGAAGACGACCACAACAATAACAATAGATTGTTAGGACACATTCTGAGACATCAAGGAATTTTCAACTTAGCATTAGAAGGAAGCATTTGGGGTAAAAATCGTAGAGGTAGACCGAGGGACGAATAAAGCAGATTCAAAAGGTTGTAGGTTGCTGAACGTATTCTCAGTTGAAGAGACTTGCACAGGACAGTGTAGCGTGGAGAGCTGCATGAAACAAGTCTGCGGACTGAAGACGACAACAATAATAACAATAACAATAGATTGTTAGGACACATTCTGAGACATCAAGGAATTTTCAACTTAGCATTAGAAGGAAGCATTTGGGGTAAAAATCGTAGAGGTAGACCGAGAGACGAATAAAGCAGATTCAAAAGGTTGTAGGTTGCCGAACGTATTCTCAGTTGAGGAGACTTGCACAGGACAGTGTAGTGTGGAGAGCTGCATGAAACCAGTCTGCGGACTGAAGACGACAACATCAATAACAATAACAATACCAATAGATTGTTAGGACACATTCTGAGACATCATGGAATTTTCAACTTAGCATTAGAAGGAAGCATTTGGGGTAAAAATCGTAGAGGTAGACCGAGGGACGAATAAAGCAGATTCAAAAGGTTGTAGGTTGCCGAACGTGTTCTCAGTTGAAGAGACTTGCACAGGACAGTGTGGCATGGAGAGCTGCATGAAACCAGTCTGCGGACGGAAGACGACAACAACAATCACAATAACAATAGATTGTTAGGACACATTCTGAGACATCAAGGAATTTTCAACTTAGCATTAGAAGGAAGCATTTGGTGTAAAAATCGTAGAGGTAGACCGAGGGACGAATAAAGCAGATTCAAAAGGTTGTAGGTTTCCGAACGTGTTCTCAGTTGAAGAGACTTGCACAGGACAGTGTAGCGTGGAGAGCTGCATGAAACCAGTCTGCGGACTGAAGACGACAACAACAATTACAATAACAATAGATTGTTAGGACACATTCTGAGACATCAAGGAATTTTCAACTTAGCATTAGAAGGAAGCATTTGGGGTAAAAATCGTAGAGGTAGACCGAGGGACGAATAAAGCAGATTCAAAAGGTTGTAGGTTGCCGAACGTGTTCTCAGTTGAAGAGTTTTGCACAGTACAGTGTAGCGTGGAGACCTGCATGAAACCAGTCTGCGGACTGAAGACGACAACAACAATAACAATAACAATAGATTGTTAGGACACATTCTGAGACATCAAGGAATTTTCAACTTAGCCATACAAGGAAGCATTTAGGGTAAAAATCGTAGAGGTAGACCGAGGGACGAATAAAGCAGATTCAAAAGGTTGTAGGTTGCCGAACGTGTTCTCAGTTGAAGAGACTTGCACAGGACAGTGTAGCGTGGAGAGTTGCATGAAACCAGTCTGTGGACTGAAGACGACAACAACAATAACAATAACAATAGATTGTTAGGACACATTCTGAGACATCAAAGAATTCTCAACTTAGCATTAGAAGGAAGCATTTGGGGTAAAAATCGTAGAGGTAGACCGAGGGACGAATAAAGCAGATTCAAAAGGTTGTAGGTTGCCGAACGTGTTCTCAGTTGAAGAGACTTGCACAGGACAGTGTAGCGTGGAGAGCTGCATGAAACCAGTCTGCGGACTGAAGACGACAACAACAATAACAATAAGAATAGATTGTTAGGACACATTCTGAGACATCAAGGAATTTTCAACTTAGCATTAGAAGGAAGCATTTGTGGTAAAAATCGTAGAGGTAGACCGAGGGACGAATAAAGCAGATTCAAAAGGTTGTGGGTTGCCGAACGTGTTCTCAGTTGAAAAGACTTGCACAGGACAGTGTAGCGTGGAGAGCTGCATGAAACCAGTCTGCGGACTGAAGACGACAACATCAATAACAATAACAATAGATTGTTAGGACACATTCTGAGACATCAAGCAATTCTCAATTTAGCATTAGAAGGAAGCATTTGGGGTAAAAATCGTAGAGGTAGACCGAGGGACGAATAAAGCAGATTCAAAAGGTTGTAGGTTGCCGAACGTGTTCTCAGTTGAAGAGACTTGCACAGGACAGTGTAGCATGGTGAGCCGCATGAAACCAGTCTGCGGACTGAAGACGACCACAACAATAACAATAGATTGTTAGGACACATTCTGAGACATCAAGGAATTTTCAACTTAGCATTAGAAGGAAGCATTTGGGGTAAAAATCGTAGAGGTAGACCGAGGGACGAATAAAGCAGATTCAAAAGGTTGTAGGTTGCTGAACGTATTCTCAGTTGAAGAGACTTGCACAGGACAGTGTAGCGTGGAGAGCTGCATGAAACAAGTCTGCGGACTGAAGACGACAACAATAATAACAATAACAATAGATTGTTAGGACACATTCTGAGACATCAAGGAATTTTCAACTTAGCATTAGAAGGAAGCATTTGGAGTAAAAATCGTAGAGGTAGACCGAGGGACGAATAAAGCAGATTCAAAAGGTTGTAGGTTTCCGAACGTGTTCTCAGTTGAAGAGACTTGCACAGGACAGTGTAGCGTGGAGAGCTGCATGCAACCAGTCTGCGGACTGAAGACGACAACAACAATAACAATAACAATAGATTGTTAGGACACATTCTGAGACATCATGGAATTTTCAACTTAGCATTAGAAGGAAGCATTTGGGGTAAAAATCGTAGAGGTAGACCGAGTGACGAATAAAGCAGAATCAAAAGGTTGTAGGTTGCCTAACGTGTTCTCAGTTGAAGAGACTTGCACAGGACAGTGTAGCATGGTGAGCCGCATGAAACCAGTCTGCGGACTGAAGACGACCACAACAATAACAATAGATTGTTAGGACACATTCTGAGACATCAAGGAATTTTCAACTTAGCATTAGAAGGAAGCATTTGGGGTAAAAATCGTAGAGGTAGACCGAGGGACGAATAAAGCAGATTCAAAAGGTTGTAGGTTGCTGAACGTATTCTCAGTTGAAGAGACTTGCACAGGACAGTGTAGCGTGGAGAGCTGCATGAAACAAGTCTGCGGACTGAAGACGACAACAATAATAACAATAACAATAGATTGTTAGGACACATTCTGAGACATCAAGGAATTTTCAACTTAGCATTAGAAGGAAGCATTTGGGGTAAAAATCGTAGAGGTAGACCGAGAAACGAATAAAGCAGATTCAAAAGGTTGTAGGTTGCCGAACGTATTCTCAGTTGAGGAGACTTGCACAGGACAGTGTAGTGTGGAGAGCTGCATGAAACCAGTCTGCGGACTGAAGACGACAACATCAATAACAATAACAATACCAATAGATTGTTAGGACACATTCTGAGACATCATGGAATTTTCAACTTAGCATTAGAAGGAAGCATTTGGGGTAAAAATCGTAGAGGTAGACCGAGGGACGAATAAAGCAGATTCAAAAGGTTGTAGGTTGCCGAACGTGTTCTCAGTTGAAGAGACTTGCACAGGACAGTGTGGCATGGAGAGCTGCATGAAACCAGTCTGCGGACGGAAGACGACAACAACAATCACAATAACAATAGATTGTTAGGACACATTCTGAGACATCAAGGAATTTTCAACTTAGCATTAGAAGGAAGCATTTGGTGTAAAAATCGTAGAGGTAGACCGAGGGACGAATAAAGCAGATTCAAAAGGTTGTAGGTTTCCGAACGTGTTCTCAGTTGAAGAGACTTGCACAGGACAGTGTAGCGTGGAGAGCTGCATGAAACCAGTCTGCGGACTGAAGACGACAACAACAATTACAATAACAATAGATTGTTAGGACACATTCTGAGACATCAAGGAATTTTCAACTTAGCATTAGAAGGAAGCATTTGGGGTAAAAATCGTAGAGGTAGACCGAGGGACGAATAAAGCAGATTCAAAAGGTTGTAGGTTGCCGAACGTGTTCTCAGTTGAAGAGTTTTGCACAGTACAGTGTAGCGTGGAGACCTGCATGAAACCAGTCTGCGGACTGAAGACGACAACAACAATAACAATAACAATAGATTGTTAGGACACATTCTGAGACATCAAGGAATTTTCAACTTAGCCATACAAGGAAGCATTTAGGGTAAAAATCGTAGAGGTAGACCGAGGGACGAATAAAGCAGATTCAAAAGGTTGTAGGTTGCCGAACGTGTTCTCAGTTGAAGAGACTTGCACAGGACAGTGTAGCGTGGAGAGTTGCATGAAACCAGTCTGTGGACTGAAGACGACAACAACAATAACAATAACAATAGATTGTTAGGACACATTCTGAGACATCAAAGAATTCTCAACTTAGCATTAGAAGGAAGCATTTGGGGTAAAAATCGTAGAGGTAGACCGAGGGACGAATAAAGCAGATTCAAAAGGTTGTAGGTTGCCGAACGTGTTCTCAGTTGAAGAGACTTGCACAGGACAGTGTAGCGTGGAGAGCTGCATGAAACCAGTCTGCGGACTGAAGACGACAACAACAATAACAATAAGAATAGATTGTTAGGACACATTCTGAGACATCAAGGAATTTTCAACTTAGCATTAGAAGGAAGCATTTGTGGTAAAAATCGTAGAGGTAGACCGAGGGACGAATAAAGCAGATTCAAAAGGTTGTGGGTTGCCGAACGTGTTCTCAGTTGAAAAGACTTGCACAGGACAGTGTAGCGTGGAGAGCTGCATGAAACCAGTCTGCGGACTGAAGACGACAACATCAATAACAATAACAATAGATTGTTAGGACACATTCTGAGACATCAAGCAATTCTCAATTTAGCATTAGAAGGAAGCATTTGGGGTAAAAATCGTAGAGGTAGACCGAGGGACGAATAAAGCAGATTCAAAAGGTTGTAGGTTGCCGAACGTGTTCTCAGTTGAAGAGACTTGCACAGGACAGTGTAGCATGGTGAGCCGCATGAAACCAGTCTGCGGACTGAAGACGACCACAACAATAACAATAGATTGTTAGGACACATTCTGAGACATCAAGGAATTTTCAACTTAGCATTAGAAGGAAGCATTTGGGGTAAAAATCGTAGAGGTAGACCGAGGGACGAATAAAGCAGATTCAAAAGGTTGTAGGTTGCTGAACGTATTCTCAGTTGAAGAGACTTGCACAGGACAGTGTAGCGTGGAGAGCTGCATGAAACAAGTCTGCGGACTGAAGACGACAACAATAATAACAATAACAATAGATTGTTAGGACACATTCTGAGACATCAAGGAATTTTCAACTTAGCATTAGAAGGAAGCATTTGGGGTAAAAATCGTAGAGGTAGACCGAGAGACGAATAAAGCAGATTCAAAAGGTTGTAGGTTGCCGAACGTATTCTCAGTTGAGGAGACTTGCACAGGACAGTGTAGTGTGGAGAGCTGCATGAAACCAGTCTGCGGACTGAAGACGACAACATCAATAACAATAACAATACCAATAGATTGTTAGGACACATTCTGAGACATCATGGAATTTTCAACTTAGCATTAGAAGGAAGCATTTGGGGTAAAAATCGTAGAGGTAGACCGAGGGACGAATAAAGCAGATTCAAAAGGTTGTAGGTTGCCGAACGTGTTCTCAGTTGAAGAGACTTGCACAGGACAGTGTGGCATGGAGAGCTGCATGAAACCAGTCTGCGGACGGAAGACGACAACAACAATCACAATAACAATAGATTGTTAGGACACATTCTGAGACATCAAGGAATTTTCAACTTAGCATTAGAAGGAAGCATTTGGTGTAAAAATCGTAGAGGTAGACCGAGGGACGAATAAAGCAGATTCAAAAGGTTGTAGGTTTCCGAACGTGTTCTCAGTTGAAGAGACTTGCACAGGACAGTGTAGCGTGGAGAGCTGCATGAAACCAGTCTGCGGACTGAAGACGACAACAACAATTACAATAACAATAGATTGTTAGGACACATTCTGAGACATCAAGGAATTTTCAACTTAGCATTAGAAGGAAGCATTTGGGGTAAAAATCGTAGAGGTAGACCGAGGGACGAATAAAGCAGATTCAAAAGGTTGTAGGTTGCCGAACGTGTTCTCAGTTGAAGAGTTTTGCACAGTACAGTGTAGCGTGGAGACCTGCATGAAACCAGTCTGCGGACTGAAGACGACAACAACAATAACAATAACAATAGATTGTTAGGACACATTCTGAGACATCAAGGAATTTTCAACTTAGCCATACAAGGAAGCATTTAGGGTAAAAATCGTAGAGGTAGACCGAGGGACGAATAAAGCAGATTCAAAAGGTTGTAGGTTGCCGAACGTGTTCTCAGTTGAAGAGACTTGCACAGGACAGTGTAGCGTGGAGAGTTGCATGAAACCAGTCTGTGGACTGAAGACGACAACAACAATAACAATAACAATAACAATAGATTGTTAGGACACATTCTGAGACATCAAAGAATTCTCAACTTAGCATTAGAAGGAAGCATTTGGGGTAAAAATCGTAGAGGTAGACCGAGGGACGAATAAAGCAGATTCAAAAGGTTGTAGGTTGCCGAACGTGTTCTCAGTTGAAGAGACTTGCACAGGACAGTGTAGCGTGGAGAGCTGCATGAAACCAGTCTGCGGACTGAAGACGACAACAACAATAACAATAAGAATAGATTGTTAGGACACATTCTGAGACATCAAGGAATTTTCAACTTAGCATTAGAAGGAAGCATTTGTGGTAAAAATCGTAGAGGTAGACCGAGGGACGAATAAAGCAGATTCAAAAGGTTGTGGGTTGCCGAACGTGTTCTCAGTTGAAAAGACTTGCACAGGACAGTGTAGCGTGGAGAGCTGCATGAAACCAGTCTGCGGACTGAAGACGACAACATCAATAACAATAACAATAGATTGTTAGGACACATTCTGAGACATCAAGCAATTCTCAATTTAGCATTAGAAGGAAGCATTTGGGGTAAAAATCGTAGAGGTAGACCGAGGGACGAATAAAGCAGATTCAAAAGGTTGTAGGTTGCCGAACGTGTTCTCAGTTGAAGAGACTTGCGCAGGACAGTGTAGCGTGGAGAGCTGCATGAAACCAGTCTGAGGACTGAAGACGACAACAACAATAACAATAACAATAGATAGTTAGGACACATTCTGAGACATCAAGGAATTCTCAACTTAGCATTAGAAGGAAGCATTTGGGGTAAACATCGTAGAGGTAGACCGAGGGACGAATATAGCAGATTCAAAAGGTTGTAGGTTGCCGATCGTATTCTCAGTTGAAGAGACTTGCACAGGACAGTGTAGCGTGGAGAGCTGCATGAAACCAGTCTGCGGACTGAAGACGACAACAACAATAACAATAACAATAGATTGTTAGTTCACATTCTGAGACATCTAGGAATTCTCAACTTAGCATTAGAAGGAAGCATTTGGGGTAAAAATCGTAGAGGTAGACCGAGGGACGAATAAAGCAGATTCAAAAGGTTGTAGGTTGCCGAACGTGTTCTCAGTTGAAGAGACTTGCACAGGACAGTGTAGCGTGGAGAGCTGCATGAAACCAGTCTGCGGACTGAAGACGACAACAACAATAACAATAACAATAGATTGTTAGGACACATTCTGAGACATCAAGGAATTCTCAACTTAGCATTAGAAGGAAGCATTTGGGGTAAAAATCGTAGAGGTAGACCGAGGGACGAATAAAGCAGATTCAAAAGGTTGTAGGTTGCCGAACGTGTTCTCAGTTGAAGAGACTTGCACAGGACAGTGTAGTGTGGAGAGCTGCATGAAACCAGTCTGCGGACTGAAGACGACAACAACAATAACAATAACAATAGATTGTTAGGACACATTCTGAGACATCAAGGAATTTTCAACTTAGCATTAGAAGGAAGCATTTGGAGTAAAAATCGTAGAGGTAGACCGAGGGACGAATAAAGCAGATTCAAAAGGTTGTAGGTTTCCGAACGTGTTCTCAGTTGAAGAGACTTGCACAGGACAGTGTAGCGTGGAGAGCTGCATGCAACCAGTCTGCGGACTGAAGACGACAACAACAATAACAATAACAATAGATTGTTAGGACACATTCTGAGACATCATGGAATTTTCAACTTAGCATTAGAAGGAAGCATTTGGGGTAAAAATCGTAGAGGTTGACCGAGTGACGAATAAAGCAGATTCAAAAGGTTGTAGGTTGCCTAACGTGTTCTCAGTTGAAGAGACTTGCACAGGACAGTGTAGCATGGTGAGCCGCATGAAACCAGTCTGCGGACTGAAGACGACCACAACAATAACAATAGATTGTTAGGACACATTCTGAGACATCAAGGAATTTTCAACTTAGCATTAGAAGGAAGCATTTGGGGTAAAAATCGTAGAGGTAGACCGAGGGACGAATAAAGCAGATTCAAAAGGTTGTAGGTTGCTGAACGTATTCTCAGTTGAAGAGACTTGCACAGGACAGTGTAGCATGGAGAGCTGCATGAAACAAGTCTGCGGACTGAAGACGACAACAATAATAACAATAACAATAGATTGTTAGGACACATTCTGAGACATCAAGGAATTTTCAACTTAGCATTAGAAGGAAGCATTTGGGGTAAAAATCGTAGAGGTAGACCGAGAGACGAATAAAGCAGATTCAAAAGGTTGTAGGTTGCCGAACGTATTCTCAGTTGAGGAGACTTGCACAGGACAGCGTAGTGTGGAGAGCTGCATGAAACCAGTCTGCGGACTGAAGACGACAACATCAATAACAATAACAATACCAATAGATTGTTAGGACACATTCTGAGACATCATGGAATTTTCAACTTAGCATTAGAAGGAAGCATTTGGGGTAAAAATCGTAGAGGTAGACCGAGGGACGAATAAAGCAGATTCAAAAGGTTGTAGGTTGCCGAACGTGTTCTCAGTTGAAGAGACTTGCACAGGACAGTGTGGCATGGAGAGCTGCATGAAACCAGTCTGCGGACTGAAGACGACAACAACAATAACAATAACAATAGATTGTTAGGACACATTCTGAGACATCAAGGAATTTTCAACTTAGCCATACAAGGAAGCATTTAGGGTAAAAATCGTAGAGGTAGACCGAGGGACGAATAAAGCAGATTCAAAAGGTTGTAGGTTGCCGAACGTGTTCTCAGTTGAAGAGACTTGCACAGGACAGTGTAGCGTGGAGAGTTGCATGAAACCAGTCTGTGGACTGAAGACGACAACAACAATAACAATAACAATAGATTGTTAGGACACATTCTGAGACATCAAAGAATTCTCAACTTAGCATTAGAAGGAAGCATTTGGGGTAAAAATCGTAGAGGTAGACCGAGGGACGAATAAAGCAGATTCAAAAGGTTGTAGGTTGCCCAACGTGTTCTCAGTTGAAGAGACTTGCACAGGACAGTGTAGCGTGGAGAGCTGCATGAAACCAGTCTGCGGACTGAAGACGACAACAACAATAACAATAACAATAGATTGTTAGGACACATTCTGAGACATCAAGGAATTTTCAACTTAGCATTAGAAGGAAGCATTTGGGGTAAAAATCGTAGAGGTAGACCGAGGGACGAATAAAGCAGATTCAAAAGGTTGTGTGTTGCCGAACGTGTTCTCAGTTGAAAAGACTTGCACAGGACAGTGTAGCGTGGAGAGCTGCATGAAACCAGTCTGCGGACTGAAGACGACAACAACAATAACAATAGATTGTTATGACACATTCTGAGACATCAAGGAATTTTCATCTTAGCATTAGAAGGAAGCATTTGGGGTAAAAATCGTAGAGGTAGACCGAGGGACGAATAAAGCAGATTCAAAAGGTTGTAGGTTGCCGAACGTGTCCTCAGTTGAAGAGACTTGCACAGGACAATGTAGCGTGGAGAGCTGCATGAAACCAGCCTGCGGACTGAAGACGACAACAACAATAACAATAACAATAGATTGTTAGGACACATTCTGAGACATCAAGGAATTTTCAACTTAGCATTAGAAGGAAGCATTTGGGGTAAAATTCGTAGAGGTAGACCGAGGGACGAATAAAGCAGATTCAAAAGGTTGTAGGTTGCCGAACGTGTTCTCAGTTGAAGAGACTTGCACAGGACAGTGTAACGTGGAGAGCTGCATGCAACCAGTCTGCGGACTGAAGACGACAACAACAATAACAATAACAGTAACAATAGATTGTTAGGACACATTCTGAGACATCGTGATGTGTCCTACCTCTGGTTTCATTTTCAACTTAGCATTAGAGGGAAGCATTTGGGGTAAAAATCGTAGAGGTAGACCGAGTGACGAATAAAGTAGATTCAAAAGGTTGTAGGTTGCCGAACGTGTTCTCAGTTGAAGAGACTTGAAGAGGACAGTGTAGCATGGAGAGCTGCATGAAACCAGTCTGCGGACTGAAGACGACAACAACAATAACAATAACAATAGATTGTTAGGACACATTCTGAGACATCAAGGAATTCTCAACTTAGCATTAGAAGGAAGCATTTGGGGTAAAAATCGTAGAGGTAGACCGAGGGACGAATAAAGCATATTCAAAAGGTTGTAGGTTGCCGAACGTGTTCTCAGTTGAAGAGACTTGCACAGGACAGTGTAGTGTGGAGAGCTGCATGAAACCAGTCTGCGGACTGAAGACGACAACAACAATAACAATAACAATAGATTGTTAGGACACATTCTGAGACATCAAGGAATTTTCAACTTAGCATTAGAAGGAAGCATTTGGGGTAAAAATCGTAGAGGTAGACCGAGGGACGAATAAAGCAGATTCAAAAGGTTGTAGGTTTCCGAACGTGTTCTCAGTTGAAGAGACTTGCACAGGACAGTGTAGCGTGGAGACCTGCATGAAACCAGTCTGCGGACTGAAGACGACAACAACAATAACAATAACAATAGATTGCTAGGACACATTCTGAGACATCATGGAATTTTCAACTTAGCATTAGAAGGAAGCATTTGGGGTAAAAATCGTAGAGGTTGACCGAGTGACGAATAAAGCAGATTCAAAAGGTTGTAGGTTGCCTAACGTGTTCTCAGTTGAAGAGACTTGCACAGGACAGTGTAGCATGGTGAGCCGCATGAAACCAGTCTGCGGACTGAAGACGACCACAACAATAACAATAGATTGTTAGGACACATTCTGAGACATCAAGGAATTTTCAACTTAGCATTAGAAGGAAGCATTTGGGGTAAAAATCGTAGAGGTAGACCGAGGGACGAATAAAGCAGATTCAAAAGGTTGTAGGTTGCCGAACGTATTCTCAGTTGAGGAGACTTGCACAGGACAGCGTAGTGTGGAGAGCTGCATGAAACCAGTCTGCGGACTGAAGACGACAACATCAATAACAATAACAATACCAATAGATTGTTAGGACACATTCTGAGACATCATGGAATTTTCAACTTAGCATTAGAAGGAAGCATTTGGGGTAAAAATCGTAGAGGTAGACCGAGGGACGAATAAAGCAGATTCAAAAGGTTGTAGGTTGCCGAACGTGTTCTCAGTTGAAGAGACTTGCACAGGACAGTGTGGCATGGAGAGCTGCATGAAACCAGTCTGCGGACTGAAGACGACAACAACAATAACAATAACAATAGATTGTTAGGACACATTCTGAGACATCAAGGAATTTTCAACTTAGCCATACAAGGAAGCATTTAGGGTAAAAATCGTAGAGGTAGACCGAGGGACGAATAAAGCAGATTCAAAAGGTTGTAGGTTGCCGAACGTGTTCTCAGTTGAAGAGACTTGCACAGGACAGTGTAGCGTGGCGAGTTGCATGAAACCAGTCTGTGGACTGAAGACGACAACAACAATAACAATAACAATAGATTGTTAGGACACATTCTGAGACATCAAAGAATTCTCAACTTAGCATTAGAAGGAAGCATTTGGGGTAAAAATCGTAGAGGTAGACCGAGGGACGAATAAAGCAGATTCAAAAGGTTGTAGGTTGCCGAACGTGTTCTCAGTTGAAGAGACTTGCACAGGACAGTGTAGCGTGGAGAGCTGCATGAAACCAGTCTGCGGACTGAAGACGACAACAACAATAACAATAACAATAGATTGTTAGGACACATTCTGAGACATCAAGGAATTTTCAACTTAGCATTAGAAGGAAGCATTTGGGGTAAAAATCGTAGAGGTAGACCGTGGGACGAATAAAGCAGATTCAAAAGGTTGTGTGTTGCCGAACGTGTTCTCAGTTGAAAAGACTTGCACAGGACAGTGTAGCGTGGAGAGCTGCATGAAACCAGTCTGCGGACTGAAGACGACAACAACAATAACAATAGATTGTTATGACACATTCTGAGACATCAAGGAATTTTCATCTTAGCATTAGAAGGAAGCATTTGGGGTAAAAATCGTAGAGGTAGACCGAGGGACGAATAAAGCAGATTCAAAAGGTTGTAGGTTGCCGAACGTGTCCTCAGTTGAAGAGACTTGCACAGGACAATGTAGCGTGGAGAGCTGCATGAAACCAGCCTGCGGACTGAAGACGACAACAACAATAACAATAACAATAGATTGTTAGGACACATTCTGAGACATCAAGGAATTTTCAACTTAGCATTAGAAGGAAGCATTTGGGGTAAAAATCGTAGAGGTAGACCGAGGGACGAATAAAGCAGATTCAAAAGGTTGTAGGTTGCCGAACGTGTTCTCAGTTGAAGAGACTTGCACAGGACAGTGTAACGTGGAGAGCTGCATGCAACCAGTCTGCGGACTGAAGACGACAACAACAATAACAATAACAGTAACAATAGATTGTTAGGACACATTCTGAGACATCGTGATGTGTCCTACCTCTGGTTTCATTTTCAACTTAGCATTAGAGGGAAGCATTTGGGGTAAAAATCGTAGAGGTAGACCGAGTGACGAATAAAGCAGATTCAAAAGGTTGTAGGTTGCCGAACGTGTTCTCAGTTGAAGAGACTTGAAGAGGACAGTGTAGCATGGAGAGCTGCATGAAACCAGTCTGCGGACTGAAGACGACAACAACAATAACAATAACAATAGATTGTTAGGACACATTCTGAGACATCAAGGAATTCTCAACTTAGCATTAGAAGGAAGCATTTGGGGTAAAAATCGTAGAGGTAGACCGAGGGACGAATAAAGCATATTCAAAAGGTTGTAGGTTGCCGAACGTGTTCTCAGTTGAAGAGACTTGCACAGGACAGTGTAGTGTGGAGAGCTGCATGAAACCAGTCTGCGGACTGAAGACGACAACAACAATAACAATAACAATAGATTGTTAGGACACATTCTGAGACATCAAGGAATTTTCAACTTAGCATTAGAAGGAAGCATTTGGGGTAAAAATCGTAGAGGTAGACCGAGGGACGAATAAAGCAGATTCAAAAGGTTGTAGGTTTCCGAACGTGTTCTCAGTTGAAGAGACTTGCACAGGACAGTGTAGCGTGGAGACCTGCATGAAACCAGTCTGCGGACTGAAGACGACAACAACAATAACAATAACAATAGATTGTTAGGACACATTCTGAGACATCATGGAATTTTCAACTTAGCATTAGAAGGAAGCATTTGGGGTAAAAATCGTAGAGGTAGACCGAGTGACGAATAAAGCAGATTCAAAAGGTTGTAGGTTGCCGAACGTGTTCTCAGTTGAAGAGACTTGCACAGGACAGTGTAGCATGGAGAGCTGCATGAAACCAGTCTGCGGACTGAAGACGACAACAACAATAACAATAGATTGTTAGGACACATTCTGAGACATCAAGGAATTTTCAACTTAGCATTAGAAGGAAGCATTTGGGGTAAAAATCGTACAGGTAGACCGAGGGACGAATAAAGCAGATTCAAAAGGTTGTAGGTTGCCGAACGTGTTCTCAGTTGAAGAGACTTGCACAGGACAGTGTAACGTGGAGAGCTGCATGAAACCAGTCTGCGGACTGAAGACGACAACAACAATAACAATAACAATAGATTGTTAGAACACATTCTGAGACATCAAGGAATTCTCAACTTAGCATTAGAAGGAAGCATTTGGGGTAAAAATCGTAGAGGTAGACCGAGGGACGAATAAAGCAGATTCAAAAGGTTGTAGGTTGCCGAACGTATTCTCAGTTGAAGAGACTTGCACAGGACAGTGTAGTGTGGAGAGCTGCATGAAACCAGTCTGCGGACTGAAGACGACAACAACAATAACAATAACAATAGATTGTTAGGACACATTCTGAGACATCAAGGAATTTTCAACTTAGCATTAGAAGGAAGCATTTGGGGTAAAAATCGTAGAGGTAGACCGAGTGACGAATAAAGCAGATTCAAAAGGTTGTAGGTTGCCGAACGTGTTCTCAGTTGAAGAGACTTGCACAGGACAGTGTAGCGTGGAGAGCTGCATGAAACCAGTCTGCGGACTGAAGACGACAACATCAATAACAATAACAATAACAACAGATTGTTAGGACATATTCTGAGACATCATGGACTTTTCAACCTAGCATTAGAAGGAAGCATTTGGGGTAAAAATCGTAGAGGTAGACCGAGTGACGAATAAAGCAGATTCAAAAGGTTGTAGGTTGCCGAACGTGTTCTCAGTTGAAGAGACTTGCACAGGACAGTGTAGCGTGGAGAGCTGCATGAAACCAGTCTGCGGACTGAAGACGACAACAACAATAACAATAACAATAGATTGTTAGGACACATTCTGAGACATCAAGGAATTTTCAACTTAGCATTAGAAGGAAGCATTTGGGGTAAAAATCGTAGAGGTAGACCGAGGGACGAATAAAGCAGATTCAAAAGGTTGTAGCTTGCCGAACGTATTCTCAGTTGAAGAGACTTGCACAGGACAGTGTAGCGTGGAGAGCTGCATGAAACCAGTCTGCGGACTGAAGACGACAACAACAATACCAATAACAATAGATTGTTAGGACACATTCTGAGACATCAAGGAATTCTCAACTTAGCATTAGAAGGAAGCATTTGGAGTAAAAATCGTGGAGGTAGACCGAGGGACGAATAAAGCAGATTCAAAAGGTTGTAGGTTGCCGAACGTATTCTCAGTTGAGACTTGCACAGGACAGTGTAGCGTGGAGAGCTGCATGAAACCAGTCTGCGGACTGAAGACGACAACAACAATAACAATAACAATAGATTGTTAGGACACATTCTGAGACATCAAGGAATTTTCAACTTAGCATTAGAAGGAAGCATTTGGGGTA